>BLBF01000065.1:4886102-4908287 GCA_015471245.1 Laticauda colubrina | reverse complement strand
TATTCTATTCTATTCTATTCTATTCTATTCTATTCTATTCTATTCTAGTCTATTCTATTCTAGTCTAGTCTAGTCTAGTCTAGTCTAGTCTACACTATTCTAATTCCTATTCCATTTTATTCCTATTATTCCTATTTCTATTCTTATTCCATACAGAAAAATCCAAATAATCAAAGGATTGTTTTTCTAAAGTCCAGGGTCACCCCCCAAATACATATTTTTTTAAACCAGGAAAAAAATACTATGTCTACTATGGCAATGCAAGCAATTAAGCAGTTAGAAGTAGCGATTGAAGGTTTTGCCATTCCAGTTACTAAACATGCGTGGAAAAAATCTTGTAAGGAAGCAACCCTCATACAGAACTTGCATAGTTCAGGTCTAAATCAACCAAAGTCTAAAGCAAAGTTTGGCAGACCAAACTCATCCATTACAAGGACAGTTGTGCAAATGACTTTTGCCCCACTATGACAAAAAGGAGGAAGAGGCATATATGATTTGAATTTTGCATCTGCCATATACGTTTTCTTAAAATTTGCAGTTGTTGATCTCTTTTGTAGCACAGGTAGTCCTTAACTTACAACCACAATTGAGCCCAAAATGTATGTTCCTAAGTGAAACATTGGTAAAGTGAGTTTTGCCCCATTTTACAACTTCGTGTTGTGGTTCGCCGGCAGTAGGTGTGGACGGCTGAGGTCTCGGAGAGTGAGGACTCAGATGAGGGGCCTGCGTGTGATGCAGGGATGGGGCCAGGACCATCAGGGAGTGGAGGGCTGCCTTTGGAGATTGTAGAGGCTGGCAGCAGTGAGGAAGAGGTCCCCGAGGAGCCTGTGCCAAGTGCATATGCACACAGGGCTGCTCAAAGGAAAGAAGCTGCACAGCATGGACGACTCGGGAGTAAGGCTGCAAGGTAATAGCCCCTCCCTCAAAAGATAAAAGCCAGCTGAGAAACAGGAGTTCTTTGCAGGAAGCAAAGAAGTTTTTGCACTCAAGCCTTGTGGATGTTCGGAGTATCTTGGTTTATATTTGGAGACTCTTTGTGTTTGAAATATTTCTTAGTAACTTTATCTAATGTTCTTGGCAGTCTTGCACAACCTTAACAAAGCTCGTTCTTATCACAGACAATTAGTTTGAAACAGTCTTTTAACTGGGAAGGAACGGAATTCGTAAAGAATCATTAAAAGGTTTTGCTGTTACCTCCTCTTCATGTTTGTTTCCTTGGAACAAGGTTTGGGTCAGAACACTTTTCTTGCCACAGTTGTTAAGTGAATGATTGCATTTATTAAGCTGGTAACATGGTTGTTAAGTGAATCTGGCTTCCCCATGGACTTTGCTTGTCAGAAAGTCACAAAAACTGATCCCATGACCCCCTGGGACACTGCTACCATCATAAATATGGCCCAGTTGTCGAAGGTCTGAATTTTGAACATGTGGATGCTACAACAGTCATAAGTATGAAAAATGGTCATAAGTCACTTTTTTAGCGCCATTGTAACTTCAAATGGTCACCCAATGAACTGTTTTAAGTCACAGGCTACCTATAATGGCCTTTCTAATTTGTGTTATAAAACAATCTTATCAAGATATGAGTCCTTGCATGTAAAAAAAGTCAGGAGTTTTGGTACAAAATTTGATTATGGCTAGAGGGAATGAGGGGGTTAAAAATTAGTTATATACCACAGATGTTCTTTCTAGGAATAATGGAAGAGAACTTCAGTAAAGCTGATACCTATCTAATTGTACATGTAATCACGGCAGCAAGAATGATATTCGTCCAAATTGGAAAGCAAATGAAATCCCTAGTGAAGATGCTATAATTGATAAGATTTTTCAATGCACCGATATGGATAGATTGACATTAGAATTGAAGGAAGAAGATAAATCAGAATACTATAAAGTATGGAATAAATTCTATTATTGGAGGGACATGAACGGGAGTTCAAAACATTGAAATAAGAATTTAAGATTAAATAGGAAAGAGGTAAGAGACCTCATACCTGAGGAATAAGAAAAAGAACTAAAAAGGTACAAAGCTTAAATGTACATATGTATGTATATGTGTATGTATATATATGTGTATAAATGTTTATATTTTTGAATCTTTCTAAATGTAAAATGCCTAGATTGAAATGTACATCAAAGATCACCACATTCAATGTTTGTTAAAGTTTATACTCAATAAAATTTATATATATGTATGTATGTATGTATGTATGTATGTATGTAATGTTTTTTTTGTTTTTTTTTAAGTTTTCACGGGTACTTACATGAATGCAGTTCAGCTTCCTTCGGGTATTATCCCACGTCATTGTAGTTGTGCTTTTAAAGTTGTAGCAACGTTTCGGCAGAATCTCATCTACCATCATCAGGCTTCTGTGTTGAATTCGTATGTTTTTACACACACACACACACACACACACACACACACACACACACACACGCACACATCAGGCTTCTGTGTTCTACATAGTGTTCCAGACAAACACAATACAGAAACCTGATGATGGCAGATGAGATTCTGCCGAAACGTTGCTACAACTTTAAAAGCACAACTATAATGACAGGGGGAAATACCCGAACAAAGCTGAATACCATAGATAGATAGATAGATAGATAGATAGACAGACAGACAGATAGATAGATAGATGGATGGATGGATGGATGGATGGATGGATGGATGGATAGATAGAGATATGTCCTTGAATCTCTGCCTAGAAGACTTTTAGTTCCAGTATCCATCCATTCACCCATCCATCCATCTATCCATCCAACTTGTATGCCCCTTAATTCCCATTAACCCTGGTTTAGATGAACCCTAATGGCATGAATCCATTGATGGCAGACAAGGAAGTCTTCTGTGGTATCAGAGCAAAGCCTCGAAGTTTGGCAACATTTAAGTCGCTTCTAAAAAGTAATGAGCATTGGAGGCAAAGCTATTCAACTTGGCAGTTTAGAAAACTTTCTGACACTGGGCACAGGAAGTAGCCAGATCCAAGTAACCTAAAGTGACAATATTTTAGGAGTGCTCACAGTTACAAATTCAACATTGACATTCAAAAACAGGTAAAGAGAAACTTCCTGAAGTGCACTAAGTTTGGAAATAATGTGAGAAATAAACAATATTTTTTTGTATGTGGATTGCATCGTTGACATATTTTTTCTGTCTAAAAACACTAAATATTTTATCTTCGGAGACTTTTCAAGCTTGGGAGTTGGGCAAAAACTTTGGAGAGAACATGCAGGTGAAAGGATAAAAGGTTCTCTGGAAAACTTCTCTCATTTATAAACCTATCCCGAATGGCAAGAAATTGAATGACAAGTATGAATGCAGTCCAGCATATAATGAAGTATGTAGTTAGTAAACCTATGGAAAATGAGAGACTTAACTGTCTATCACTAGCAGACTTAACTGTGTGTTATAGTTTGCCTTTTAGACCCAAATAGAACAGATGAGAAATAATCCTATTTTGCAAATGCTGTCAAATTGCAAGTATCTTCATTTCTCATGAATGTGCTGGTTAAGGATGACACAAATTAAGGGCTTCAGTCGTAACTGAGGAACCAGTGATATTGTCCATCTTGGTCTGGAGAAGCGTGGAGATCTGGACTTCAGGCAGAATTTGTTAGGATTTCAGAGCTGATAAGGTTTCTATGGATCTTAATGATGTTCCATGCCTATGAAAATTAGCCATAATTTGAGAGATTTTATGCAGGCTATATACAATAAATTTATATAAATGTATCAGTATACATTTATATACAGTATACAGTATATAAATGTATAGCTGCTCATAGATGAATATTCTATTGTCAAAACACACCTGAGTAAATCCTTTTATTTTGCTTAGTACAAGATCAGAAAATAAATGATATTGGATTTACTTAGCTTGTAAAATTCAAAGTAAACTTGTTCAAAATCTAATACTACCTGGGAAACCACTCTCTTAAAAATTGGGTTTCTAAATAATTTGTTCCAATTTCACAGATATTCCTAATTTGGTTTATGGTATATGATTTCTTCATTCTTTTCTTGTTCTACAGAAAAAAAAAAGCACCACAAAAACCTGTGATGGAAATTCAGACTAACTAGCACAAACAGTACCTCTTCTGGATGCTAAAAATGATAACTATATAAAGAAGTAAATATTCTGGAAGGAATAAATTTAAATCTATTTCAAGTGCTGACCTGTTCCATTACAACACTGCTGAAAATTTATGTTGAAGTCTAGCCTCTTCCTCCAGGATGTGACGTATTTCCTTTCCATCACCGACTGATTTAGAAACAAAACTTTCTACATTTAGCCACCGTGAATTTTAGCTTCTCTTTTTTTCCTCCTTTGCAGCAAATGAAAGAATGAAGAGAGCTGGGCTGGCCAATGACTACATCCATCTCTTTCTCTCTCTGATTTTAGTGTAAATTAAGTAACAAAACCCACAATTAATACTTTCCACACGACGCAATTCTTGAAAACACTGAAGTGAGAGTTTGTGGTTATGATCAAGTCAATGTTTCTACTATGTAATATGTATAAATAAAATTCATATGCAGTGTGTAAAGCAAGGCATTAATGATAATTGGAAAATTAATGAAGAACAGGTTTATCAAGGACTATTATTCCTGAAGACTCAACATTACCTCCAAGTCAGCAGGTTCCCTCGTACCAGTTACAAGGGGACAGCAACAAAGAAAGGAATGTCTTCATCTCCTGATTTTGAATACTTCGGAGACATCTTGTTGGCCGTTGTGAGAAACAAAACAGCTGTTTTTGAAAACTGAAGGCATTCTACAACATTTTGTTGTGGGTCCAAATTTTGGAGCATAGTACACAGGTCATAGGTCTTCAAACTTGGCCACTTTGAGACTTGTGGACTTCAACTCCCACAATTCCTCAGCCAGCAAGCGGAGAATTCTGGGAGATGAAGACCACAAGTCTCAAATTTGCCAAGGTTGGAGATCCCTGGTCTTCGACTTGCAACAATTTGTTTAGTGACCGTTCAAAGTTACGGCATTGGAAAAAAGTGACTTACAACTAGTCCTCACACTTATAACTGTTAAAGCAGCCCCATGACAGTCACATGATCAAAATTCAGGCACTTGGCCAACAGTGTGTATTTACAATGGTTGTCGCCTCCCATGGTTGCATTCGTGATCACCTCCCATGGTTGCGTTCGTGATCAACCAGCTGGTCACTGGTTATTGTGACCAGCCAGCTTCCAATGAGAAAAGCCAAAGGGGGAAACCAGATTCACTTAACAACTGCCTTGCTTAGCAGAGGTAATTCTGGTTCCAGTTATGGTTGTAAGTTGAAGGCTCTCCACCTTATCAATCTGGTTTAAAATTGGTCACGGTGGGGGCAAAAATGGAGGATATTCACTGTTCTTTGAAACCACAATTCAGCCGAGGTTCTCCTCTTAAGTTAGAGCTTAAAAAACAGTTTTGACCAAGGATGCAATCATGCTTCAAAATGAAATGGTCTACTATGACTTGGCTAGTGAAGAGAAAGAGCAGGGGAGACATGATAGCAGTCTTCCAATATTTGAGGGGCTGCCACAGAGAGGAGGGGGTCAAGCTATTTCCCAAAGCACCTGAAGACCAGAAAAAGAATAATGGATGGAAACAATCAAGGAGAGATTCAACCTGGAAATAAGGAGGAATTTCCTGACAGTAAAATCAACCAAGTTGCCTTCCGACATTGTGGGAGCTTCACCACTGGAGGCTTTCAAGAAGAGACTGGATTGCCATCTGTCAGAAATGGTGTAGGGTCTCCTGCTTGGACGGTGGGGGGGGGGCTTGGACTGGATGATCTACAAGGACCCTTCCAACCAGCGTTGGGATTCAATTTTTTTTACTACTGGTTCTGTGGGTGTGGCTTGGTGGGCATGGCAGGGGAAGGATACTGTAAAATCTCCAGTCAGAGGTAGTATTTACCGGTTCTCTGAACTGCTTAAAATGTCCATTACCGGTTCTCCAGAACTGGTCAGAACCTGCTGAATACCACCTCTGCTTCCAATTCTGTTAATCTGTTAGACTTTCATTTGGTCTATGCTTTGTCATCAACATGTGGTCTTACCATCACCCACTAAGTTGCAATGATTCTTGTTCTGACTGAGAGATGTAAGCAAAGAGGAAGGCAGGAGAGAGCTCCTGAAGATCCAAGTCATTTGATTTCTTCACCTTTAAGTTCAAGAGGAGAGATGATTATTATTAACATCAGACTGGTCTTCCTTCTCAGCCTAGCAGTCTTGTCTTTCCAATTGTCAAGGAAGCTCAGGAATTCTTTGAATATCGCCTTATTCACTTCTATTTGAGTTCCAGTGGAAGAGTTTTTCCTTCATAACAGCATTTAGTGGAACTCAACCACTAAAAACAAAGGGGTTACAAAGAACTGTTGGTATATAACCCTATATTTTATTGTCATGACTCTCTTAGCTGCCCTTTATGTTTTGTGACAAGTATTTGTGGTCTGGAAAATCCAGACAAAGGTTGCATAAACTATTTTGTTGAATGGTACAAGGAAGTGTTCAAGAACCTTGGTAAAAGGGGGGTATTTAGACCAATCTGGAGTTGCTGCCAAAATGAATGGAAATATCTCAAAGCTTTTATTAAGTTGTTGCGCACCTTTAAGGTCACCTATTTGTGATGCTTGTTTAATTCTATGGAGATAACAAAAGCAATACAGTTCTTTTTTATGTGCAATAGATTTCCACTATAGTTTTTCACTATCTTTTAATGTCATCTAGCTATTGTTGAGATGAAGACATCAATTCTTATTATGACTGCATCATTCTACACGTTCCTTTATGTAAGTCAAGAGTGAGGACTCTTTCTAACATGTCCATCCATACAAAACAATGTGGGCATAAAAAGTTGCCAAACCTTATCCTATTTTGGTCATGTCTGTTCTGAGTCACCATCAAATGACAACTTGTCTTGTGAGAGCAACACTCCAAAGATCTTACAAGATCTTTGTTTTGGTTTTTTTCTTCTTCTGAGTTTGTTGCCACACTCTCTCAACTTATAAAAACCCATGGAGAAAACATCCACCAAGCAGCAACGAAGAGACCCCGAATTTGGGATTCTATCTGGATTTGTCTGCTTCTCCATTCAACCCCATGTGGACATCTACCACCCTCAGCAAAAGTGCACTGTCCTCCCTTAATGTGTTGAAAGCCCGGACAGAAGTGGTCAAATGAGAAGGTATCAAAATTAAGGGGGTGGGAGATATCATGTATGAAAGGAACTCAGGAAACGTTAGTGGCAATTGAGAGCAAGGGCTGAAGCAAGGGCTATCACAGAAGTGGGAGCAGTTATTTGCACCTTCCAAATGTTGTGGCCCTCCAGTGGCCAGCAGAGCTAGCAGCAGATTCAGACAGTGAAGAGGTTGGGGAGGAACATGGGCCAGTCCTGAGCCTGGGGAAGGCTCTGACGAGTGCTCTGCATCGGAGGCAGAGATTGGACCAGGATCATCTGACAGTTATCAGCTGCCTTTGGAGTCGGAGATCAGCGGGGCAGAAGAACAGCTGGAGCCTGTTCCCAGCGTGTGCATGCACAGAGCTGCCAGGAGAAGGGAACAGTTAAGGAATAAGGGTTGACTTGGAAGTAAAGGTACCGGTGGATGGTGAATGGCCCCTCCCATAAGGAATAAAGAGGAGTGAAAGAGGAGTGGGTTTTGCAGGAAATGATTAGTTCAATCCATTTGGCTGAAGACCTGTTCCTGACCAATTGCCAAGTATTGTCTGCTACAGAGTGGCATTTGGGAGATATCAGCCTGGCAACTCTCCAAGCTTGATAAAGGTCTGTAATTGGGAAATATCTTGAAAGATTGTTTTCCAGGACTTTGCTGGAGAGGAATTCACTTTAACCTAAATGAAAGAGGTTTTATTGGGATGAGGAGTCTGCTTCATGATCTTGGGAAGCCGAGGTCAGAACACCAAAATGTACCTCTGATCTCACGCAAAACCTCCATGATAATGACTGACAACATTACAGATGTACTTCTTAAAGCTTGCAATGAGATAGCACTGCCTTTTGGGGGAAATATTATTTCCTCATTATTAAAACTGGTGCATAAGATGCCTTATGATGTGTCACTCAAATGAAATGAGATGGCCACAACGCTGAGTGACCAAAAGGAAGGATTGTCAATAGCTGGTTGCAGTTGTAAGCAATGTCAATCCTCTCTTCCTTGATTTTATCAGACAGGATTGGCTTTACTTTCAACCACAATTTCTCAATCCTGTCATTGTCAAATCACCTTGCTACAATGGCATAATATATATTCAAAATCAAAATAGGATGTGACTACAGATCTCTCAGTTTTAGCTCAATAAGTCATGTGATATGCTACTATACAAAACTTCCCACTTCTATGTATGCCTTATTAGTGAACTCACTCAGGCTTGAAAATGACAAATCAAGGGCTAATAGTTTAAATTTTAATTCAGAACATTTTAGTTCTCATAGGATAAATAAAATAGAAGAAATAATGCATACTGTGAATAGCAAGGGTAAAGAAGTGGAAAATTTGATGTGCTGCATGACTGAAACATTTACTACTTAGGGTGCAGCCTCCAGACATGGACTTGGAGATACAGAAGCAGAGGTGGTATTCAGCAGGTGCTGACAAGTTCTGAAGAACTGGTAGCGGAAATTTTGAGTAGTTTGGAGAACCAGTAGTGGATATGTTGAGTAGTTTGGAATACCATCTCTGACTGGCCCTGCCTCCATCTATTCTCTGCCTCCCATTGAGTCCCAGCTGATTGGCTGGGTCTTCTTTAGTTGCCCTGCACAGGAGAAAAGACCTGGAAAGCAGGTTAGTGGGATGGGCAGGGAATGGGGATTTTACGGTATCCTTCCCCTGCCACGCCCACCGAGCCACGTCCACAGAACTGGTAGTAAAAATTTTTGAATCCCACCACTGTACAGAAAGTCCAGAATATGCTAGCTAGACTGCATTGGAAGCCAACACTACTATTAAATTCACTGCACCAGTAGGCTTTCAGATCAAATGCTGGTGATGGTCATGGAAAGTACAAAGCTCCCTTGTAGGAGACGGAGTGGCAGAACCTGGGGGGCAGAGTGAAAGGAGGAATCAACCTAGAATCCCTACATAGCTACAAAGAAACTATGTCTAACCTCTTGAACACCATTGACCCATATGTAGTTCCAAAATAATACCACTAGTTCAGAATATTCCTGACATCAAACAGCAGGAGTGTATGTTTATCTTGTACCTTCATGAGAAGGCCTTCTAAGAATCCTTCAGATGAGGTTAGGGGTAGCTGGATCAGGTAGCAGGTTATTCTGATGAGATCCCCCTACTCTTTCTGTTTATTGCCCACAAAAGTACATGCAGATCCCTCTCAACACCTCCTAGTATTTTGTAAACCATCAGAACAATCCTTTTAACATCATGTTCATTGTTTGTCAGCAACCATGTTGGGAGTAGTTATGAATTGGATGCCTGCTTTTGTTCACTCTGCTACACATCCCCACTTAATACCTGCAGATTGGGGTGGCTGGCAAACATTGTACAATAAATGCATAAAACCTCATTTATTTGTGGATAGTATTGAAGGGATTCTTATGCTTGCCCCATGTACAAATGGGAACTCCAGGCAGCTAACACTCGATTACCAACACAGCCGAAATGAAGATAAAAATCTCATGAAAAAAGAAAATGAAGACTTGCTGATGACAACACACCAGAGGTTTACCTAAGAGTAAGCCTAAATGAATTAAATGAGATTTCTCCCAAGCCAGGAACCATAAAAGTTGCAACCCCAAAATTGCAAAAAAGCCACAGACGGAATTATACATTAACGAAAGAGTCTGATACTGTCTTTTGCAAACATGGTATGTGATGAAAACCCAAGATTTGTTCTTTGAAAATTAATGACACTTGCCAAATCTGAACTTGGCATGGACATTTAGTTCTTCTCTACATTTTCTCAAGGAATACTTTAATTGCTTGATGCCTTCTGGTGGACTTCAGATACCTCAACACTGCCCTCTCCCGTTCCCACATCTGGTCTTCCTGGGTGAGGCCCTACCAAAATGTGAGTCAAAACTCTGAATACAATTTGAGAATTCTAGTATTACTACATTAAACCCTGCCAGTGCTGCCACCCAACTAGACATTCAATTTGAACTCAACTGGTAGTTCAGGCCTAGCTATAAAATAAACACCAGTGTGGTTTCCTTACCATTTCCCCCTCTTATATTTCAATTAAAAGAAAAAAAAAGGAGGGGGGAAAACTATGGCGACAATTTCCTCGAGGTAAACATCCGACTCTCTGCTCTTTTTCTCCCAAAAGTAAACATGCTCACCACAAGGAATTAAAGACAGAGAGGAAAGGATGACTACAATCTGATGGTGGGATGTCAACAAAGTGTGACCTTTCATTTCTACTGGCTCCTTGGCCTTAATCTGAAACACCAATTACACCCTGGGCAAATGATAAATATAAAAAAAGGAGAAAACCCACTTTAGCAGACTTCCATGACATGCTAAATTGTCATTTCCTCTTGCTTCTAATTTTAACTCACACAGTTAAAGTAGAGTTATGTGTTTTTGGACCTTCTTCCTCTTTGCTTGTGGTAAGTTACACCCCTAACACAAGCTTCCTCTCTATTTCAAACTTTTTTTTTCTCTTCTGCCTCAAGGAGAAGAATATAATTGACTCTTAGGAAGCTAGCCTTACCTCACACTGGAAATGGAACCGTGATAGACACTCATGTGATTTATGAATAGAATGGGTCAAAAATGAAACTGGTTTCCATCTTTGTTCCTCTTTCTCATAATGCACCTTGAAATATTGGTGATAAGACAGATTTCACTAGAACTGAAGGATGATTGGCATCAGTTGTTCTCATTAACTAAACCAAGATCATTCCAGACTGGAAATTATTTCTCCCAAGTGGAAACATTCTAAGAGGAATCTGAATACAAATGGGTTGTTTGAGAAGGAATCATGAGGTAGGTCCACACATACAATAGCTGCTTACTTACATTTACATAAAAAGGCAGAAATCACATTTAGCCCTCCTTCCTCCCTTAGTAACATTCTGGAGAAAGAAACTGCTGCTTTGCAGATGCACAATTCCTTTTAAAGGAAAGCAAATGTGCTAATTTCATCGGGTTGGGAGAATAAGAATGAAAAAAGAGGTATACCCATATGTGTGTCATAGGGGTAAAAGAGCTGAGGAGGTGGGAATGTGTGATGGTGAAATATCTAGTGGTGTAGGCACAAAACATCTTTGCCAAAGGGGGAGGGGTCTTCAACTGTGACAATGTCATTGACCAGTAAGCAATATTGATGTGAAAAATAAAGTCAATTTTGGGCGCTTCTGTAATCAAAATACAGTAATTTGATTATTTCAAGTTGGGAATTATATAGAATAATTTATTTCAACCGAGCACTGAATTAAATGTTTGAGGGAACTAGGTATGCCTAGTCCACTGGTGGGGTTCAATTTTTTTTACTACCGGTTCCGTGGGCCTGGCTTCCGTGGGCCGCGGCAGGGGAAGGATATTGTAAAATCCCCCTTCCCTCCCCACCCCACAAACCTGCTTTCCAGCTCCGTTCTCCTGTGCAGGGCAGCAAAAGAAGACCCAGCCGATCAGCTGGGACTCAATGGGAGGCGGGGAATAGATGGGGTGGGGCCAGTCAGAGGTGGCATTTGCCAGTCCTCCCAACTACTCAAAATTTCCGCTACCAGTTCTCCAGAACTGGTCAGAACCTGTTGAATACCATCTCTGGTCTAGTCTAATGAAGAGAAGACTTAGGGGAGGCATGATAGCTGTCTTCCAATACTTGAAGGGTATCACAGAGAAAAGGGGGTCAACCTACTCTCCAAAGCAACTGAGGCCAAGACAAAAAGTAATGAGTGGAGCTTTGTTAAAGAGAGATGCAGCCTAGTATTAAGGAGGAATTTCCTGACAGTGAGAACAATTCATCAGTGGAAAGGCTTACCTACAAAAGTTGTGGATGTGCCACCACTGGAGGTCTTTAAGAAGAGATTGGACAGCCATTTGTCTGGTATAGGTTTTCCTGCTTGAGCAGGGGGGTTAGATTAGAAGACCTCTAATGTCCCTTACAATCCTATTGTTCTATGTTCTATTTTTAAATTGTTTCTAATCTACACATTTCCAACTGTGGAGTTGCCTGTTGTTGATTTATCCATTTGTGTTGCATGCTATCCTGAAGGGTCTGTGGAATCATATACAGGGGACAGTCCTCAAAGAAAAAAAATATTGATACCAGAAAAAATACCGTATTACAATATAATATGAAGCTTATGACCAATTTCAGTGAGATTCCATTTCCCAACTGTGCATTAAAAAAGCTTGAGAAAGCAATGGTGAAATGCTATTTTTAATTGAATGCTACAATAAATGACAGCTACTAATTCAAGGGTGAAACATGGAAGCGGACTTGCAAAGAATATGCAGCCTGGGAAGGGAAATCATGAAATGGAAGTGTCATAAAAGAGTATAATAAGGTAATTTGATGTCAATTAAACATCTAAAATAAAAGGCTGGAACCTATGTTGGTCATGAGTAGGCCATATATATTTCTTAAGTTTTCGTGGGTATCTATATGTATGGTATTCAGCTTTGTTTGGGTATTTTCCCACGTCATTATAGTTGTGCTTTTAAAGTTGTAGCGACATTTCGGCACAATCTCATCTGCCATCAAGTCTGATGATGACAAATGAGATTCTGCCAAAACGTTGCTACAACTTTAAAAGCACAACTATAATGACAGTGAGAAAATACTCAAACAAAGCTGAATACCATACATATAGATACCCGCAAAAACTTAAAAAAACACACACACACACACATACACACACACACACACATATATATATATATGACTATGATACATATATCATAGTTGGATAGAATTTTAAGAGAAGACACATTTGGCAGAAATCTGAGCTGGTAAGGGGTTTCAGTGATTAAGGTATGATTATAGGTTGGTGGCTTTATTGACACTTTGCTTTCAAGCTAATATGAGAATACAGACATATTTAACTTTAAGGCCACACAAGTTCTGCAGTGAATGTGTTACATTTTCTGTGATATATGTGGTTGGAATGCTAGGGACAACAATGTCATTGTACTGATGCCAGCTGAAAAATAATGAATCCTAAAATAAAATCATAACCAGCCCTATAAAGCTTATTGATCATGCAAAAATCCAGCCCATGCTTGTTGAATGAAGAGAAAGATTTCATTTTGATTTGGAGCATTCCTCTGCTCCATAGGGAAGAAATCAGGCTAAATCATTGAGAGCAACGGTGGTTATACTATTGGTGCTTCTACTGGTATTGCTAGTCATGGTAATCCTTAGTGACAAACTGGGTTGAAGCCACAGGTGTTCCGAGATGAAATCGATCCACAAAGTTGTTTATGTTCCAGGAACCTGGAAAGGAAAGAGAAAGATCTAAAAACCTTGCTCTTAGAAGTGATATGGCCCGTGAGGCAGTTACTCAATGGGAAATTAGGTGACTCTTTCCCATATGCTGTTTATTTGCTGGTAAATTTTTTTTCCATGTATGGAGCTTGGTTGAAAAGAAGCGTACACTGGAAAGGAGGCCAACCAACTGTAGGGAGATATTACTGAGATGACATTTTGGCGTCTTCTAACCACAACTTTTATCTCTAAAATCAGAATCCTTGTGCTCCTATACTGACGATTTTGAAGTTTTCAAATCACTGGTTTTTTTTTTTGAAAGGTAATATCTGTCCCAGATGTGTTTCTTGGACACCAAGCTCTAATACTCTAGGATACTGAATCCACAGAAGGAAAAAACCAAACAAACCCTACATGAACACACATTTTCTGATGGCAAAGTACCTTCACTTTCCTGCCAAGGATAACCAGAAGAATCACGCATGCTTATTAACAGGGCAAAATATTCTGGAATGCTCTCTGTTACAACCAAGAAGGCTTTGCTGATTTGTGGCCATTAATTGCATTTTCACTTAGACAGGTGTGTAGTATGTTTCAACATAGGTATCCTTGGACTGTGCATGCCAGTTTTTCTGGTCTGACACTATAACATGTTCACATTTTGGCCTAGGCCTTGGTTACATCAGACCCAACAGAATTATGAAGAGGAAAGCCAACTAATTCCCACTGGATTATTTAAATGTCCCTTTAACTTTCGTTGTTGTTCACTCTGCTTTCAGGATGTGAGATGATGTGGGGTTCTACGAATGAGACATTATGTGCCACTAAGTTGCTACTGACTCCAAACGACCAGATATATTTTCCCTGTGAGAAATGAACGAGATAAGATGAAAAAGATTTCTCAGCATTCTTGTCTGATTATTTTCCAAGGATACCTGTATACTGCATATGCATCTAGGGATTTTTACAATACTCCATATCTACTGTTGGAAGAATTATCCTTCTGGGTTCAGTTCCAAGTGGGGGAAAAGACACTGGAAACACGGAGGCTGTTTGGAAAGATGGCTTAATGGTGGACAGGACCACATGGCTTGGAGCTCCTGGGCAAAAAAAGGGAAGAGATGCTGAGAGTGCCTGGGTTTCATGCCCTCTGTTGGGATTTGAATTTGAGCTTGTATTCTTGATTGGTTGTCAGACTCCCATGGGGCCATGCAGGGGCAACTCTGTAGGTTGTCCTGAGTTCCAGGCTTGGTTGAGCCTGGCTGGATTATGATGTAATGAAAAGGCTTTGAGCAATTGCTATAGCTTTACCTGGAGATCTTTGTTATGTAAAATAGACTGGCCTAGGCCAGAGTAATGGTCCGTTAGCAAAGGTGGGGGAGGGGCTGAATTTCTGCCTCTCTGAGTTTCTACTTTTCTTTTTAGAGGAAATATTCTGCCTTTTTAGTATATCCTAAAATATTTCATTTCCCCAGGAGAGGGGTGGATTTTAATTTTCAGTGCTACATAATCTTCATGGTTATTGGGAATTGGGTGGCATACAAATTTAACAAATTATTGTTCACTGCACAGTCAGACAAATGGTCAGATGTTGCTCCCTGATAGTGTTGAAGATATTGTGGCAGGATGTAAACTGTTCTGAGTAAGGTTGTCTTTTGCAATTGACTGATGGTGTTATATTATTATTGATCATCACACAGTCAGCCAGACGTTCAGACTGGGGTTTGGCATTTTTGTCTACCTATCAAGTCCTTACCAGGGACCTGGCATTTGCAAATCTGGATGCATGATGGTGTTACAGATATCATCGCAGGATGGAAGCTGTTCCAAGTAAAACCATCTTCTGCAATTGACTGATGGTGAATTTGTCAATGCCTATGGTGTTCAAGGGGTGCTTCAGTTGTTTAGCACCCTAAGGCACCTATTACTATTACTATTGGTACTACTTGTGCTTGCTTTTGCCATAGTCATTCTATTTCTATGTCTTTGTATTTTGTTATCTTCTCCAGTTCTTTCTCTTCTCTTCTGCTGTCTCCAGGCACTGCCACATCCACATCCACATCCATTACCACCACCACCATCACTACTCCTACTCCTACTATCATCATCCACATGATATTCTAATTTAATTATCTATAAACTAACTTGATAATGTTTTGCTTAAAGCATGAATAAAAACAGATTCAACTGGCCATTGTTTGAATCAAGAATAATAACCTCCTCGGAGATGCCTGCTTGCTAATACCAACCTGGTAAATAAGAATTTCTCAGCTCCCTGAGAATGAAAGTGGAATAAATCAGAGGCATCAAAATCGAAGGATCCATCCAATATTACAAGATATTTAATTTTATCCTATTTTAAATCCCATGACTTCTAAAGAAAAGTTTCTTCTAGTTTTCCATAGCCCATTTCAAGCAGTTCAGGAAACCCCTGCAGTTTCATAGCACTCTGTTGGTGGAGAGAATACAAGACTTCTCTCCTTTCTGCAACCATCAATTTTATGTGATGAAACTCTCAATGCTCATTGTTTCTTATTGTTCCAAAGCATATTTGTTGATGATTAGCACCTCCCTTTTGATAACTATTCTCTGTGTTGGAATCTAAATGTACATCCTTACTTGCAGTATATTTCGTTACAGCCCTAAGGAACAAGAACTGAATAAGTTTTATGCCTCTTAACCTGTACAGGAAATCTTTGCTGCTACTTGATGTGAAGAATTTATACCTTGGTGGCAACATGAATGTATATGTGTGTGTCCACATGTGTTTCTCAGTCAAAAGTAAATGGAACAGAAGCACTAACAAGTGGTATCTTCCTTCCAACCCAGGTCTGATACTACAGACACAAGAGCTACTCTTCCAGTTTTATACTTTCTGAGTTTGACGTGCTAGCCATCCATAACAAGACTCAGATATATTATCAATATTTTTTTTTTTACTGAGGTTATGTTTTTATTCTGACTATATTCTGCATCTTTGGCTATTCATGAAAATATAAGCAGAGCCAGAAGGATCACACCAAAGTATATTTAGGATAACTGTTTTCCTCAAACTTGCTGTCCTCTCATGCTTCTTGGGAGTTCTGGAAGTTGCAATTTGACCAGTAAAGTTGTAATACGGAATTCTATTTCACATAATTTCTAGATAAAGGCAATATCTTCTTTTTGCAATTGTTTTCCAGCATGCCCTGCTTACAGCTTCTTAACTTGGAGATAATGTACGGCCATAAGAACTTGTGACCATTTACAGATTTATCTTTCACTAATCTATGTAATCCAGGACTGCATAAAATGTTTTGCCACTGGAATCAAATGGCAAAGCAATAACAGCTCCTGTTTCTCGTTACAGAAGTCATGTGACCTGAAGTCGAATGTGAGAAGCAAATGTTTGCTTCCTTAAGAAGCATAATTTGAATTATGCCAACAATATTTCATGTTTGTGATTTCTACTGTGGATATAATATAGTTCTGATATTCATTGGTTGCAAGGAACTTCTCCGATGAAAGTACTCCATCCATTGTGGAGCAAGATAGATTCCTTGATTCCAAAATAGACCCAAGAAGTTGCAGCTGTGAGCAGTCCTGACACATCTCTGTACTAATGGATGGGGAATGTTGTGTCAAGACAATGAATGAGGCTTCAGAAACAGCAACAGGTTACTATTTTGTGTGTGAAGTTATGCTCTTGGAGGAGGGGGTTCTTGGTTTGCCCTATTTTCCAACTTTGACCAATGTGCTTTATTTATTTATTTCAATTTATTATGGCTGCCCACTTCAATAGACCCTTGGGTGGTTTATAGTATGGTATTGAAACATATAACTAAAATAGTTAAGAACAAATGTGACAGTCCACATTAAAAACAGCTATAGCCATGAAAACTATGACAGGGACGCCACAGACACACTAATCCCTGGCCGGCTGACCTGATTAAGGAAATGTTGAATTGCCAGCACATCGGTATTGAGATTCTGAAAAGCCATAGAGATTTGGCATTATGGTGAAGAGATTAATATTGAAATATTTGGGGGGGGGGGGGAGGGAAGGGAAGAGGCATGTTTTGATATGGATCCAAATGGGCAACATTAGCAAATGCTGATTGGCTGACAAGTCTCCATCCTCAATTGAATAGCCAAAAAGTACAAGCCCTGATTGGCCGTCAGTTAACTGTGAGATCTGGACTTGAAAACCATAATGTTTCCATGCTGTATTTAGTGTGTTCTAAATAGAACTGAAAACAGTCAAAACACCCTTGCTCAATCTCGGAAGTATTTTACAGGATTTCTTTACCTACAGAAGTAATAAATAAAGAGTAAATTGATTAGCACTAGGGTTTAAACCACAAGAGGTCCATTAACTAATAACACACAGGATTCTTCTTCCCACCAAAAGCCAATATCTATCTCATGAATCTGATGCAAAGCAAATTTAATTTGACATTTTCAAATAAAATGGCTCTTACTGGAGGTTTTCTCTCCTCAATTGCCCAACACCCATTTCTGTATTGTTCCTGTTTAATATAATCTGTAGCTGAAGAAGACCTTTACAAAGTTTACTGAGGTACTCTGTTGAGATACTCTGTAACTTCTTGGCTAGTCCTCTTGAAGGTGTTACCTTACTGAAGATATTATGTGGTAGAAATTAGTGGCGTGATTCCTCCACCCTCTGGCTGTTTTCGTTTCTCTGCTAAAGGATAGACGGAGTCTGCTAGTGGCTTTTCCCAGGCCTTCCTAAGCCAGCCTGCTGTCTCAGACTTAGGGACAATGGGACAGAAACTGCCATCAAAACAAGGTAAGTATTCTGGGAATGAAAAGGGTTTTGATGCAACCATGACACAGGATTTAAGATGGAAATGGAGGATCAGTTTGATAGGAACAGTTGGATTGCTAGGGCCCCACCTGGACTCGCCCATGTTGCTTGTAATGCTGCAATTGTCATTTAGCTGGGAAGGCTACCTATTTTATCTAAATTCAAATCTGAGTGTTTAATATATACAACACAAAGTGACCCCGCAGCTCTTGCAAAAGGATTAAGCAAATTGCAGTTACTTCATCAACTGCCTCCAAGGCAATGGAGCCATTAGAGAACAAGGGGTGATGTAGTTGACTTAAAGGAAGAACCAGCCAAAGAGCAAGCTCCTACATGCTTACTGGCTTGGGAGTCAATAATCTCCAAGAGCGAAGAAGCTGGAGTTTAATAGTGAAGAAGCTACTGTACAGTCAACCCTGGAATGAGCCTGGCTGAGGCCATCTTGGAGGCTTCAGGGTTGCTACACAGCAGCGGGAGGGGGAAAATAGTTAGATGGGGTTTTGTAGCCAAAACAAGAAAGTTTTCTGTGAGAACCAAGGACATTCCAACAGGTGGCTGGCCAGAGGAGGAGCAAGTAACCAAGCAACCTGCCAGCGCCTGGATTGGACAGTGTGACCAGTGACTTGGTGGGAGGAAAGGGAAAACTTTTAATTAGGTGAAAGCTGTGGGAAATCTTAGAGTTGGTTTTCACCTGCTTGTGCCAATATAATGTATCCATTAAACTGTTCTTTGAGGAACAGTTTGAGTGCCTCAGAGTTTGTTTTCCATGTAAAAAGTATATGTGATGACCCGGAATGTAACACAAACAAAACAAAATCTAAAATGTAAATAAATGTCTTTTAATGCCTCCAACTTGGCCCCACTGTTCAATAACTCTCAGTTGGAGATAAAACTTACGCAAAAATAGTCTTCAAAAGAAAGCCATACAGTCCAAACTTAATGAGCAGATAGAGATGAAATAAAAAACCAAAACAACCTACAATGAAGGAATTTCCACAACGGACCAGGATAAGTAACTACCAACTTCAAGGAGATAATAAGGCACAGTTTGTTGGAAGGACACCAACCAAGATAACTTTAGCCCAAAATAAAACATGCTTTGCTTCTGGCAACGCTGTATTTTAACCGTGTCTCTTATATACTATTCTCCCCAGCTGCAACCAATGAAGGGGCTCATGGCTACTTCCTCTCTTGTAAGCCAAGTTGTTTCCTCCTCCATTCCTCCCTGTGTGTCCTATGATGAAGAGAGGATGGGCCTGATTCCTCCTCTGACAGCCCAGCTGGCCTTTGTCCTTCCCCAGCCTCCTCCATAACCTCTGAAGCCACATCTCCACTCCCTGTCGGCTGTTCCTCCGACTCTAACAAGGGCATGACAGTATGTTTTCTTGGGATGTTGACACCTTCATGCTGACAGGCTTGTGAGTCAATCATCTTCAAGAAGTGAAGAAGCTGAAGTTTAACAGCGAAGAAGCTGAAGTTTCACTACTGTCCAGTAGAGCGAAGCTCCTGTTCTAGAACAGGCTGTGCTTCTTGACCTCAGTATACATAAAGTGACATCTGACTAAACTATAGGGAAGTGCAGTCATGGAACTCGAGAGGTTGCTTTGATTGGGGGAGTACCAGTTGTGCAATGCCAGGTCATTCATGTTTTTTCCAGGGGACTTGCCATTTCTTTTGGAGGAAGCAAATCCAACTTAGAACAATAATTTATTTTGTAACTGGTTTGCAAAGTTCTAGCAACAGCCTAGGCAGAGAGTCTGTCTGCACAACGTGCTTAATCAGGTTAGTTAAACAGTTTGTAATGCGTTTGTACAATATGCTAGCATGGTTTGTTTTAATCTCACTTCGGAGTTCGTTTGTACTGCACAAACTCAATCCTGTTGATTACTTTATGATTAGCGTAGTTTGTAAATCCAAAACATGATTTAATTCAATAACCAAGTTAAATGACACAGGCAAAGCCAGACTCTAAGAGAGAGGCAGTGTGGAGCAAATTCAACTTTCATCAACAGCACTAAATGTGATGAAGCCAAGAGATGGTTTGTCTGGATATTTCACTGGAAATCTTAATCAGAAATGAACCTCATGTGCAGTCCCATACTAAAGAATGATGACATTGTTTTTAGGCATTTGAAATTTAGCTGATGTTCAGTTTAATATGCTCACAATCAGTGTGGCCTTGTAGATGTTTACACAGAGTTGGGGCTTATTTCCTGCAGAATTATATCTTATGTCTTAGCCTTGCTGTGTCTTCTGCTGTGGTAACCAAATTGGGTGAATCCATTTTTTTAGTTGTTCTTAAAACTCTAGGAAGATTAATGGGGAAAATCCATTCCTTGTGCCTTGTGGGGGTTTGAGATATCTTTGCACAGGTTTAAGACATCCAATTCTTCTCTGAAAACCCACATTTCCCCCCCTCTAAGTCCACTTTTGCAATTGCTTGTCTTTAATATTCTGCTTGTAGTCTACTGTGGTCATTTTGCATAATACTTACTCTAGAGGCTTAGCAGTTGGAAATAGTATGTATGACCCTGTTTGATTAATGAATAAGAAAAAAAAAAGGTCTAGATTGGCTAAGCCTAGTAAATATTCCAGCAGCTAAGAATTCAACTTCCGTATAACAAGTTGAGTTAGACCAAAATTCTCTCCAGTTCTAAATAACAGACACCGAAGAAGAAATGGTTGGGTGTAGCTTGGCAATCTCCATTTGGAACTAGTGATGATGTTAAAAAGACAGCCTCAATTACTAAATATATATAGTAAATATGTTATACTCTGCAAAAGGCAGAAACTTTTCTACTTTGGGAACGCTCTCTGTCTCTCTCCCCCATCTTTCTCCTTGTGGATGTTGAATAAATGGATAGGGGGAAAGGGAATTGAGATGTCTGGCATTGGGTTCTCAGTTTTAGGGAGACCTTGTGAGGGATGGAGATAACAAAACTGTACAATGCCCCTTGCCTCCTTGATTATTGCCACCATATTGTGCTCTTAAGATAGCCAGTTAAAATCTTTACACATTAAATATTTGACTGATTCTAACCTCTTTATGCAGCTGTATAATTCTGGAAGATTACTTCCTGTGGTATATTTCATTGGAAAATCCTAACAAGAATTCAGAAACCCATGTTTTAACTCATTGCTACGCTGATAAGAAATCAATATTTCTGTCCTGATATATTATTTGAAAAGGGAACAGCAACAATTCCAAAAAGAGAATAAGAAGTTGAATAAGGACAAAGAGAAAGACACTTGAAAATGATGACTGTGGAAACAGATGTTCCTAACTGGCAACTTCAGATGTCATTTCATTACTTTAATGAACAAAACCAAAACTGGAATAAACTAGGAAACCCACCCTGTTGGATGAAATATCCAATAAACTCTTACCATTTCCCCCCATCCTTCCACCATAAATTAGAGATTGAAAAATGGTTTATGAATACATTGCAGCCTTTATGGCTTAAATACAAACTGGGCAGCACACTCACTAATCTTGTGTGTTGATGACTCACCAGCACTAACTACCAACAAGGGGAAGGGAAAGGGGGTGGAAGAAAGTCAACCACAATGGGTGAGAAATGCTGAAATCCATACTGCATTGGAACAATGAGGGACTTCACACTTGACTTCGTCCATGTCTGCAGCTCATTTCCTGCAGAATTATATCATAGTCTCTTGCTCTTATTGAAGCTTTGGCTTATTCTCAGAAGCTGAAAATATATAGAAAACCTCTGCTCTTTCATTGCTGCCTTTTTCCTGACCAGATGGGAATAGTGAAACATACTGGGGGCTACACTACTTTGCCCAACAATGAGTAAGCGCCTCTCACTGTCTGCTTGCTCGCTCTGTCTGTCTGTCTGTCTGTCTGTCTGTCTGTCTGTCTGTCTCTATCTATCTATCTATCTATCTATCTATCTATCTATCTATCTATCTATCTATCTATCTATCTATCTATC
>BLBF01000065.1:4844051-4869801 GCA_015471245.1 Laticauda colubrina | reverse complement strand
TATATATATATATATATATATATCTATATCTAAGATTGAGACACAGCCACTTTGTAAAAGGCATGAGCCTATTGTTCTTTCTTAATAAAATAACCATCTCATTTATTGAATTCATCTATACTGGTTTTCTTTTACTTATAGTTTTCCTGAGACTTTTTTTCCCCTACTTCTCAGAGGGAAGAGGGGTTTTTTTTTTTTTTTTGCAGCTCTATAATTTTTAGTTTGTTTGCATTTATGCACTACACCAGACATGGGACTAGAATTCTTTGTCTTCTTTCAACCGTGATCCCTATTTAAGGGGGCATTATTAAACATTCTTAATAAGGAATATAACCATAGAAGCAAATGAGGACTGATGGTATAGATTTCAATCTTGGAGCACCTGGTGTGTATGTACAATCTCTGAGCCTTTTGCCACCCCTTCTCTCTATCTGGCTGCTTTCCATCAAGTTGCAAGAATGTGCTTGTCTTTTCTCTGTTGGGAAAAAAAGCTCCCTTTAACATCACTTGGTTTTCCCAACCACTCAAGCTTAAGATTAAGTTCCTTCTCTTTCCAAATCCACCTCTTGTTACCTCTCCTAACCTGTCTTCCAGATGGATGACACCCAAGCCCCAAAGCACTGCCTAATTTTAGACTAGTTCCAGTTTGTCTGCCTCTCATTATCATGTTCACAAATATTTATTTAAATAAAATAACTCACAGTATGTGATTCTGTGTGGCTAATATAGGATTAAAACCAAAACAAGATAAATAATAAGTGCAAAACAAACAACGCAATATTAAACAGGCTAAATAATAATAAAATGATGTTTAAAAATATGATATACTCCAAATAATTAGTGGATTGTTTTTAGAAGGATTCTCAATGGCCTAATCCAGTTTACAAGGGAAAACCCAAGTTTTAAAAGCTTAAGGAGGACCGAGTGGATTGAGTCACCAGAATCTTGGGAGGTAGGAGAAGGTGGGACATGGTTTGTCAAAGAGCAGGCACCAGGACAATAAAGGCATATTTTCTGGATCCCATTGATGGCATTCTTATGCAGAGAGGACCTGGAGTGTCAGCCTATCAGATCTTGTAGTGCAGGCAGATAATAATTGGAGATAGGTAGTCCCACAACTAACCCAGCTGAGCTGTGGTGGCTTTTATAGGTGACAGATTGTCATGAACTGCAATCTAAAACCTATAAGCTAGTACAACTCACAAGTTGTAATATTACATGTGCAGACCAAGTAATGCCCACATATCCTCTGACTGTATCAAAAGAGTGGCTTTTTTTGTATAATACACTGAGATATAGTTAAAGAAATCATAGTTTATTAAATTAACCATGCTGGGTGGATTCATTTAATACAATGAGTTATATACTCTCTGGGGATCCACATAATACAAACTAGTTATTTATTTATTGGAATTTGTCAAACAAAAACAAGAATAAGAAAATAAAAACACTATGACAGGGACGATAGGCATGTACTTATGCACGCCCCCTCTACTAGTTAAATTTTAGCCTACAAACACAGCCAAGTACATTATTTGTATTTTTTATTAACAACTGTTATAAGTTCATAACATTTAAACACTCACAACAAGATAAAAGGAAACATTCTAAATAGATTGTGCAAATTAAGAGAGAAAAAATTAAAATAGGATATAAATGCAAATACTAGAATATTACAGAAATAAAACTGAAAAGCTAAACTGCTAAGTTCATAAGATACTCAAACTTTGGATATGGAAATATGAAGCTACAAAGCTGTTGATATAGTTAAATATTAAATTAATTGATTTCACTTCTCATTCAAGAAGCTTCAATTCTAATTCTACCAACAATTTAGATTAGAATAAAAATAATCAAGTTAGTATTCGTCAGCAAGCTAACAAATTCTCTTGAAAGAATGGGAAAAGATATTTTAAATATTTTAAAAAGTTTTTTTTTTAAAGAATTTATTTTTAATTTACATTTTTATCACATTTCCCCCCCAGGCCCTTTCTCATAACTTCCCTGTAGAGTAGTGTAAACCAAGAGAGAATGATTGGCCTAAACTTGGTAAGATCCATGGCTGGGTGGAGATTGGAAACTGGAAATCCTAAGCCTCTAAATAACAGAAGATAAAGTCACAATACTACCATAACGTTTGGGTTTAGGACAGCAACTGATTGCTGTAGGGTTCATCAAAGCACTATTTTCTGTTTTTGCAAAACTGGCAAACTAGATAATAGCTTCCCTTGGATAGCATGCCTTTGACCATGACAAGGGCTTAAAACATACATTTCTGCCTGACAAGATGTTAGTTTACAAAGCAGGAATCCAGACCTCCCCGTCAAGTTCCAACTTCAATCATCTCAACATTTCTAGCTAATTTAGCTTCCGTATGCTCTATCAATTTCATAGGTTGCCATAAGAACCAGCAAGAGGAAACTACACTTAATTTCTGAAGAGCTCAGATGTAAATGAAATCAGGGTATTACTTGCTGTCAATCTTTCATGCCTCACTAGTGGGTTGATGGCTTCCCCTCCCTCTGTGTTGTGAAAAAAAAAAATCAAATATCAAGCAGAGCTATTATGTATGCAGATGCTCCTTAATGGTTTAAAACCCCAATCTTAGCTCAAAGGGCATTTCAGATTGGATTCAAGAAGACAAGATGATGTAAAGATATTGAAGAGATAAAATTCTTCGCAGCCTGATCAAAAGGAGGGGGGGGGGAATGGAAAGTGCTACTCTTTCTTCTTGAATGTAATGATCACAAGTTCACTTCCTGCTTTACTTTTTTCACTTCAGCATTTTATGAGCAAAAAACATAGTTTTCTTATAATTGCCTAATCTGGCAAATCCATCAGCTGATATAAAAGTCTTGCAGTTGGCACCAAGACCCAGAGCCGGTGAAATTGGCATTCTGATTACTTTAGTTTTGTTCAGTTGACTTTATTGTCATTATACCTCATACAACAAAATTCAATGCCATTTTCAGTGTACATTGTAACTTTAAAAATAAAACATAAACACACATCCTTTGCGTTCTATTCCACTGAACTGAAAACCCTGATATTGCATTAATATTGCACTATAAAGTAGAATTCAATATTTGTCTTTGTTCTTATTGTCCTGTACCATCTGTCAGATGGTAATAGCTCAAAAAAAAAAAAAAAAAAAAGGGTGCCCAGGGTGAGATGGATCTTTCAGGATGTTTTGAACTTTCTTAAGGCAGCGGGAGCTCTAAAGCTCTTCCAAAGAGGGGAGAGGGCAACCCATGATCCTCTGGGCAATAATGTTAACTCTGACATTAATGTGAAAAACATATTTTCAGCATTCGTACAACAAAATGAAATGATAGCTATGGCCCATCATATAGAAAATAAAGCAGAAGGCAATAGCCAATTCACATTGTATTTTCTAAGGATATATCTGGGACTCATGACACCCAGAGGTATTGCTGAAAACTGAGGTTATGCTACCTCATATTGCAGTGTGTTCATTTTCCATTTTTAATAACAAAAAAGAAACTTAAACAGATAAGCATCATTAAGTATTGGGCATCAAGTAACACATTGATAGACTCACCATTGCCTGGACATTTTTTGAGGACATCCAGTATAATGTATGTCTACTTCATGGAATAACAGGATTGGAGTCCAAGCCTTTGCTTAGGGCAGAGACCTTATACTATCCAGGAGAAATGGTTGTCCAATCCTTTCTTGAAAACCTCCAATGTTTGAGCACCTACAACTCTAGGAGACAAGCTGTTCCAATGATTAATTGTTCTCACTCTCAAGAAATGCTTCCTTAATTCCAGATTGGATCTTTCTTTAATGCAGAAGCCACCTTTCTGTTTTTCAAACTGTAAGTGTGTGAACTTCGAACAAACAGTCTTTGGGAAATAGAATTGGATGTGGAAGACTACAGCGAGGTAAGAATAGGAAACACTTTGCTTTTTCTGTGATAGAAAATGTTACTTATTGCATATTAATGCTCCTTCCCCAATAAGATAAAGAATAAATTACTATCAGTTGTCCATCTTAGATATGAAATGATTCTTCTGATTTGCTGGTCTGATGCCAACATTTTCTGTTATTATCCTCCCTCTCTGGAAATAATGGAACTGGGAATGGGTCACACAGAGCTTATCCACACTATTCTGCATGTGACATTTCTCCCTGCCATCTTTGGGAGAACACATAGTACATATCTTGGTTCTCAGTTTATTGGGGTCTCATTGTTATAAGGAGGTCAGTGGTACATATGCAATAGTGTTTTTTGAAAGCTAATGCAGGAGCTTCTAATACTGAATAAAAAAAAAATCAAAAAAACCCCCAACACCATTTGTTGGGGTTCTTCTATATTCATCTCCTTATCTTTGAACAGTACTGTTCTCTCCATTTTCTGAGTTACTATTCAGCTGCTCTCCTATAAGGAGGTAATAGGGTATTTAGAGGGGGTCTACATCATTATGTTTATGCATTTTATTCATCCTTTTTAAAAGCTGATCTTTATTTTGCTGACATACAAGCAGCTTCCTGAATCTATTTATGTGATTTATTTCCAACATTCTGCTGTATTAGAGAGAATAAAAAGCAAATAGAAGTTCAAACTGAGTTCTTTACCTAGCAGCAGAAGGTCCTACTACATAATAAAAATATTGCTGTAATATTGAGTTAGATGTTTTACCTTACTGATTGTTACCTGAATGTTTAAAAGCAAAACAAATTCCTAAGGAATTTGTAATGTCAGGCAGAAAGGAGAAGTAGACTGACAGAAAAGTATAATGAGGGGAAAATATGCAAAATGCTGTTATTCCTACTTAAGGCCCGGTCCCACTGCACTTACGGATGCAAAGAGGATGTAAAACGTTAAAAAAAGCTTGCCATCCGTTGGAAAACGCGATGCATCCGTTGTGTGCTCACTGCATACGTGTTTCATATGCTCTATCCATCGAGCATCCGTCCACTGCGATTTCATCCATGCAAGAAGTTTTGAGCTGCACAAAACTTTGTGAGTGGATGAACTTTTCGCCACGTACGATGTACATCCGCAACATATACGGGCAACAAATGTTCTATGTCCATTATCATACGTTAAATGTCCACTGTATCCTCTCTGCATCCTCTGGCCATCCCGTCAACTCACATCTGCTGCAGCTGAAAATGGAAAGAGGGAGGAAACGAAAGGTACACGGAACGTCTACACAGCGTTAGTAGCACGGAAATAGAAAGGATGTAAGTGGATGCATCTCGTATATAAAGTATTCAAAATGGACAAAACGTTTGTATCTGGGATGTATTTCATATATTTAGGATGTCTGGAGTATGTAGAAGGACACCTAGCGGACAACCGATATTTCCTATGAAAAGGGGGAGAAAATCATCTGGATCTCAGTATGAGTCCAGCAGCCGTGGTGTACAGACCTCTTCACCCTTGGTCTTGGTCTTCAACATCATCAATTGTTCTCCACCATGGATCATGACACAGTCCGTATGATAGCTGCACTCATTCATCACCAGAACCAAAACCTGTTCAGACTGTTTCAACTTTTATACGGAAGAAGAAGAAGGAGACGTCCAAGAGCTGTGTGGGTCTGAGGATGGATCATGAGAAGAATGGAGTTTGGACTGTATGACCAGTTGATGGTGGAGCTGAGGAATGAAGACCCTCATGCATTCCATGAAGATGCCACCAGCCATGTTTGACGAAATTGTAGAGCATCTGAGACCCAGGTTGACCAAGCCTACCACCAACTTCTGTCCAAACGTGGACCCTGGACTGAAGGTGGCACTGACTCTGCGGCACCTGGCCTCTGGAACCACATACAGAAAAATGCAGCATGCATGGAGGGTGCCACACAACAGCATCAGCAAAGTGGTCAGAGAAGTAGTACAGGCCATCATTGAAGAATATGTGGAGGAGCTCCTCAGGTGCCCCACCACTGAACAAGGCTGGAGGAAACTTGCAGAAGAGTGGTATCAGAGGTGGAACTTTCGCAACACCGTTGAAGCCATAAATGGGAAGCACGTGGCCTGCAAAGCTCCAGCCAACTCAGGGTCCACTTATTACAACTACAAGGGCTTCTTCACTATCATCCTCTTTGCCATGGTTGATGCTGACTACAAGTTCATCTACATCGATGCTTCAGGCAATGGGTCAGCTTCAGATGGCCAGGTATACAACGAAAGTGACCTCAAGGATGGGCTGGAACGCAAGCTCATCATGGGTTTTCCAGATCCAGACCCCCTACCCAATGACACACAAAATGTGCCCTACTTCATTGTTGGTGATGATGCGTTCTCCTTCAGAACCTACCTCATGAAGCCGTACACTTCAAGATACCTCCCCCTTGAAGAGAGGATCTTCAACTACAGGCTGTCCTGGGCAAGACGGGTGGTGGAGATCCTGGCCAACAGGTTCCAGATACTTCTCACCACCATGCAGCATTACCCAGAGACTGTGAGGAGCATCGTGGAAGCTTGCTGCATCCTGCACAATCTCATGCGCACCCGCTACCCAGTGTTGCAGAACAGACTTGTCGACCGTCAACAAGGGAATGGGGACATGGAGCCTGGTGAGTGGAGGCAAGGACGTAACCTGATAGACACTGTGGATGTACAAGGCCCCAACAGAGCTTCACATGAAGGGAAGAAGCAGCGCAACCTACTGAGACACTGTTGCAACTCCCCAGCTGGAGCAGTGGAGTGGCAAGACAGGATGATAGATGATTAATGGATGCTTCCTTGAGGCTGTCGCATAACACTGATGAGATTGTGTCATGTATGTTGAGTGGTCCTGCAATGAATAGGGCATTAATAAAGAGCTTTGTTTATTTTAAAATGTGTTGATCAATGAATAAATTGTTATTGATAAAAAAGGTCCATATGTGTGGCAGCTGAGATGGTGGACCATACAGTCCCACTATGCTTGCACTGGAGGTTTATCTATCCCACAACTATCCTTATCTTTCCCACAAGCATGCAAAGGCTTAACCATTTTTTCAAAGTTTTCACCAACACTTTATGAAGTAAAAAAAATGAACCAAGTGTGTTAAGCAAAGATAACCTTTATTAACTTTCTTAGGTAAACTTTATGACTTTATTAAATAAGCAAAATGAACCAAGTAAAGTATCTAAAGCAAAGATAAACTTAACAAGTAAACAACTCAGTCTCCGACACTATTCTCAGTCACTCTGAGTCATGTCCCTGGTCTTAGCTGTTAAGCGGGTAGGGACTGTGGAGGTGGCTGTGGCTTGAGTGCTGGTCTGAGGCACCATTGGGGTGCTTGGCCCCAAGGGTACAACAGGGGATGGTGTGTTCAGGAAGCTCTCAGAGAGCTGACTCAGTCCCATGTGGTTGAGAGGCCCTTCATCAAGGACTTGAGATGTCAGGCCCAATACTGATGACAGATTGTCTGTTGATGGGCTTGCCTGTGGGGTGGAGGAAGGAGGAATGTAGTGGGGCTGTCTGGTCTGCAGCTGGGTGAGGAGTGGCGTCTGTGGCGTCCGAAGAACCTGGGCCTGGACTGGGAAGTTCTGCTTCTGCTGTGGGAAGTCCTGGTAGTCATAGCCTTGGTAGGTGAGGGGCTGTTGAAAGTCTTGGAAGGGCTGTGACATCACCTGGGGTGGAGGAGCAGACCTGGACTGGGTAGGAGCAGCTTCAGCTGGGCCTTGAGGGTTGTGCAGAAGTGCTGTGATCTTCTGCTTCATCACCTGGTACTGGGCCTCGGGCAGGTCCCTCAGGGTCTGGCTCACGTAGGTGATGAAGGGCTTCCGGTCCGAGGATGGTATGTCGCTGTGCACTTAGCCATGATGTACATCTCCCGGTCAGTGAACTTGACAGCGGCCTGCCCGGATTTGTTGAGGTGTAGCTTGCCATACCAGGTGTACATGTGCTTCCACCATCCAAGGAGTACTTCTGCAGTGTACCCCAGGCTCTCTGCCTTGTCTCTCCAAGCTGCCTGCTTCTTCTTGGTGTCCCGATACAGTCTGTGGCCCTTTCTCCAGAGGTACTCATTCTCCCTCAGCCATTCCAGCACCTCATCCTCATGCTCCTCGGAAATGGTGTACTGTTTCCTCTCTCCCTTCTGCTTCCCTTGCCTCTTCCTCCCTCTGGTAGGGGCTTGAGCAGGGCCTTCAGGGGCTTAAGCAGCAGGGCCTTCAGCAGCAGGGCTTTGAGGACCTTGGGGCTGGTCCACCACAACAGCAGCAGCAGCAGCAGCAGCAGCAGCTTCAGAATCAGTGCCAGGGGGTGGGATGCTGGTTCTGGCCTTCTTGCCAGGGCTGGAACAAGTAGGCACGGGCTTCCTCTTCTTGCCTGACTGACGAACCATGGTGTTCTTTGAAGATGTATGTGGCAGCACGTCTTTCCTCTGTATGCTGACTGCATGCGTGCTGCATCCTTTTATATCTGCGGAGCTTATGCAATTCATACTCCCCGCATGCGTAGTGAACGCTTTGCATCCGATAAACATCCGCGCGGCATCCCCTTTGTTTCCTATAGGTGTCCATGATGCATCCGCTTCATCCGCTATGCATCTGCCCCTTCCGCTATGCGGCCACTTCGAAATTCTCCCCCGGAACCGCTTCGGAGGTGTCATCCGCTTCCATCCGCTTTCATCCACTAGGCTTCCTATGAACATCCATTTAACATCCCCACTACATACTACCCACGTCCGTTCTTTTCCATTCTGTTTATTCACATTTTCACCACTTTTGGGAGCAGATGAAAACAGATGGAGCCACCCCCGAAATTTTGCTCCTTCGCTGTGTCCTTTATGCATACGTTTTGCGTCCGTCAGCCAGTGGGACCGGGCCTTTAGGGATGTTTTACATTTATTGTTGAAAATGAGGACAGACATTGACCATGTAAAATAGATGGGTTTTGTTAGAAAATTACCACTGGCAATTTCCAGGTTATAGTTGGATCCAGCACATTCCCAGTCAAACTACATTTTATTTATTTTTATTTATTTGATTTGTCAATTGCTTACAAGATAATAGGTATAAGTATATACATAGTTATGAATACATGAAATGGGTACATATAAGAAAAAATAAAAGAAACAATAGGACAAGGACGGTAGGCACGTTGGTGCGCTAATGCACACCTCCTACAGACCTCTTAAGAAAGGGGTGAGGTCAACAGTAGACAGTCTAAGAGTTTTTGGGGTTTGGGGAAGAAACTACAGAGTCAGGTAGAGTATTCCAGACATTGATCACTCTGTTACTGAAGTCGTATTTCCTGCATCAAGAACAGAGTGAACACACCCATCTCTCAGTACAAATAGCAACAATATAATTTAATATTTATTTATCAATGGGGTTTTCCCATCGCCTGCCTGCCTGCAGCAGTTTTTTTAACATGAAAATTGCTCTAATGATCATGTCTACTTCATTACTGTTGGAGAAATAGTTTTTTGGATGTTATACAAAAAATCCTCTGAAATGCATGTGCCTCTTTTCAATCAGTTACGGTTTAGAGACAAAAACTTTTTTTTCTATAGGAGATGCTCTTCCGTGAAATCACTAGAAAGGGATGGAATTTGGGAATGGCTTTTGTGCTGGTGGTTTCACATCTTAGCATGAACTTCCATTAGGTCTCACAAGAGACTAAAATAATTTGCAGCAGCATCACAATTACCTGATGCTTTTTAAAGAAAGTTCAGGTGGGAGAAAATGAGGTGTTTGGGGATCATTCCTATATAAGAGAATAAAGTATCTTTAATCCTGTTTTTAACACCTGTTTCTTCACAGACACACAAAAAATCCAGCTATGGAATGACAGTGAGCAATGGGTTTCATCTTGATGCACTTTGAATGCACTTTGAATAGATGTGACCTTGGTTTGGAAGCAATCAAGATCACAAAATCACACATATGAACAAGGATCCGTACTTCCTGAAACAAATATAGAGGCCTTTGTCACAGATACCTAACAGATACAGTTCTACAGAGGAATTATTGAGTCTATCATCTGCATCTCTATAACTGTCTGGTTTGGTTCTGCAATCCGACAAGATGGACACAGACTCCAGAAAGTAATTAGGACTGCAGAAAAAACAATGGCTACCAACCTGCCTTCCATCAAGGACCTGTATTCTGCATGAGTCAAAAAGGGGGCTGTGAAAATAACTACAAGCCCCTCACATCGTGGACATAAACTGTTTCAACTCCTTCGCTCAAAATGACACTATAGAGCCCTGCACACCAGAACAACTAGACACAAGGACAGTTTTTTCCCTGAAAGCCATCACTCTGCTAAACAAATAATTCCCTCAACACTGTCCAACTATTTACGAAGCCTGCACTACTATTACTGTTAATCTTCTCATCACTCCTTATCACCCATCCCCTCCAACTTGTGATTGTATGACTGTAATTTTTTCGCTTGTATCCTAACAATTTATATTGACCGTTTCCTAGTATGACTTGATTGCTTATTGTACCCCATGATTATCATTAAGTGTTGTACCTGATGATTCTCGACTCTTGATGAATGTTTTCAACCACACTTGGCCAATTAAGAATTCTATTCTATTCTGTCCTGTCCTATCCTGTTCTGTCCTATCCTATCCTATCCTATCCTATCCTATCCTATCCTATCCTATCCTATCCTATCCTATCCTATCCTATTCCATTCTCTATTCTCTATTCTCTATTCTCTATTCTCTATTCTCTATTCTCTATTCTCTTCTATTCTCTTCTCTTCTCTTCTCTTCTCTTCTCTTCTCTTCTCTTCTCTTCTCTTCTCTTCTCTTCTCTTCTCTTCTCTTCTCTTCTATTCCATTCTGTCTTGTCTTGTCTTGTCTTGTCTTGTCTTGTCTTCTCTTGTCTTGTCTTGTCTTGTCTTCTATTCTCTTCTATTCTCTTGATATACAGAAGTTCTTAGGAAGCACAGGTTCACTTAGAGCCCATTCAAAGTTACAACGGCACTGAAAAAAGTGACATATGCTCATTTTTCACACTTATGACCATTGCAGCAGCCCATTGGTTACATGATTTACATTTGGATACTTGACAACTGACTCAGAGTTATGATGGTTGCAGTATCTTGGGGTCATGTGATCCCCTTTTGCAACCTTCTGACAGGCAGAAATCAAGGGGGAAACCAGATTCACTTAACAACCGTGTTACTAGTTTAACCACTGCCGTGATTCACTTAACAAATGCAGCCAAAAAGAGTCGTAAAATGGGCCAAAACTCACTTTAACACATTTCTCACTTAGTAACACAAACTTTGGGCTCAGTTGTGTCATAAGTTGAAGGCTACCTGTATTGAGGGCTTCTGCTTACCTGCTAATACGTGACCTTTTAGGTTCCCCGTCTTCAAATCAGCACCCTGAAAAGAGATAAATTAAGTAAAATGGAACAAGCTCGTTCCCAAGATTTCATAAATGGACATTTTGGGTAGACTTTGTTTTAGAAGAATAGAAATAGGTAGGCAGAAAAAGGGAAACAGGGTACGAGTGGGATTCAAATTTTTTAACAACTTGTTCTGTGGCCGTGGCTTAGGTGGTGGGCATGGCTTGGTGGTCATGTGACTGGCTGGGTGTGACCAACTCAATATCACTCACATTGAGGCACATATCTCCTCGACTGGCCTCTCATGACTGTCATAACAGTCGTAAGTGTGAAAAATGGTTATAAGTCATTTTTTTCAGTGCCATTGTAACTTTGAGTGGTCACTCCACACAGGCAAAGTACCAGCAAAAGAGGGGAAAAAAAACTCCAGAGACCTTCCTGAGACAGGAAGTCTAGTCCTGTCAAGAATGTAAAAAGGGTTAACGGAGCGGCAGTTTTTGTAAGCAACCCCAGAATGTTTCCTTCCTGCCTTCCTTACAGGATTAGGCCAGTAATTTCTTCTAACAACCGGTTCTCCGGACTGCTTAGAATGTTAATAACCGGTTCTAGCGAATCGGTGCGAACTGGTAGAATCCCACCCCTGAAACAGGGTTGGGATTCACCATTGCTACCTGAAACAAACCATTCGCTTCCATAGCAAATTCACACCTGAGGCAAAGTCCTGATCTCTTGACTCACCACATGTAAAAACCATTAAAACTAGGAATCCTGACTCTTGAAATAACACTCTTTAAACTGTCATTAATTCTAGCACTTTTGGGCAGCACCAGGACAACTATGCTTTTAGTTGTCTATGCAACTAAGATGCTTTTTTTTTTTTTGATGAAGTCCATATTTGTGTCAAAAATAAAATAAGTCTGAACATGAAAAACACACTGAAGTATGGAAGAAAGAATTAGAATATCAGATAATGAAACTCTGCTGTTGCAGCTGCCCTCTGAAATATCTCCATCCCACCTCTGAGGTTGGTCCCAACCAGTGGTGGGATTCAATTTTTTTTACTACTGGTTCTGTGGGCGTGGCAGGGGAAGGATACTGTAAAATCTCCATTCCCTCCCGGCTCCTGGGGGAAGGTTACTGCAAAATCCACGTTCCCTCCCCACCCCAGTAACCTGCTTTCCATCTCCGTTCTCCTGTGCAGGGCAACCAAAGAAGACCCAGCCGATCAGCTGGGACTCAGGAGGCAGAGAAGAGATGGGGGCAGGGCCAGTCAGAGATGGGATTTGCTGGTTCTCTGAACTACTCAAAATTTCTGCTACCAGTTCTCCAGAACTGGTCAGAACCTGCTGAATACCCACCTCTGGTCCCAACTTTCCTGACCTTTCCTATGAGTCTAAAGACCTGGTTATTCCAGTTAGCTTGGAGCCCCAGTGAGAGAGCATCACATGGAGGCAATTGATCGATTAACAACAAATCACACCTTTCCCCCCTCCTGCCTCCACCCTTCCTATTTATAATTGGGTTATACTGCTTTGCATGAATATGTTTTTAATAGATATGTATATATTTATCTTTTGACTTGTAAGCTGTCTAGAATTACCCTATGCTAAGACGAGCCGCCAATACATTTTATAAATGAATGAACAAAAATAAATATGGAAATGTAGAGATCAGGAAATGTAATGACTGCAATGTGGCCTCAATGCTAAAGGGGTGTCCTGGGATTGGAGAAACTCAGGTTGAAGGGCTTTAATTGCATATGGAGCTAGTGAGGATGAGCTCAACATACTTCACAATTGGTCTTCCATGCATGAAATTATGGGTAACTCTATCCTTTTGCACCATTCTGAACTCCCAGAAACAAGGCAGGTGCCAACTCATAAAACATTCCTATGCCTGTTTTAGTAGTTGCCATAAAAAAAAAAAGGGGGGGGAGGAAATGTGGAAGAGCAGTTGAAAGCGATAGTACATTCCAACTCTTATCTTGAAAAGATTGTAACTAAAATACCAGAGTTTTTGCCCATGAATATATTTAATTGGAGAACATGAATGATGACACCCAGCACAGTGAAGTGCTTAATTGGAGAATCTGATTTATGACACACCTGGGGGCGAGGGGGGGAAACAGAGTCACAGGGGACTGTAAATGATTTATGCCAGAGTTGGTTGCATACACGGCAGTGCCAGTATGTCGCCTCTAATGAATCCTTTGCAGTTTTTTGAAATTTGGCTCGAGAATCATGATTTAATTAGGGCGATTGCTGGAATCCTGACAGCAGGATTGATATGAAACAAATGACTTATCTCCCCACCGGGGCTAATGGAGGCTGTTCAACTATACAACAGGAATCTTACTTTGTCCTTATCAACTTAAGTACGATTTATAACAAATTCCCATTCCGAGAGATTTAAAATTTCCTTTTCAATGATCTTGTTAGGGGAAACAAAGGCTGTGATGTTTTTTGCCTGGTGAAAGTTTTCCCAAGTTTGCTTAACTTCACTTAACTTTCTTCCGCTCCCCCTGTCCTCCCCCCCCCCACTCTAAAATGACACTTTGCTTTGTGCCTAATTCTGCTGGTGGGAGCTACAGTTTGCTTGCTAATTTATATTTAAAGTGTCATGGCTTTATAGATGGCAGCACAGACCCCTGTGGAATTCTCCTGAATCAGAGGCTGTGTTGTTACCATGTCACAGGAGGAGTGACAGACTGATAGCACTGGACCAGTTCTATGGGCTGCAGGTTGCTAGGAAGGCTGCAAATGCTTTCCTTCCAATCTGTGAGGCCATTATATGCACAGGAATCCAGGCAGCAGTTAATTATTGTCTTTGCCATGGCAAAAAGGTCACTGGGTTTTTTTTTTTTTAAAAAAAAAAACAAGTAAGCTAGTACACCAGATAGGAGGTAAAGTATGAGGACAGAAAAGGGAAATATACAATGCATATATTTCTCAGCTGTATTCCTGCGAGGTATTCATGGAAAACATTTCAGCTCTGTCAAAGACCATTTAGGCATTTTTAATACATGATGCTGAAAAGTGCATTTAACTTCTTCTTGTGGTTTCTGCCCCACCCTCCCCACCCCCCCATTATAAGCAAATGTCTTGAATGGAGAAATGATTTAAACATTATCCAATGGACTATAACCAAATTAATCTTGATTTGAATAGAGGTTAATTTAATGGTAAAAAGCACTTTGCAGATCTGCTTTCAGAATTTACAGGCTTGAATTTAATTACAAATAAAACAGTGATTTGCATTTGATTTAAGTGTTTTGCAAACAAATTATATTGTAATCGAGATAATAGTTTATATGTGGCACACAATCATCATTTGAAACTTTTACAAACAAAAAGGTAGGAACAATGAACTACAACCTATTTATTACTGTATTATCATGAAACCTACTACAGCCCAACAGGAAAGATTAATGAGAGGATGTAGACATCTTGATCTTCTGGAGGGTTGCAGAAGGATATCTAGTGATGCTCGAAAGAGACAGGGGTGACTTTTTAAAGTCATATTTTAAGTTTTGGAGGGGGGATTAAAATGGGAATTGGGTACAGAAGCTTCTAAGTGGTAAACTGATCCCAGGCTAACCTTACTAACTTCCAAATCTTCTCAACTTATCCTGAAATCATGCCATCAGAATTCAGCTGGCTAAATTTCAGAGGCATATCTGGGACTCTTTCCTTTCTTCAAAAGAAAAGAAGCAGCTATGCTGTGGCAGAGATTGTGAATTACACATCTACATACTATGTCAGTATATACCCCTCTCAGCTCAGTTATGAGTCCAAATAAAATGGTTAAACATAGGTTTATATTTCATATATTACCTTGATTTCCTCTAATTATTAATCATTCAATAAAGTTATTCTCAGTTCCGGAAGAAGGAAACTCTTCTTCTTCCTCTTGCTCCTCCTCCTCTTATTCTAATTCTACTTCCATCACATCTTTAGGATGGTTCCTCTGCTTCCAAGAAGATGTTTGTTGTGTGAACATTTATGATGGTTGTTTTTTTTTCAGCCTAATCATACCTTAGTTGTAAGGGGAACAATGAGTGAGAGGGTAATGAACCATGTACATTGGTTGAATGACCATTAAAAAGGCAGAAAATGTAAAGTTAATACTGATTTCACAAGTCAACACAGCCATGAAGATTTATATCATCTACTTCTAGCAGCAGAATAAAATCATGACATTGAAGGGACACCAAACTGGTGTGTTTAATGATGTAAACAAGTTAAACCATCCACAAGAGAGAGTTGTCCAGTTTCTGCTTACATGTCTCTTATAAAAGGAATGAGGGATATTTAAGTTGCTTACCACAATCTATACATCCTGATATTCAGTTTCTGACTGAAAGCCTGTGGTCACTTTGAATTGAATATGAGTGCAAAGCATTATCCCATTAATATACAGTGGCAAATTCCCAGTTGATTTGAGCAGTTATGGATTCTTTGTTAAGTGACAATGTATTCTGAAGTAGGGCTAGAAATACCTTAAGCACTTAAGTATTTGCCGCATTCTCTGAGGATTGTCAATGCTTTTTCAGTTCTATACAAGGCTGCTATCTAAAAAGCTCATGTTAGCCTGTAGTTTTGTAAATACTCTTCACAGCAGTTTACAATGAAGTGGATACAATTTTTTTTCAGACCCGATATATTATCTTTGCACTTTATCTTAATTGCACAATTTTAGCAGTCATCAACATTTCTTCTGCATGAAAAATGTGCCATAAATTTGTGGGTGAATGCTAGTTCTAAGGGTTTCTCCAGTCTGCGAGCAAAGTGTTTCAAATATTGGCATTAAAGTACCATAAAGGTTGTGACATTGTGCTTAAACTAGGTATGATGGGGGCAGAGGCAATTTTGATCTCTTTTCTCCTTTATAAACATACATGTTTCTGATACTGTATGACTTTGAATAGGGAAGAAATCTGATAACACTAATTGCAACTCAAAAAAAAAAAAAAAAAAGGATAAAACAATTCTTCTATCTACCAGTAGATAATTTGAATTTATTCATCTCCTGCTGATAGTTTGAAATAAATATAAAACAAAGATATAACAGAAAGCACTACAGCAGGATTAGCAATGTTAAAGAATAAGGAGTTCATATGGCATAATATAATTCAATAATATATAGTGTTTGTTGCACTAAATACACCTGTCCTGTGTAACTTCCTGCCACACCTACAGTTCCTGTAAATACTTCACTCCCATCCATGTCTGATAAACCATATCAGTTTTGATTTGTAACATCTCTTATTAATCCACTAGTGTAGACACACCTCTTTTCTACCAAAAATATTCAAGTCTAACTTGATCCAGTAAATTATCATTAGAAATAGTACAAAGATTATTAGTTTAGATAACCAGCCCTATTTTTGAAAATATACTGAATAAAAAGTCACATGAATTATGGTTTCCAACTATGCCTTATTAAAAGTACCCACTTTTAGGCATCATTCTAATGCTTTTAATATTTTCACAATAGCGGTTAAATAGGAAAGGCCTATCATGAAACACCTAAGAAAGCTTTAATTAATTTCTGCCTGTCACCAGGGGTACACAAATCATAACAACATCAAAAAAAGTCGATAGTGTTTAGCCAGATGCGATGCTGTTTTAATGTTGTGCTCTAGGTTGGCATGTAGCTTTGCAAAAAGATCTCGTGTAGAATATCAAATCTATTACTGGTAGTGGTGTAATCACCATTTTATGGAGAGAGAATGGCAAAGGAAAACTAACAAAAGCAACCTGAAACAATTGGCAAAATGGATTACTTATTTATTTCAAATATTGCATTACATTTTGAATAAATAAATAATTCAATAGATGTCTCTTATCTTACTGTGCCTTTTTCATATATAGAATTATTATGAATGATACTGTATATTTCTGATGCATACCTCAGAACTGTGGGCATATATTGATAGTACACATAAAACAAAACAAAATCCTGACATTCTTATAATAATAACCTCATGAAGTCCAGAACTTTTACACAGAGAAGTCTGGTAGTAGTGCACAGTGGCAGTCTTGTTGCTTGCTCAAACTTCACATATTAGATAAAATAATCATTTGTCTACTATGCATAGAACAGCTGTTTGCATCTAAGAATCTTTCAAATGTTGTTATGACTGCAACTTAGTCAATATAATCTGGAAGGCCCAGCAGAACCAACTGACCTGGAATAGTATAGCTCTAAGTAAATAATATATTTACCTCTACGTTGTTCTAATAATCTGGATCCAAATTATTTTGTATAAATATAACACTGCCAGCCAATTTTGCAAGCTTATCATCAATAGAATGATTGGTGGCTTAGAAACACATTTTAAACACCATCAAAGACTGAGTGAATAAGACTGCTGCATGGCAACAATATGTTTGTTTTATTTTGCAAATTAGCATTTGATGCTCAATAGTATTGAAGTATTTTGTGGGCTGCATTTTAGCCTCTCGTATCAATACGATTCTGATTTTGAAAAGAGTTGACTAGTCTGTCTCGAAATCTTACGAGCCAAATTAAAAAGCCTGTGATTCATAACGGTGGTTTTTTTTTTTTTTTTTTTTGCAGTGGGTTATGCTACAGTACTGTTCAATTAGGCCTACCCTTTGAGCTATATAAATCAAGATAACCATTAGATGACAACAAAGGGTTAGAACAGGGCTCCCCAAACTTGGCAACTTTAAGACTTGTGGACTTCAACTCCTAGAATTCCTCAGCCAGCTGGCTGGAGAATTCTGGGAATTGAAATCCACAAGTCTTAAAGTTGCCAAGTTTGAAGACTTCTGGGTTAGAAGGACCAATTGCTGCCATCTCATGGAGTCCAGTTCCAAATACCTAAGCATCATAGGTAAATACAATTCCTGGGAAAAATAGCTTTGTTCTGAAGGTTAATACAGACAGGTCTACTGTAGGAAACTAGCTAGGTCATGTGGAGTGATTTAAATCAGGGCTCTCCAACCTTAGCAACTTTAAGCCTGTCAGACTTCAACTCCCAGAATTCCCCAGCTAGCTGGGGAATTCTGGGAATTGAAGTCCGCCAGGCTTAAAGTTGCCAAGGTTGGAGGGCCCTGATTTAAAGAGATGCTAGTGCATAGCATAAAGGAAGACATATGTTTGAGTTCAGCTCAACTCCTGATGACTTCATAGCAACAACTTTTTTGGCAACAGTAAGAAAGTGGTTTGGTCTTATCTTCTTCTGGGATATTTTTGTCAACTTCCTTGTCTAGTTTGTTGTTTTGGGAATTCTAAAGGGTCTCCCATCCCAGTACAACATTGATCTGACTCAGCTTAACTTCTGCCTCATGAATACATGATGCAATGTATGTTTGCTCATCCTTTCTCTACAGATAGAATCAGCTTAACCTTTGAAGGTAAGCTGAGGCCATCTCTAAAGAAAGGATGAGCAAACATACATTGCATCATGCTAATAACAATTGTGCCATGCCAAATCATATCAAAACTAGTTAAGTGGCAGCTTCAGTTGTGACTGAATCATTCACTGCGTGTTTCGAATTAATGGAATAGCTCATGTATCCTTCTTAAAAAACAGACTGACAAGGAAACTGTCTTAAAACAGAATCAGATAAATCAATCTAGGTCAATAGAGCAGGTTGATTTCAGGTGGGGATCCTTCTTGTGGGGGAGGGGGAGAGAATAAAGTATTACCAACTCTTGTTTCTTTTGTTTCAGTTGAATTTGTAACTAACATACTTATAAAAGTTGTATGTTCTCCAAGCAAAATTTATTTCATTTGATGATAGCTTGAATCTGTCAGATCTACTTCTAAATTTTTTGGGTCTTATGGCAGTATCAGGGATTTTATTTGAGCAACTCTACGATGAACCTATTATTACAAATCCTTATTGTATTGTCAAATAATTTAGCAATATCTTCCTAGAGTAGACCCATAAAGAAGCACATTTTTTTCAGTGATATTTGATGCCTTGCCTTACTCTTGAAGGTGATGGAAAGGAGATTTCAGAACTCTCTGGATGGTTTACAGTGTCTGCATATTGTTCCAAACAATCTGGGTCCTCATTTTACTAAACTTGGAAGGATAGAAAGTTGAGTCAACCTTGAGCCCGTCAGGATCGAATTCCAGACTGTGGGCAATGTTCGCCTGCAATAGTGCATTCCAACCATTCTGCCACCTCGGCTTCTTCCATGCATATGTATGTATATGCTTGGCTCAATGACATATGCTCTTCTGAGATGTACTTGGCACCTAGTCTTAATTTCCCCACTTATTAAAAAGATGTTCTGGCTGTGTACAGTAAGGTATGGTTCTTTTTCTACAAAGGGAAAAGGCTAGGGTAATCTCCTATAAATGCACATATTTTTCCCCTAGCAATTGCTATTAGATTGCTAATTAGAGAACACAAGGTGTGATAAATTGGACCATCAATTCTGATGTTGGTTTATGAAGCGCCGAAGACTCTTTGTTAATGCTTACTATTATTGTTACCATTATTATTGCTGCTATTTGTTTTAGGTGATTTCTTATTGTTCTTTGGATCTATAACCGTACACTTAACAAGTAAATAAGTAAACATCTGTTAGTCTGTATGGTTAAACATCAGAAGATTAAAGAACTCCTGATAATATTTTTCCAGTTTCTCAGGACAATAGTTATCTCTGGGGCCATAATGACATTTACCTTAAGCTTATAATTAGCCATATTGCCTTGATTAAGAATGTAAAGGCAAAAACCCTTTCATGTTTATTTGTGTGTAAACTATATTAAAAATGGAAGTTATTTATCATCCGATGTGAATAAGATCATCAACTCTTTGTAAGTCTCAAGGAGTTTGAGATTACTGTCCTCCCCTCCCTCATAAGAAAATGAAAAGTATCATAGCTTCAATTCATTCACTACAGAAAGTAGATGCCCTCCTCGGCTTCCTGTTTTGAGCTTCCCCAAAGATGGACCACTGACCGCGATCGTGCACGGCTTTGGTCCGTGCTTCGGCATCGGAGAGCCCCAATCCTTTGGATTCAGGGCAGAAGCTACTTCGTAAGGGGGGCGGAGGAAGGGGAGACCATCAGCTGGATAGAGTCGCAAACCCCCTCCCCGGCTTGGCAATTGCTCCCTCCCGAAGACGCCTAAAGCGGTGATCTAAAATGGCCACCCTGAAGGGGAAGATTAGACAGGAATAAGATTGTGCAGGAGAGAGAGAAAGAAGTGAACAGCAGGAGGAACAGGACAATATAGTCAAATGGAAGATACCGCCAGGATTAACATTTCAAAGAATCTTTAAGAAAGGATCTAAGTGGTGAAGAGGAAGAGAAAAAAAAAGTGTGAATTGCTTTTGATAGCGTTGGGGCTTCGAAACCGCAAAAGGTAGAAGCTGGAGAAGGAACTATATAATCAACTTGGATAAATATACTTTGATTTTATATTGGCACTAATAAAGCTGAACTATAAACTGTTAAAGAGGAAATTTAGTATCAATGGGATTTGATCTTTTTCTTGTTGGAAAATTGTGGTTTAAAAAGCTCTGAATAATAGAGAAGAAAAAAGAAAAGAGGAGGTGAAGACTTAGCAAAATAAAGAGTGCCATCTCAGTTTTTGTTTTTTGTTTCTTGAAATTGCATGGAAATTGATACAATAAAGTAAGAACTTTGAAAAATTGAAACATTGTAACAAAGAAAGAATTAGAAAGATTCTGCCTTTGGATTAGTTGCTGATTCTGACATGAATTTGGCACTGGATTAGCGGAGATTTAAAAACTTGAGCGGAAGAAAAGTTGACTGTTGGAAATAAACTTTAAAGATACTATTTGGATTAAAATGTGAATCAGAAAGTTGTAAAATGGTGATTTCTCTTCTGGCATTAAAAATGGAACTTAGAAAAATGAAAGAAACACTACAAGAACAAGGTGAATTGCTGGGTTTTGCTTTAAAATTTATTAAAAATGCGACAGCAGAATATGAACAACAAAGACAAAAGGCAGAAGAGGAGGTGGAGCAAATCATAGAAGAGACCATCTTTAGTGATCACTGAGAACAAAGAACTCTTGAAAGAAAGAAGAAAAGAGTTGGAAATAAATACAGGAGATTTAAGAAATTAAATAAAAAGGGGAATATCCGATAAATTAAAAAAGGGAAAAAGAGTCAGCAGAAATTCAAAGGGCAAAAGGATAGAGAGAGAGATAAAAACTGGAGTGAAAGAAGAAAGGAGAAAAGATGGGGGAAAGAAGGGACAAGAAACAGGATTTGGAAATAAAGAAATATGGGAATTGTAAAAAAATGGGGAAATCCTTAATTGGACACAGAGATAATGGGTGATTATTATATAGAAAGGGGATTCTGCAAGGTATTGAGGGGTAATATAAATAAATTTATAATTACGAAATAGGGACATATAGATTGACAAGCTAGAAAAACAGAATTATTATTTTTTTGGATAATGGAATCTAATGCTTTTTCTCTTTATGCAGAGAGATAATTGTAACAAATAATTGAATAAGTATATTATATATATTGAAATATTTTTAAGATTGGAATGTTGGCTTTTTTGGTTTAAATATGAATGGAATAATTAATGGAATATGTGTATTAAATATAAGGAAATAAATGAAATGATATAGGAGGAGAGCTGAAATGGAATTAACTTTCGGACTGAGTGTTTGAATGAATAGATTAATATGTCTTTTGGGGGGGAATTTAATGAAATTTAAAAGGAGAAAAATCATGCAGAATTTGATTTATATATGCTATGTAGTTTTAAAGGGATTATTAAGTTTAATGTTTTAGGTAATAATGTTAAATGTTTTAACGAGATTTAAAAGGGGTGAAAATAAATGAATTTATAACTTAGAGGTGTCACACTTATATTGAGATTTCAGGGGGGAAACCAATTTATAGAAGAAGTGTCTTTTTTAAGTAGAATTTAAGATGAAATATACAAATGTGACAGTTAAAAGTACGAACGTATAATGATTATGAAGTTATCATAAGTGAATTAAATAATGAGATAAATATTTGGAATGATGCAATAAAATAAAAAATGTATAAAAGAACTGTTAAGATAAGGAATTGGATATAAAAATTGAATATGTAACCATGGTTCATATTTGTATGTACATGTGAAACCTGTAATCATGCTGTTCACTAAAAAGAGACGTTAAAATATGGAAAACTGAATAAAACTTGTTTAAAAAATAAAGAAAGAAAGTAAATGCCCTCCTCCTATTTTGGGCAGCCATGATCCGAGCAGTGGCGTAAAGCATTTCCTCATTCCACTTCAATTACTAACTGCAAACTGCCCGCCCACTATGGAGCATTCAACTCCCTCACTGCTGCCTCCTCTTGACCCTGCCTACCTCAAGGGTCAGCAGCATATTTCTATGAGTGCAGCCAGAGATGATTTAATCTTTTCATCCATTTCTTCCCATTTATCAGGAGGAATAAATCATTTTTCTTTAGCTGCCAAGTGAAGGAGGGAACAGTGAAAGATGGAGTCAAGCTTTCTGCCTGGAGTTTGTCTCCTCCTTCCCGGTATTTGTTCCCAAGCTTTAGGATGGGATGTGGAGCTCTTCATTTTTATGAATGTGCTCATGAACTTCTCAGAACAACAACAAACAGCACTGGTATATAAAGTAACATTTTAGAAGTAAATGATGAATCTTCTCTGACGGTAGAAATGCCTTCTGCTCCAGGGCACCCAGTGCTTATGGATGTTGAATTGACTTCATGCTTCTAAAATGTGGACTTTGCCTTGTAGAAACAAAAGCATCAGATGATTAAAGGACCTTAACTACCTTAATGCCTGATTAAATCGATTATCGAGACAAGAGATTAAAGATGACAATAAAATATTGTTTTTATATATATATATATATATATATATATATATAGCCAGCACCTACTGAACCGAAAGGCCATCTTTCTTAGAACAACTTATGCAGTATTTCCATTTTATATGGTTCTTTTTATAAGCTCTTTATTCTATACTGACATTTGTATTTTTACATTGCTTTGTGTCATTGCAGATTTTTTTCATATAAGAAAGGCAGAATATAATTTTTTACACAATGAATTGGATTTAATAAATAAGTACGATTCTTTGGAAATACCTATTTCCAAAGTATTTCAGGATACTACACCAACAAGATTTATATTCAAAGGTCTTCTTTCAAGAGTTGTTGATGCACATAGTATCTTGAATTTTTTTCATTGAGTATCATTAGAGTTGAATCCAATGGAATCAGTCTTTGAGGAAATATGTTGAGGGCTGGACTGTTTGATTGTGTATTTCATGTTATCCACAATGTGTTGGGAGGATCTGTATTTTAAAATTCTCCTCATGCAACCAAAACCTTCTGAATGAAGCAGCCTCTTCAGGTCCCTCTGAATGAGACACCACTTATATGCTTGATAGTTTTTGTTCTTTAAACCTCTTGTTGTCTAAGTCCCCAAGAAAATTGAGAAGTATCCATTAAAAAGTAAGGGATAAGGAATCATGGGACAGGGAGAGGAAGGAGGAGGAATGGAGGGAAAGGGAGAGATAAGAGATGCACTGCAAAATAACTTCAAAAAATAATACAGTTCATTTAACTGCTCTATTACACCCATCTTTCACTGGCACGTGCACATATTGCCAAAGAGTCAGTATTTTCTCTAATGTGAATTAAACTAGTGGACATTGATGTGCTATTATGCTTATTAATGTGGGTAACGTACAATGTTAATGTTTCTTAATGATACCATTTTGTTTTAATGTAGGTTTTCTGGATTTTTTTAAATTTTATTTTCTACCTGTGAAATATGGCCAACCCTTGGGAGAAACTAGGGAGAAATTTGAAACTCTAGACCTAGAAAATCTAGAACTACGCCGCCTCCGGTCCGATCTAAATATAGTATATAAAATCATATATTGCAATATCCTACAGGGAAATGAATACTTCAGCTTCAACCATAACAACACTAGAGCACAATAGATACAATAGATACAAACTCAAGGTTAACCACACCAAACTTGACTGCAGAAAATACGACTTCAGCAACAAAGTGGTCAATTTGGGAGGGGGCAATTCTTAGTGAGTAGTAGATTAGATTCAACAACATTCTTCTTAAAAGTCAAAGACAAGTCAGCCTGCACCTGGTTAGGAGTGGACAAAGGTTTGGCTTCGGATAGAATGACATTTGATTGGGCCATGTGATGGACTGATGGGTACAGGGGATGGATCTTTGATTTCACCTGGGGAAGGGAAAACCTGGAAGTTTTAGATTTGGGTTTTCCCAGATGTGCCAAGATGACTTCTTTGATAAATTCTTACTTGGATGGACTTTGTCTCTGAGTGCTGAATGGAATTGGGAAGTTTCTTTGGAACGCTCCCAGAGTTTGTAATAAATGGGTTTCAGTTGACAAATTTTTGCTGTCAATGCAATTAATTAAATAATTACATTTAAATAAATATGTATATTACCAAAATCTTTTGTGATATGATGGCTTGCTGTTATATCAAGTTGTAATAAACCTAAAACAAAAGCTGCAAGCCAGTGAAAGAAGGAAAGCCTATCTTAATCATTACAATCATTTTCTAGTACATACCAGAATTAGAAAAAATGCAACCTCAAAAGAACAGTATAAAATTCAAATACAGCTTGAAAACTATCTTTTTACATTGCAAAAAGCAAACAAATGGAAAAACTCAAATAAAAATCAAAATCTTACAATGTGTCAAATGGATAAAGCATCTGAGTTAAGCAGATGTGTAGCAGAACAATCTTCTCTGCCTGCTTTGAAAAGAGCCTCATTGTGTTCACAACAGCTTACTCACAGCTAAAAATAAAGAATTTCAGCCTGAGATTGCAATTCTAGTAATTGAATATAGGTCCGATCAGCAGAATGGCAAATTCCTTTGTATATTCATTTTTACGGCTGTAAAGTATGAAGAATCGAGAAGAAAGAATACCGCTGAATTTTCAAAAGTCCAAAAACAATGCTAACGCATCACCACCAACATATTAATTTCAGGGATCTCTCTACCATATATACTAATACCATATACTCTGACATGACTTATAGCTGCTTAACTATCATTGATAAATTAATACTAATAACATTGTTTTATCAATCATATGTTTCTACTACTTTATATGTCTCCCATCAATGCTGGGTAGTGGGTAGTTCACATATTTGTCTGTCTTTCTATCTATCTGTCTGTCCCTATTGTGTTTCCCCCAAAATAAGGTTAGTTATTGCAAAGTTGCATTGGGCTCATTGGGCATACATGCAAAGTTGCATTGGGCTTATTTTCTGGTTAGGTCTTATTTTGGAGAAATACTGGCTTATGGTCTTAACTGGGGCTTATTTTTTGGGTAGGGCTTATATTATGAGCATCCTGAAAAACCATGCTTGGGCTTATTTTCCAGTTAGGTCTTATTTTGGGGAAACATGGTATCTATCTATCTATCTATCTATCTATCTATCTATCTATCTATCTAT
>BLBF01000065.1:4830213-4844041 GCA_015471245.1 Laticauda colubrina | reverse complement strand
TATCTATCTATCTATCTATCTATCTATCTATCTATCTATCTATCTATCTATCTATCTATCCATCCATCCATCCATCCATCCATCCATCTATCTAGTCTATACATTCATCCATCCTTGTGTGAAAAAGCTTGGGATGGGCTATTTAGAATACAGTCCATGAATAAAAGTCAATCCCCCACCCTCACCCCATTTCTCTGCAGGAAATAATTTCCAGAAAAACAAGACTGTTCTTGATACTGTTGCAAGCAAGTAGGGAAGAGACAGTTAGCCAAAGGGATGATGGTTTTCTATAAGGCAATGATTCAGGATGAAGGAAAGTGGGTGTGGGAATTGACACAATCATTGGCAGCAGCCCAGCACAAACAGTGACTGGTTGATTAGATTTGCAAATGAAAACAGAGTTCATGTGTTATCTCCCCCCACCCCCAGCAATCATGTAGCACTAGAAAACTGAGAGAATGAGTAATGCATGATGAAGCCCAAAATATAGCACAGCCCCTCATTTCATGCACAGCTAAATTTTGGTTGGTCTTCATTCCATAATATGGTTGTATTGCACACTGATGTGATTACATCAAGTGTCTGGCAATATTGATTGCAAAATAAGATGGTGTAGTTCCATTATCTATCTAGGTTATGGTAGATTACCACCGGAAAACATTTTACACATTTATCTGTAAATCATCACTTTTCCTTTTTGTTTCGTCATTTCCTCACAACTCCCTCACCATGAATTTGTTTAACTATATTTAGAAGATTCATGACACAGCCTTTGTCTCACTGCCAGCCCACTGTGGAAGCTGCCTAAATTTCTTCTCAACTATTCCAGACTGAAAGTAGATGTTCAATTTCTCGTGACACAACTCTTGCTATATATAAAAACTACAAAATCTCACGTTAAATTTTGGTGCCCTTGCTTCTTCCCATTACCAGGCACTGGCTGTCCCAGAGCCATCTGCCTGTGTACTGCCTTACCACAGAACACTACTATCGTATAATACCAGTATAATAATTGTTCAGTATGAAACAATACTTTGTAGTTTTGTAGTTAACTTTGTAGTTAATACTTTGTAGTTAACCTCGAGTTAACTCCAGGTGAGATAGGTGGCCATAAAAGATAAATAAATAAATAATAGTGTTATTGAAATGTATTCAATAATTTCTCAAAAGACTAGTAGGCCTGCCTGCCTATGTATTTGGACTGCATTGCTGGTTCTGTCCCAGACAATTACATTAATGCATTTGGGATACTGGCAGTTAAATTGAAACTCGTAAGAGTTTTACCAATCTTTCCTTCTAGTGCAAGTGATGGGAACACTGGCAAACTGTTTACCATTCTTTTAAAAGTCTAATAAACCTCTGTCTAAATATAAACCTGATTATTGGTTGCCAAGGTAGAGGACAAACTAGGATGAAAGGATCTCTTTCAATGGATCAGGTGACCTCTCTCCTACCTTATCTCGCAGGCCCATTGATAACTGTCAACCTCACTGATCTGTACTTGGGCTATTTTTGGATATAGATCTACCTTTCTTTCAGAAGACAAGAAGACTTGTGTTCAGAAATAACTCAAGCAGAGCTTGCTAGCACAAAGCTTTTCTAAGGCAGTGCAGAGAGCCACAAAGATGGAGAAACTATGCAGAACTATAACTTCAAAACAAATACTAAAACAAAACCCCAGGAAACAGAAAAGCAGAAAAAGCATGAGAAAGAAAGTCTGGTTCCACTCAAATTCATTGTGTCAGTAAAGGAGGGGAAGGAAAACAAAGGCAAGCTTTCAAGATTCTATTGCTATTACTTTTCTCAATAAAATGTACTTCCAGTCAAATCTGAGCATCTAGTTTCCTGACTTGGTGTATCTCGAAGGACTGACAATTAGAGACTTGTCAGTTGGAAACCTGAAAGATATTAACCCAAGTCCAATCTTTTTAAGGGAGACAGCGGTGATGATTTCTTTCACCAGTTTCTTCATCAGTTCCTGATGCAGAAGATAAACCATTTCCTTCAAATTGTCAGAGGCTAAAACTGTAGGGCAGGACTGCTCAGAAGTGCTATTAATAGGGGAGATTAGACCTCAGTCATCAGGCTAGCACAAGTTATGTCAGGATTTTATTTTTGACAACTCAACGGACTAGAGGAATATATATTAATGTAATGATGGAGAAAACTCTCTGTGTTTAGTGACGGATGTCTTTGAAGAGGAGATGAAAGAAGAGAAAGGATGAATCTCATTTTAGATCATCAGTTGGACTTGGATTGATGTCTTTCAGGTTGCCAACTGACAAGTCTCTGTCACTCCTTCAAGATACACCAAGAAACTGATGACTGGAGAATTCTGGGTGTTGAAGTCCACAAGTCTTAAAGTTGCCAAGTTTGAAGACCTCTGAGTTAGGGACTGGGAGGGAGTGTTGAGAAGGCATGTAGAGATCATAGATTGCTATAAGAAATAGAACATAGAATAATAGTGTTAGAAGAGACTTCAGAGGTCTTCTAGTCCAATCCATTGCCCATGGCAGGAGAGCCTATGCCATTCTGGACAAATGATGTTCTCACTGTCAGGAAATTTCCCCTTAGTTCTAACATGGATCTCTCTTTAATGATCTTTCATCTATTACTTCTTGTCCTGCCTTCAGGTGCTTTGGATAATATGCTGACTCCCTCTTCTCTGAGATGCCACCTATACTGGAAGACTGCTATCATACCTCCCCTAGTTCTTCTCTTTGTTAGACTAGAAATATCTAGTTCCAGGATCCAATCTGATTTGGTCACAGAGACCAGAAGTTTAGTCTTCCAAGCTTTGGACTTGTGCTGGAGCCCAACCAGGGAACTTGTCTTCCCTGGATGGGCTCCAGCACAAATCTGAAAGCTTGCACTGGTCCCATTGACTGACTCAGGTTGGATCCTGTAACATTATCTTAAAACATGTATATTTGCTTTCATTCATTTACCTAGTTCCCTCAATTGCTTACATATGGTTTAGCCTCCAGACACATTATCATCTTTCTTATTATTCTCTGCACTTTCTAGGGTCTCAACATTATTTTTACATCATGGAGATCAGAACTGGATGCAGTATTCCATGTGTGGTCTCTCCAGTGCAATGTAAAGTGGTGGTATCACGTCAACTGATCTTGAAGCTATCTCTCTGTCACCCTCCATCTGAAGTAAAACTTCATTCCTTTATAACAATCATGAAAGAAAGAAGTATGGACAAATAAGTATTAATAAAACTTATATGGGCAAGCTGGATGGTGCTATTTGATCATATCTACCATATGTTTTCTCAGTGCATTGTTCTACGGGATTGATTGTGATGCTGCTGGGATTTCTTATAAAACATAAGAATACATTCTCCTGATGTCGTCCCCCCCCCATAAAAAAAACCCTCTTTAAACTGGGGCCAATGTATTGGGAAATGCAACAGATTAAGAAAAGTATTGGTAGAACCCCAACCAATGCCCAATATTCTCCCTGACCAACCAGGTTGGAATGAACTGGACTGGCAAAGTTGGACTTCATGCTGTCATTCTTCTCCTGTAGAGGTAATAGCCCATAAGCTTCTAGATGCTTATGAAATTTGACTGATTTTTGCATGGGGGATGTTCCTGATGCCAGAGCTGGAGAGCATGTTGATGTGCTTTTACTGACTTATGGAATAAGGGAACAGAATGGGCCCCTGATTATGGTCACTGTAATTCCAGTACAATGAAACCTAGGGCTCTCTTTCTTTTTGATTCTCTGAAGGATGAAGCTTGTCAGGAGATATCTAGAGCATAAATTATTTAAGCCCTGTCTTGAAAATAGTTGCACACAGCGTGATATATAATTATGCCCCAACATAGGGTATGGAGACCAAAAATTGTTGTTTTGCAGCTTCCACTGCATTGTCAAGAAGCTATCCAACCAAATATTTCAAGATGGTCCAAGGCCTTTTGTCATATTCTCTGGAGAACTGGATGTTGAAGCCTTCAGACCTGCTGTGACAAATCAGTGAGGCAATAAGAGGATAAAATCGCTCATCTTCATAACAATTTGACTTCTGCTTTTGACACAAGTCATACTGAGTTGTTCAGCACACCATCTGGTTTAACTGCATGGGATCCCTTTCAGTTTATAAGGCCTGGGGATGTGGACAAGATGCTTGAAGCCATCAGGACTTCCACAAGCTCTGTTGACCTTTCCCATGTTGCCTTATTACTTCTAACTGAGGCAGTGAACATATGTTGGAGGGATTGCTAGTTGGAGGACTTAAAAGAAACAGTAGCCCATCTGCTTGAAGAAACTCTCCTTGGCTTCAAAGAAATTCACTAACTATTGTTCAAACATCCCTTTGCCATTTTTATCAGTTGTGGAATAGGGGCATTTTGTGTAAAATTGATTGCTGATTATTAGCTGGATTATATTCCCTTAAAACAAACAGGTATATAATTTGGGGTTTGTTTCTATCACTGTCACTGAAGACTTTGACAGAAACACCTGTTATCAGCTTTAGACGGTAATGTCAACTCTAATGATCCAGTAGGACAGGAAAAGCCTGGATTTTATTGTCCAGGAAATGGCAGCTTCCTACTTTTTTTTTTCCTTCTGTTCAATCGTGTCTGAATCTTGGAGACTGCCTGGATAAGTCCCTGCAGTTTTCTTGGCAAAGTATTTCAGATGTGGTTTGCCATTGCTTCCTTTCTACAGCTGATAGGAAGTGATTTCTCACAGTTTCTACCTTGATGCCAAGACCAACCTGGTTTTCTGACTTCCTGTTTAAGATTACAGAATTCTATTCTTATACTTGGGCTGGAAACTTCAATTCTTGCAACGTATGGAATCAGGTTGCTGAATGGGCTGTCAAGGTTCAGTGAGGGCATCTACGTTTGGGAAAGTTAGTTTTCCTCTAAAATTTGTTGTGCAACACTCCACTATGCCTTTTTGGTAGGAACATCACAAGGATGGTTTTTGTTTCTACTTTTGTATTCTTTCTGTCTCCCCACCTGTTTGTTGCATGTAACATTTTCAGTTCATTTATTATTTTGCAGGTTATAGTGCTTCAATGTGATTTTGATAGGAAGTGATACAAAATATATTTAATATGTTTTATTATTGTTACAGTTATAACGAGGTCGGGAATTATGAATCATTCTATGGGGCACATTACCTTACACGGAATGACACCTCAAGGGCTCTTCCATAAAGTGAACTGTGGTGACAGAAAATGGTGTCAAGATAGACAGTTATGCAGATGAGTGTAAAAACTGTTACCTGCTCATCTTATACACATTTTTGTTTTGTTTCTTTTCCAAGAAATGAGAGGGCATTCACAATGTAAATAAAAGTCTTGTTCCTTAGCTTATATACTACATGCCCCAAATCTAGCTAATATTCATATTTATTTTATGAACTTGTGTGTTGCCCATTCCCACAATTCTGGAAGGCTCATACATGTCGGAAAACAATATAATAATTCTAACAAAGCTAGAAAAACTGCAATGGTAAAAATTAATGACAAAGGTATGTTTAAGGTATGTAATATGGAAACAAGCAGCCTCAGATCCATGGACATGTTTGTTCTATAATTCAGCCCCACCCTCAGAAAATGGAGAGTTAAGCCCATGTCACACTGCCCAATGGATGCAAAAAGGACACAGCGGACGAGCAAAATGTTCCATCCGTCGTTATCCGCTCTCAAAAAGGGCAAAATTTGCATAACCGGAGCGGATAACACGGACGCGGGGAGGACGCAGGGCGGATGGAAAGCGGATGCGGAACAGAAGCCCAGCGGATGGAAGCGGATGGGAGCGGATGGCGCAACCGCAGGGCTTCCGGGGGGCCTCAGCGAAGCAGACGCGGAACGGATACAGCGAATGCAGAGCAGATGCACAGCGGAAGCCTAGCGGATGCCTGGCGTTAATTGCGCATGAGGGGAGGATGCATTGCATCAGCCCCGCGGATATAACGGAAGCAGCTCGGAAGCAGGTCACCATTCAGAGGAAAGACCTGCTGCCGGAAGGATTGGCTGCCTTGCCTGCCCTGCCTGCATGTCTGCCTGCAAGCCTTGCTGCCACCCTCCCTGCCAGCCTCCCTGCCAGCCAGCAACCCCACAACCATGCTGAAGCACAGCAAGCCTCAGCCATCTGCTGCCAGCCCTGGCAAGAGGGACTGGGCTACCATCCTGCCCCCTGGCCCTCACTCTGGTTCTGCTGGGGCTTCTGCAGCACGGGCTCGCTCTTTTGGGGCTGGCGCTTCTGCTGATTCTGCTTCTGGAGGAGCTGATGACAAGCACTCCAGCACCAGCCATCTCCACAGCACCTTCACCCTTCACCCCTGAGACTGAGCGACCAAGAGGGGTGCCAGAGACTCATTTTTGTCTTATAGCTTGTTGTTAATAAAGTCTAGTTTTGATTCACACACTTGCTTCATTTCTTTTTTTTAATAAAGTCTTGCTGGAAACTTTTAGAAATGGTTTAAGCCTTTGCTTGCTTGTGGGATGGGTAAGGATAGCTTTGGAATGGGTTAGGATATCTGTGGGATGGGTAATAGCTGTGGGATGGGTTAGGATAGCAGTGGGATAGATAAACCTCCAGTGCAGGCATGGTGGGACTGTATGGTCCATCCTCCCAGGTGCCACACCTATGGCCCTTTATTATCAATAACGATATAATCAATCATCCACACATGTCAACATAAACACAACTCTTTATTAAACGCCCTGTTCATTGTAGGCCAACCAAACATACATGGCCCAATCTCATCCGTGTGATGAGACAGTCTGAAGGAAGCATCCATTAAGCATCTACCATCCTGTCTTGCCGCTCCACTGCTCCAGCTGGGGAGTTGCACCAGTGTTTCAGGAGGCTGTGCTGCTTCTTCGCCTCACGTGAGGCTCTGTTGGGGCCTTGCACATCCTCAGTGTCGATCAGGTTTCGCCCTTGCCTCCATTCCCCAGGCTCCATGTCCCCATTGCCTTATTCACGGTCCACGAGCCTGTTCTGCAAGACTGGGTAGCGGGTGCGCATGAGATTGTGCAGGATGCAGCAAGCTTCCACGATCCTCCTCATGGTCTCTGGGCTATGCTGCATGTTGGTGAGAAGTACCTGGAACCTGTTGGCCAGGATGCCAAAGGCGTTCTCCACCACCCGCCTTGCCCTGGACAGCCTGTAGTTGAAAGATACCTCTTCACGGGTGAGGCATCTGGAGGTGTAGGGCTTCATGAGGTAGGTTGTGAGGGAGAAGGCGTCATCCCCCACGATGAAGTAGGGCAAATCTTGTGTGTCGTTGGGCAGTGGGTCTGGATCTGGGAAGCCCACCATGAGGTTGCTTTCCAGCCCCTCCTTGAGGTCACTGGCGTTGTATACCTGGGCATCTGAAGATGAGCCGTTGCCTGAAGCATCGATGTACATGAACTTGTAGTCATCATCGACCATGGCGAAGAGGATGATGCTGAAGAAGCCCTTGTAGTTGTGATAAGTGGACCCCAACTTGGCTGGCGCTTTGCAGGCCACGTGCTTGCCATCTATGGCTCCAACGGTGTGTGGGAAGTTCCACCTCTGATACCACTGCTCTGCAACTTTCTTCCAGCCTTCTTCAGTGGAGGGGCACTGGAGGAGCTCCTCCAGGTATTCTTCAATGATGGCCTGCACCACTTCTCTGACAAGAAAGCTGATGGTGTTGGATGGCACCCTCCAGCCGTACTGCATGCTCCTGTAGGTGGTCCCTGAGGCCAGGTGGTGCAGAGTGAGTGCCACCTTGAGCCCAGGTTCCAGGCTGGGTGGGAAGTTGGTGTTTGTCTTGGTCAACCTGGGTGTCAGGCACTGCACAACTTCGTCAAACATGGCTGGAGGCATCCTCATGAAGTTCTGGAATGCCCGAGTGTCTTCGTTCCTGAGCTCCACCATGAGCTTGTTCTACAGTCCGTCCTCTGCTCTTCTGGCGAATCATCTTTGGACCCAGACTTTTTTTGGGTGGCTCCTTTTCTTCCCGTAGTAGAGTTCACAGAGCCTGTAGATGGTTTCGTACTGTTGCAGAAGGATGGTGGCTGCTGAAAGGACTTTGTCACAATCCACGGTGGACATGACTGGATGCTGTGGAAGAGGAAGAGTCAGATGAAGGCTGCAGAGGTCTGCATAGCTAGGCTGCTGGTCTGAAAGTGAGATGCAGACGAGTTGCTCCCCCTTTTTATAGGCAGTAAAGGTGTCCCTTTGCATCCTCTAGGCATCCTCTAGGCATCCTCTAGACATCCTTAATATCCGAGATAGGTCCCCTCTGCGAATGTTTTTTCTGTTTTAAACGCTTTGTTTCTGCTTGGCATCCATTCTGCATCCGTTCTGCATCTGTTCTGTGTCTGTTCCACTTCCTCCCTGCGTCCGAGCAGATGCGAGTTGCGCGGATGCGTAGCGGATGCCTAGCGGATATAGCGGATGCGTAACGGATGCGTAGTGGATGCAGAACGGACGAACTGGATACATTTTCCGTGCAAAAGTTTTAGGCAGCCCAAAACTTTCAGAGCGGATGAAATGTCAATAAATGGATGCTGGACGGATAGAGAGGAAGCAAAACGGAGGTAGTGAGTACATCGCGTTTTCGAACGGATGGCAAGGTTTTTTGTCTGTTTTACATCCTCTTTGCATCCGTTGGTTCACTGTGACATGGGCTTTAGTTGTTGTTAAATGCATTGTGATGGCAACTGTAAAAGGTGCCCTGTGGAGGACCATGATGTGACTGGAATAGAATTGCTTGCCCTGCAAATGTGTGTGTGTGTGTGTGTGTGCTTTTGAGAGAGAGAGAGAGAGGGAGGGAGAGAGAGAGGGAGAGATTGTATATTTGTGAAAGAGAGAGAACTGCAGATCAGCATAAGTGAAATTAAATTAAAAAAAATATATGAAACTGCGTGAAATGGTATATAGCTACTGGTTTGTCAGTCTTTATATACCTTGGATATCTCTTAATGTTTTCTCTCAACTTCTTCCAACAAGCATTCTTACTGACCTTCTTATGACATGGCTAATTCATCTACTCCTCTTTGTGTATTGTCAATACACAATAACTGAGATGGTCAGAAACAAACCAATTGATGTTCTGAGATGCTGTTCTTTCTCGTTGACTCCCTCTCATTCATGAGAGAAGAAAGTGATACAACTTTGACGGGCCTCACCCTAGACAGAGAGGAGGAGACTCTATTTCCCACCTGGTTTTTCCCATTTTTATCCACTTGCTGGAAATTAAAATAACAGCAAAGTGATAAATTTTTCATCTTGTTCTTGAGACAATGGATCCATAATAGCAATAGCACTTAGACTTATATGCCACTTCATAGTACTTGACAGCCCTCTCTAAGCGGTTTACAGAGTCAACTTCTCGCCCCCAACAATCTGGGTCCTCATTTTACCCACCTCAGAAGGAGGGAAGGCTGAGTCAACTTTGAGCCTGATGAGATTCGAACCAGCCAGCAGTCAGCAGAAGGAGCCTGCAGTACTGCACTCTAACCACTGTACCACCATGGCGCTTCCCTGATCAACTGTTTCTGTAATTGGGTCTGCTTGTAGTTAAACCAAAGTCTCTCTTGGTTAACTTATTGGCCACGTAACCCATTTTTATAGACAGTCTATACTAACTCCTATCTATGTACCCCAATTAAGCATATCATGTGAATAAGCTTGTAAACAATCAAATTTAAAAATATCCAAGTTCAAAGGTCATACGGTAAAGAAAATTTATTATACAAATTAAGACAAAACTAATTTGAAATACAGATGCTAATATACTAAACAGATAATTAACTGCTAATTTGGTAAGTATATTAAGCACTAAAATGCAGGTTGCACATACTAAGGTAGCCTCTACAAAAGAAAATATATTATCACTATCTTTCAGATAAAAGCCTGCCCAACAGATATTTCTTTAGTAATTAAGTGATTTTGGAAATCACCTAAACTACCAATGTGTAACACTAGTCCATCATTTGTAGATCAGTAGATATGGTAGAATGTAGTTTAGTTACTCAGAAATAATTCCATGTGTAGTTCTTGGTTTTTGGGTCTGACGTAGGATTGTAAAAGTCACAAAAGATGAACAACATTATGATGTACAATGTGAGTATTTTCTTGATCTGCTTTGGGCATTTCCAATTTTTAAGAGAAAATTATTTTCCTGAGTTTGGAAGCTGTCATCCTAGAAATTTTCAACATATCCATATTTCAAAAGTATACAATTCAATTTGAACTATTCTTGTGTTAACATATTGACAGATCCAATCAAAAACCAATGATCTAATGTGAGATACAATGCTCAACAGCATTTGAATTTGAATTCTGTGGGAACTGGAACCATTTGATTATTCTTAAAACTATGAAGCCATGTAGGAGGTCTACAAGATGCACTTGTGCTGTTCACACTTTAATGGTGTGCATGTGAAACCATCCTCTACCTACTCTCCATATTCTTTTGTACGTCTTTATTTTGTTTTCTATGTACTATCAAGTGCTAATTTCCCCATTGTTTATGGATGATTGCTAAGATTACATATCCTACTCATTTGAGGATCTAATTAAATGAGCCTGTCTGGGAAACATTGAGTAGTGGGAATCCCACACAGATAGTTCAGTCCTTTGGATGACTCAGATCTAGCTGGATTCTAATATAGACAAGAGAATTGCCTGGAAAGTGAAGGGGGAGGGGAAAACTTGCAAAAGTTAAGGGAATACTAAAGGCCCTGGGAATACTTTGGTGAATCTAGCAATACTTGAAATTTTCCCTTATTCAGAGGCAGGTGACAGGTGGTTACAGTTTCCTGATGTTTACAATTATCTGCAGCTTTCCTATATTCGGGAACATGGTTTAATCACACCTCATTCCCAGTCAAACAAATATATTTCAGATGTTTGAAAAGTGAAACCAAGCAGATCCTTCTGATTCATTATTGTTTGCTGTGGGCTGTAATTATATTTTGTAATGTGATGGATCATCATAGAAATGATTAGATTCTTCCTCAACTTCTAGTTTTTTTAAAATTCTCCCAGCTAGGAGAGTTCTCAGTGACCAAGAATTGTATATGACGAGCAGTTTTCACCCTAAAGCAGGGGTGTCAAACTCAAAGTGCTGAAATCTGGCCCGCAGGGATGCCCTGGAAACAGTGAAGGACTATCCCGTGGTGCATCTGTCAGCAAAAATGGAGGACAGGAGAGCTGTGCGTGGCCATCCCAAGCTCCATTTTCGCTGACAAGAGCGTTGCAGGAGGCCATCCCAATCAAAAACCGAGCTCGCAAGCTCATTTTCACTGGCAGAGCACTTGGGCCACCACAGATGCCCTTGACATGAGTGATGTCAAGCTGGCCATGCCCAACCTGGCCACGCCCATCCCACCCCCCAAGTCAAACATAACCCTGAGGTGGCTCTCAAATGAAATTCAGTTTGACATTCCTGCCCTATAGGAACTTGGTGAGCGAAGGCTCTCCAGCAATCCTGTTGCAATTCAGGAAGAAGAGCAGAACCCAGACTGTAGAATATGCTCGAGGATGTTTGCGGAATTCCATTTCCTGATATATTTACAGGTAGCCTGTCAACTCATAAAACATTTTGTACACATGTTTTATAGTTGTCAACAGAAAGAAGAGGGGGGAGTTTCAAAGAGCAGGTGGCAGTGTGGAATCGAAAGTACATTCCATTCATATTTTCTTCAAAGATTGATTAGATGGCTGAAGCTTCTGCCGAGCAAAAATCTAATTGAAGAGCATGATTGATGACTCTTGGCTATGGACGTGTTTCATTGGATGATACACCCAGAGGGGTGGGGTGGGGGGAAAACAGGATCAAGGGTGACAGTGAATTACTTATTTCAGAGTCAGTTACGCCCAGGATAATGCTGGAATGTTAACTTCTAATAAATCCTTTTTAGTTTTAGAAGTGTGGCTCAAGGCTCATGATTTAATTGGAGTAACTGCCGGAATCCTGACATAGCCTTCAACTGGTGACCATTTGCTTAGTGACTGTTCGAAGTTATGACGGTGCTGAAAAAAGTGACTTACAATTGGTCCTTACTGGATGACTGTTGCAGCATCTCTCGGATCACCTGATCAAAATCCAGGTGCTTGGCCACTGGCATGAATTTATGACAGTTGCGGCTATCCCAGGATCATAGGATTGCCATTTGTGACATTTCCAGGTGCCTTCTAACAAGCAAGTCAATGTGGAAGCAGGATTCACTTAATGACCACAGCAAAAAACAAAAGATCATGCAATGGGGCACAGCTCAACTAACAGCTGCATCGTATAGCAATGGAAGTACCTGTTCCAATTGTCTATGGAGATTTTCCATCCTCCAGGTCATGATTGTCCCAAAGGTGCTTTTTCAAAAGGTCACTGGACTTTCTGGTTTTTCGGTGAAGATGTTTCACTTCTCATCCAGGAAGCTTCTTCAGCTCTGACTGGATGGTGGGGAACGGAAGGATTGATACGTATAAACAGAAGGATGTTTGTGTATAAATCCTTCCATTTGCTCCACCATCCAGTCAGAGCTGAAGAAGCTTCTTGGGTGAGAAGCGAAATGTCTTCAAAGGAAAACCAGACAGTCCATCTGCCTCCTGAAAAAAGCAACTTGGGGACTGTTCCAATTGTGGTCATAAGCTGAGGATTACCTGAATTCAGATCACAAAAGACACACAAAAGGTATCATTAGAAATAGGTTTAGAGTAGGTCAAATTACATTCCAGACAGTAAGCTTTTACAATAAAGCAAGCAGTTAAATTGCTGCCAGTTGAGTAGTGATCCTTCTTTGATATGCTTTCACAAGCACTATCAGTCTCAGAATCCCTTGTTCTCAAGTTCCAAAAACAAAGAAAGATATGATAAGATTCTTCTAAGCAGCTTCCTTCCCTCATTTATAGATAGAAATTTTGCCAAACTCAAACAGATTACTTGTCCCACAAATCATATACTCTAGGAACTATTAGGGAGAAACAGTTTTCACTCTCCTTCATATGGGAACTAGAATTGCTGCCAATTCAAAATAGTCAGCAAAATCTAGAATTTCTACAAGCCTCATGTTATATTCACCCAAAGCTATGGAGAGAAGTAGGGATTGTTTTAAGGTACAAAAGAAAGCTTTCACTATGAACCCTGTTGCAATTTCAACCATGGGGAAAAAATACAACTCAGAATTAAAACAAAAATGTTTATTTTATAATATGAGCCAGCTGTGTACTACAGGTGCCAAAAAAGCCAACACAGTTCTAGGCTGCATAAACAGAGGGATAGAATCAAGATCATGTGAAGTGTTAATACCGCCTTGCTCAGGCCACCCTTGGAATACTACATCCAGTTTTGGTTGCAATGATGTAAAATGATGGGGAAAAAAAAGACTCTGGAAAGAGTGCAGAGAAGAGCAACAAGGAGAATTAGGGGACTGGGGGCAAAACATATAAAGAACAGTTGCTGGAATTGGATATATCTAGTTTAATGAAAAGAAGGACGAAGAGTGACATGATAGCAGTGTTCCAAAATTTCAGGGGCTGCCACAAAGAAGAGGGAGTCAAGCTATTCTCCAAAGCACCTGAAGGCAGGACAAGAAGCAATGGGTGGAAACTCATCAAGGAGAGAAGCAACCTGGAAGTCAGGAGAAATTTCCTGACAGTGAGTACAATTAATCAGTGGAACAACTTGCCTCCAGAAGTTGTGAATGCTCCAACACTGGAAGTTTTTAAGAAGAGATTGGATAACCATTTGTCTAAAGTAGTGTAGGGTTTCCTGTCTAAGCAGAGGTTTGGACTAGAAGACCTTTAATGTTCCATCCAATTCTGTTATTCTCTTCTCTTCTCTTCTCTTCTCTTCTCTTCTCTTCTCTTCTCTT
>BLBF01000065.1:4794155-4818181 GCA_015471245.1 Laticauda colubrina | reverse complement strand
TCTTCTTCTTCTTCTTCTTCTTCTTCTTCTTCTTCTTCTTCTTCTTCCTCCTCTTCCTCCTCCTCCTCCTCTTTCTCCTCCTCCCCCCCTCCTCTTTTCCCTCTTCACTTCTGCCTCCTCTCAGCCTTTTTCATAACATCTATAGAATTGCAGGCAATCTCTGTACATTTTATTTGTAATCTCCCTCACCTATTATTTTTTTCCCCTGCTAGAAATATTTTCTACTGTGCTTTTAACCTCTCTCTTTCTCATTCCAACCTACCCAAGCCCCTTTTCTTATTAGCTTCTTTGCCATGGAATCTTACTTTAATTTTTTTTTTTTTTGAGAATTAAAACCAACTTTTAAAAAACTTTCAGATTTCCTTAAAATGAAGAACTCCAGCACTACATATTTATTTCCCCCATTTTCCTGCTATTTCCACTTTATCAATCAAGTAGAAATCAGTTGGGTAACATCGTATCACATAAGACCTCTTATGCCTTCCTATTTTTTGACAATTAAAGATGTCAGAATGGACATATCAGCAATTTCTTGGAAAAGTTTGTCTCTCAATAGATCTCAATAGTACTGTATTTCTCATTACCACAAGCTCTTATAACTTTGAAATGACTGCATTTTGTTTGTAAAAGACAGATTTCTCCTTGTGCAGGTGGTAGTAAACATTAACAGCAGGATTATTTTTATTCAGCTCTCCCTTTATTTTACTACTGATCTCCAAAATCCTTTGCTTGAAATTCAAAACAATTGTGCACACTTTTAACACTAAAAGCAATTCCTTCTTTATTTTACAGTCTTAGTAATCATCTCACTAATTCCCACTTATACCAAGAAGGAATTTTTGTCCCCTTCTTTTAGGAAGTTCAAATTCATTGTTTCCAATACACCATATATATTAGTATATAGTAAACAAAGGCATACAGATTTTGTCCACGTGCTTTATGAATTTTCTGTGGTTTAATGTGTTTTCCTTATAGAATCACTCCCACGACATTCTATAGAGCCCAGACTGCTACTGAATGTACTTTTCCCAGGTTTTCCAAATATATTAGAAATCTTTAAATTAAGCATGTGCTGTTTTTGGCCAAACGTATTTAAGTCAGTCTTTTTCAGATTCAACCCATCTCATGCTAGCAGCCCATCATCCTGATAATCCAGATAATTATTTACTTGCCATATTCTTTTTCTGTTTCTTATCTTGGATAACAGATTAACAGATAAACAGAATTGGAAGGGACCTTGTAGGTCGTCTAGTCCAACCCCTCTGCCCAAGCAGGAGACCCTACACTATTTCTGGCAAATGGGAGTCCAGTCTCTTCTTGAAAATCTCAAGTGATGAAGCTCCCACAACTTCTGAGGGCAACTTCTGTTCCATGGGTTGATTGTTCTCACTGTCAGAAAGTTTCTCCTTATTTCCAGGTTAAATATCTGCTTCTGCCAATTCTCGAGCTTTATTTTTAGACCTTCAAAATCTTTAGTGATATGGTTGAAGCTGCAATAGATAATTATCACTGGATTTTATAAAACTTAACAATTGTTTTATGTCTTTAGAGATTCTCAATCATCCAGGTAATGGTTGATCCAAAGGTGTTTTTTCAAAAGGCAATTGGACTTTGTTTTATCATAAAGATGTTTTGCTTCTCATCCAAGAAGCTTCTTCAGTTTTGACTCAGGCTTCATATATTGTACAGTGTAGTTGTTGAAAATATAGACTCCCAACTTGGTCATGACCTTTATCTCTATACTTACTTTGCAATATGGAGATAATAAAGCAGCCCATTTTACAGTTTTCAGAAGGATTCTGGAGATTGTATATTTTTACCTTGGAGGAAAAGAGACCATATGAACAGCCATACTTGTAAATCAGGAATGAGCAATCTGCAGCCCTCTAAATGTAATTGAACTTTCACTTTCAGCAGCTCCAAATGGAGTGATCAGTGAAGAGACATGCTGGGAGATATAGTTTGGTAAGAAATGGGAGAGACCCTGCTTGCTTTCTCTCGTAGGTTCTGAAAAGTAAATGTATCTCACTATGGCTCATTGTTATTTGAACTCAGTTTATTGTGAATATCTTTCAGGCTGCACAACTCAGAGCCAAAATAGTTTTCAGAGTGTTAGAACATATGTGGTCTGTATTTTTTTTTTTTTTGAAAAACTAAAATAAGACTTGGCTAACGACATACCACACACATATTGTAATCTCAGAAGCTGGCACAAGCTGGCTGAGTTTGGACTCAGAAGTTAAGCAGGGTTGGACATGGCTAATGTATGGATGGCAGATGTGGAAAAATGAACTCATCACTTGGATTATTTTTTTGAGTTCTATTTAATATAGTGGTTTAAAGCACCAGGCTAGAAACCGGGAGATTAAGAGTTCTAGACTTGCCTGAAGAGCCATGGTGGTGCAGTGGTTAGAATGCAGTATTGCAGGCTAATTCTGTTGACTGCTGACTGCCAGCGGTTCAACAGTTCGAGTCTCACATCGATATAGGCTCAAATCTACAGAGTTTCTCAGTCTTCCAGGTCATGGTTGTCCCAAAGGTACTTTTTTTTTTCAAGAGGCAAACTGTTTTTTCTGGTTTTTCTTTGAAGACATTTCACTTCTCATCAGAGCTGAAGAAGCTTCTTGGATGAGAAGTGAAACATCTTCAAAGAAAAACCAGAAAGTCCAGCTGCCTCTTGAAAAAACACCTTTGAGTCACAGGCTGCAGGTTGACTCTTCCCTCCTTCCAAAGTGGGTACAATGAGGATCCAGATTGTTGGGGGCAAGAGGCTGACTCTGTAAACTGCTTAGAGAGGTATATACTGTAAGTCTAAATACTAGTGCTTAAACACAAAACTTGACTTTGGACTAGTTCTTTCTCTCAGCCCTAGAAAGCAGACAATATCAAACCACTCCTGAAAAACCTTGCCAAGAACTTTGCAGGGATTTGTCTAGGCAGTCTCAGAGAATTGGGCACAATTGAACAGATGGACAAAAAAAAAAAATCTATAAAGGTCCCAAAGTAGCTTTTTTCACGAGGCAAACTACACTTTCTGCACCAGAAAATTAAGTTGCCTCTTGAAAAAAGCACCTTTGTGACAACCATGACCTGGATGACTAAGAATCTCCATAGATATTTGATAAAGGGTTTCCTGGTTAGTAGGCATCAGAGGTGGTATTCAGCAGGTATTCTGACCAGTTCTGGAGATCTGGTAGTGGAAATTTTGAGTAGTTCAGAGAACCAGCAAATCCCACCTCTGATTGGCACTGCCCCCATCTATTCTCCGCCTCCCGAGTCTCAGCTGATTGGCTGGGTCTTCTTTGGTTGCCCTGCACAGGAGAACAAAGCAGGAAAGCAGGTCAGTGGGGTAGGGATGGAATGGGGATTTTGCAGTAACCTTCCCCCAGGAGTGGAGAGGGAATAGAGATTTTACAGTAACCTTTCTTTGCCATGCCCACCAAGCCACGCCCACAGAACTGGTAGTAAAAATTATTGAATCCCACCATTGATAGGTGTTGATGTTATTCATTAGTATTTTTAATGTATTTATTTCTGTTTCTTTTATCATGGTAAACCATTTTCACTGGGATTTACAAAGAACACAGAATTCCTTTAAGGGTGTTTCTCACTTAAACATGGAGAGAGAGATGTGGAGAGGAAACCCCATATGCTTTTCTGAACATCTTGCATGGAATATAAGAGAAGCAAAGAATAAACTGAATTCAAAAATTAATAACCAAAGAGACCCTGAATGTTCATAATGTATTTAGCATGCTTTAAATGGCCATCATGATTTAAAAACAGTTAAAAGAAATCAAGGACTGCAGCTAAATTTATATAATGAATGTAGCCCTTAAAGCAAATATGTAATATATGAAATTGCCTGAGTGTATTTGGGATATTGCTTCATCTCATTTATTCCAGTATTATCCTCTTGAGGCTATTTTCATATTATACTTTCAAGCCGTGGGAATGTTTGCAAAGCTTTGCAGAGAGAGGGTTTCTATAAATGACTGTGCTAAGCTACACAGGTATGAGCAGGCTGGTCTTCTTAGTATATTTGTGGTTTCTTATAGATATTCAAGAAATATTTGTTCAAGGTGTTTCTGACACTTTTAGCTTCCGGAAGCATTATTTAGTACTGTAAATTAAAGACATCTCAACAGTTCAGTTTAGTAAACGACTTGCATTTCAAATCCAAATGTGACATTCATTCATGTTCATCTTTCAATTTTAAAACATTTTAAACCATGCCTACCAAACAAGAAATGGCTGTTTGGGTTAAAACTAGTGATGGGATTCAAATTTTTTACTACTGGTTCTGTGGTGGGTGTGATGTGGCTTGGTGGGCATGGCAGGGAAAGGATACTACAAAATCCCCCTTCCCTCCCCACCCCACTAACCTGCTTTCCAGCTCCGTTCTCCTGTGCAGGGCAACAAAAGGAGACCCAGCCAATCAGCTGGGACTCAATGGGAGGCAGAGAATAGATGGGGAAGGGGCCAGTCAGAGGTGGGATTGGCTGGTTCTCCAAACTACTCAAAATTTCCACTACCGGTTCTCCAGAGTTGATCAAAACTGAATACCATCTCTGGTTAAAATACACTTTCTTAGCTCATACTGACGGCTATCGCATGCAGAAAAAGAAATGTAGATTTGTCCTCTATCTTTCCACAAAATGAAAACAATAATTTAATAATTAAGGTTAAGTTGTGTGCAAAAATGCTGACTGTAACACAGTAATGTTTCATGATGCAATTTGGGATGAGATTACAAGCCTTGTTTATCATGAACCATCGTGACCTTCTGGCCTCGATTCCTCATTAAATGATGAAATCCTAAAGGGAGGATTTTTTCATGTGGGATTCAATATACGTTGCCTTTGAACTCTTTTAGATAAGGAAGGTGTAAACCAAGACTAAAGATCCCGCAAAGCTTGTCTGAATCCATATTTATAAAATATGAAATGGGTGTAGTGCCATATTACTATCTTGGATAGTAATAATTATTATTATTATTATATATAAATTTTCGAATGAGAGGATAAATGGCTGAAAATTAAGAGGCCTCTGGGGGAAGGATCAGCAGCAAAAATGCCTAGTTTTCCCCAAACTCAAGTAGCTTTCTGCCAATGAATCAGAGGCAGAATGGTGGGAAAAACAGAAAATAAAGACAAAGGACCGAAAAGAAGTTGGGTGTGGACAGAAAATAATATCATTCTCTCCTGGATCCTTGTCTCAGCTATCCTGAATGAAGACAGAATGTAGCACGAGAAATTAGAAGTCAACACTCTTGGAAATACAAGAAAAAAAATCACAGTACTGTTGTACCCTCTTACAGCCCTTCAGGTATGCTTATTCCCAACCATGATGACTTTTGGCCATGCTTGTCAAATAAGAGTTGCAGTCCTACACATCTAGACGTTCCCAGCTTGAAGAAAGCTGTTATTGCTTCAACTTTGTTTTTAAAATGCTAACCAGGGTGAGGCCTCATTCACAAACACAACCCTGAGGCGGCCAGCAATGAAATTGACTTTGACATCCCTGCTCAAGAGAAGTAGTAGGATCCTGAAAAAAGTGTCATTCAATCAATGTCCTGCTGAAGCTACAACCAAACCTAGAGGAGCAAACTATCCTAAGTCTCAACGTAGAAAGGGAATGAAGTAAATTGCTAAGGCCTATATTAGCCCTTCTCATTTTTACTTGTTTGAGAGCATGTTAGGTCATTTGGAAACAGAGTCCGAATCTATATTAATCTATAGTAATCTATATTAAGCTGTTGTTCCTAGAATATTAAAATCTCAGTGAGAGTTATGATGTTAGCATAGCATCATGTCAATTTTGTAAGCGTTTTTGCAATACCTTTGACCTAAGCAAAGCTGAAAAAAAGAGAGAGGAAGTCCTGTATTTTAAACAGAACTATTGTGTTCAGTTTTAAGAATTGGAACTAACTGTAAGACTATTTTCATAGTATCACTGCTCATCTCCATTAGAATATTAAAAAGATGACTCATCGCACCACCATTCTCTTTCCACACAAATGATGGAAGGGAAATAATAACAACAGCAACATGTTCAACTCATTTAATGTCTGCTGATGCTCTGTGCACCCCCTGAGCTCCATTTTTGTTGGCAGAGGGTTAACAAAACAAATTAAAAACAAAACAAAGGGAGAAATGCCCTTTTGCATTTGAGCATGCATGAAGGGACAGGGAAGGAGAAAAGGAAAGATGAAAGACAAAGAAAAGGAAGGAAAGTTGGGAAAAGAGCAAGGAAGGAAAAATAAGGAAAAAGGGGAAGGAAGCACCTGGAAATATGGAGAAACCAATGGAACAGAAATTGCCCTCGGAAGTTGTGGGAGTTTCCTCACTTGAGACTTTCACGAAGAGATTGGACTGCCATTTGTCAGAAATGGTGTAGGGTCTCCTGCTTGGGCAGGGGGTTGGATTAGATGACCCATAAGGTCCCTTCCAACTCTGATTATCTGTTATTTGAAGAAGAAAGGAGAATGAAGAGGGAAGGAAAAAGAAGGGAAGGGAAAGTAAAGTAAAGTAAAGTAAAGTAAAGTAAAGTAAAGGAAAGGAAAGGAAAGGAAAGGAAAGGAAAGGAAAGGAAAGGAAAGAGATTATAATGAGAGTGCTAGAAGGTCTGAGGAAGTCCTGCCTGAGCACTTGGTCACAGGTGCACCTGACATAAGTGATGTCTAGTTGGCCACGCCCACCATGGCCACATACACCATGGCCCCCAAGGTCAAACACAACTCTGATGTGGCCCTCAATGAAATTGAGTTTGACACCCTTGCCATAAAAGCTAAGTTTTCAGGAACCTTTTTCAAAGGCCCAAGATACATATTTAATGGGAATGGAAGCAGTGCTACAGAAAGGTGAGGTGACTGCATACCATTGTTTTTCCAATCATGATTGATTCCAATATTAGTTCTAACAACAAACAATGTGGAGAAAACTCACTCATGATGGTGGCCATTGAAGTAACTGCTTCTTTTGGAAAGAAGAATTAGGTAAGAAGTCTAACTGCAAACTTCAGAACATATCACACTCTAGATAGGAACCAAATAGTTATTCCTTCTTTGCTGACATGTTTTTTAGGTCAAAATGGAAGTTTTTCGAAAATTTATTTGATCAGGTGAAAGACTGATTCTCACTTTTGCTAGGTTTGGCATAATGGCAACTAAATAACATATAATTATTTGGCCAGGCCATGGTAAAAATACTTAAGTTATTTGATTTAATAATTAAATAAACACCATTTGAAGATAATAAATAAGCAATAGAAGATAAATTGATAGTGTTTCAAGTCTGAGAGTTAGCATTAATAAAATACTGTTGAGGTCATCCTTAAATTTATTACATTTATGTTTCTAAGTTTTATTGATGCTGAGATTTGTAAACTTTTAAAACCTATTTGTATTTAAGTAGCCCTTTATACAATACATGTTGAAGTCTAATAAGCTTAATTTAAATTAATGGTCTATCGTTAATCCCAGTTCCTTTTTAATATTCTAAGGACTCTACTAATATCTTTTATTCTGTTCCATAAATTTAATATGTTCATTAAGTATTCAATTTGCCTTGCATTTTTAAATTTTTTTGTTATATAATTGCATTGCACTAGTCAATGACCATAATAAAAAAACTTATAAAAAAGACATACAGAGACATAGGCATGTTTCTCCTGGAACAGAGCTATGAAAATAAATATCCCACTTATTTTACAAGGAATGTTGAGAAATAGTTCTCAAAAATGAAAGAAGAGATGGAAACTGTAAAATGGGGCATTTTCAGGGGTGGGATTCTACCAGTTTGCACCTATTCGCTAGAACCGGTTGTTAATATTCTAAGCAGGTGGGAGAACTGGTTGTTAAAAGAAATTACTGGGCTAATCCTGTAAGGAAGGCAGGAAGGAAACATTCTGGTGTTGCTTACAGAAACTGCCTCTCCGTTAACCCTTATTACATTCTTGGCAGGACTAGACTTCCTGTCTCAGGAAATCTCTGGAGTTTTTTTCCCCCTCTTTTGCTGGTACTTTGCTTGTGTGGAGTGACCAAAGTTACAATGGCACTGAAAAAAGTGACTTATGACCATTTTTCACACTTACAACTGTTGCAGCATCCCCACAGTCATGAAAGGCCAGGCGAGGAGAGACATGCCTCGATGTGAGTGATGTTGAGTTGGACACGCCCAGCCAATAACATGACCACCAAGCCACACCCACCACCTAAGCCATGCCCACAGAACTGGTTGTTAAAAATTTGAATCCCACCACTGGGCATTTTCTTCATGTGATATATCTTTCAAATAACAGATTGAAAGAATAGTTTGAGAATTTGAACTAACTACCCTATAACAACCAGGTTCAGATTTTAGAACTGGAGATTTACAAGTCTGAAGTGTGAAAATCCCTTAGCTGGTCAGTGGAACCAGATTCCTGTTGGCTATGATTGAGGGACATATTTTTTTAAGCAAGACTGATCAATCCTGCTTCTCTTTTTAAGAAATCAAATAGTAATTTTTAATTTTATTCTAGCGAGGTCTTTGGAGAAATTGGTTTTAGATTGGGGGAGGAGGAGGCTGTTTTGGCAGGCTACAGAATAAGAAATTGGACTGCCGTTGAGACATTATAAGCTAAACAGGAAAAGGCTGCAATTTGAGTACCATAATCTTATTCCCATCCGTTCCATTTTTTTAAAGTGATGGGAACGTTTGTGAAAAACTGAACTTTTCAACCTATGATAGTTTTGTTTTCTCTGAGGTCAGTTCAGGTGAGCCACTATTTTTCCAAGCTATTCAAACCTTTGTGTTGTACAGTCTAACTTCATCTTCTCCCATAAAGAATGTAAGGATCCCTGCGGTGGAGGAGGGGGAATTATTTCAGGATAATCCTTACTTTGAGGATTCAACTACAAAATTAGGTCTGACCTCATAAATGGAATCATAAATTCCATAAAATTAGGTCTGGCATAAATAAATGGAACCAAACCAGCATAGACGAGTAATAGAATTCCTATGCAAATCTACACAAAAATTAGAGTGTACAGTTTGTCATTTTCATCTCTCTTAATGTGATCTTTTAGAGCCCTTTATGCAGCAAAGAGGTTAATGCTAAAAACTATTTTTTATAAAAAATAATTGTGGCTTTATTTTACTGTAATGCTGGCAGGGCTGAACAGCTGGTCTTGCCAAGATTACTCAATGTCCTGTACTTCCTGGTTTTCCTTAAAAGTCAGCCGGAACATGCTTCCCAAAGGATTTGGGGCTTTCTCAGCAGACAGAAAATTTGGCAGAAAGGACTCACTTCCTCTGGTTCTGAGGGAGCTCACAAGAGATACAACTTAAGACTTGTACAGATTATAGGATCTAATGCTAACTTGACAAAAAATTTAAACACGTGTGTTTTTTCTTTTCCCACTGAACCTGTAAGGGTTCCTTTGGGAATCCATTTCCTGTTCCTATAATGATACTGTTTTCCTTTCCAGCTTGCAAAGAGTACTTATTCCCGAGACCTTGTTGCAATCAATGCTGCGCTCTGAGAAGCTCTATCTTTCTCTCCCAGCAAGCTCTGCAACATCAGAGATTGTGAGGGGAGTCCTTAATTTGAATAAAGTCATAACATAATGAAACGTGACAAAAATTTCCACTTGTGAGGCATAAACTATAGTCAACATCACTTGAGAAAAAGTTTTTACTTGTTCATCTATTACTTGTGTAGAAATGTGCATCTTGGCCACTCATCAAATGCTTGGTTACGTGTGTACAAATGTGCGTATATGGACGTTTAATATTACTGATTCGGAACTGATGGCTAAATCTATAACAATGCTAAGAACAAAAAGAAAATCGAGAAAGTCAGAAATATCAATGAGTGTTAGGAAAAAACATTTTCAGTTCTATAGGCTAATTATTTTCCTGTGTAAAAATTCTAAAACAGTATCAAGAACTTCATCCCATAGTGAATGCAAAGTTGCTATTAAAGAGGGATAGATTTTATAATAACATTGTAATTGCAGATTTATGTTGGAAGATAAAGTTATTAATCTACCCAACTTCAGATGATTTGCCTTTTTATTTCTGTATTTGGCTTCTCCATACCCTTTTACTAAAATGGTGAATCATGTCCCACTAAGCTTGTTTAGTGCTCAAAAATGAAAAGAAAAAATTGCAACTTTTCTTAAAATGCTGAAATAATTCACAGACGAGATTGTTAGAAATTAAGCAAGCTAAATTGGAGCAAAACATTTTTGAAAATACAGCTTTTCCTTTCCCAAAGTTTAAAGGCACGGAGTGGCATCTCTGCTCAAAGGATATCTTACGTGAGACAAACTGCCACAGAGAAAATTCAGACATAGCTATTTGTGATTTCATGCCTGTAGAAAGTAATAAATTCAGTCTGACATATAAGACGTGTAAGCTACCATATTTTTCTGTGCTGTTTCTGAATTATCATTCATTTTTAACCAAAAACATACTGTACTCTTCAAATTTCATGCCTTACTGTGGCAACGATGAACAATCTGGCACAGAGAATATTAGTTAGTTATGTTTGAGATGATAGCCTAAGATCTAAAAAACAATTTTAAAAACTCCTGTTTTCTGAAATATATTTAAGACAAAAAGGCTTTAATATGGGAATGGGTGTATAGATAAATAGTCGCTCACTAAAAGGTGGGTGTGAATATAGTCACTGAATACATCAAAATGTTCCATGTTATATGTTATTAGAATAGCCAAGTCTCTCAGGATTCCCCCATATTTATGAGGTTCATTGAACACTGTGCTTTTAATTTTAAAATACAGGAACCAGTAAGGTAGAGTAGACCATTGTCAAAGAAGAAACACAAAAGATTTTATTTTCATGATATTAATAATTATATTTTTAAATCTGAATAAATTATTAACTATTCACTGAATGACTTTTGATAGAATCAGTATGTATCACTGCTTAAGGGCCTGTCACATTGGCCGACGGATGCAAAACGTTTGTAAAAAGGACACAGCAGATGAGAAAATGTTCCATCCGTTGTTATCCACTCTCAAAAGTGCCCTGAATTTGCATAACCAGAGCGGACAACAATGGAAAGAAACAGACAGGGGGAGGATGTAGCCAGGATGGAAAGCGGATGCTCCACGTAAGCCTAGCGGATGGAAGCGGATGGGAGCGGATGGCACATCCGCAGGGCTTCCGGGGAAGCGAAGCGGACACGCAGCGGAAAGAGCGGATGCACAGCGGACGCCTAGCAGATGCCTACCGGATGCAGAGCGTTCACCGCGCATGCGGGGAGGATGCATTGCGTCAGCCTCACGGATATAAAGGGAAGCAGCTCGCAAGCAGGTCACCGTTCAGAGGAAAGACCTGCAGCCAGACACAGCTCCAGCCAGCCAGCCGGCAAGCCAACAACCATGGGGAAGAAGAGAAAGCCTCTGCCATCTGCTGCCAGCCCTGGAAAGAGGGACAGGGCCACCATCCCACCCCCTGGCCCTGACTCTGCTTCTGCTGGGGCTTCTGCTGCTGGGGCTGACTCTGCTTCTGCTGGGGCTTCTGCTGGTGCTGCTCCTGGTGCTGGTGCTTCTGCTGGTGCTTACACTGCTGGTGCTGGTGCTTACTCTGCTGGTGCTCCTGGTCCTGCTGGTGCTGTTGGTGCTCCTGGTCCTGCTGGTGCTCCTGGTCCTGCTGGTCCTGCTCCTGCTCCTGCTAGTGCTCCTGGTCCTGCTGGTCCTGCTGGTCCTGCTGGTGCTGCTGATCCTGGTGCTGCTGGTCCTGCTGGTGCTGCTGGTCCTGCTTTTGCTGTTACTGTTGTTGTTGCTGCTGCTGCTGGTGGTGGTGGTGTGGTGGAGCAGCCCCTACAACCTTGAAGCCCCTCTGATGAGGGCCCATATGGCCCTGCCAGAGGGAGGAAGAGACATACGTGTGAACAGGAGAGGAGGCAATACTCTATTGAAGAGGAACATGAGGAGGAGGTGCTGGAATGGCTGAGGGAGAATGAGTATCTTTGGCGGAAGGGACACAGGCTCTATCAAGACACCAAAAGGAAGCAGGCTGCTTGGAGAGAGAAGGTGGAGAGCCTGGGCTACACTTCGGAGGTGCTCCTCGGCTGGTGGAAGCACATGCACACCTGGTACGGGAAGCTGCACCTCAAGAAATCTGGCCAGGCCACGGTCAAGCTGCCGGACCGAGAGTCCTACGTGATGGCCAAGTGCAGCTTCTTGGAGGGTGAGATCCGCCACCGAGGAGCAGCCCCTCTGACAACCCTCTCTCTCTCAGGCAGCCCGCAGAGAGCCAGTCCTCTTCTGACCAAGAGTCAGCTCCTGTGTCCAGGCAGGTATCTGTGGAGCGTGCCACGATGGAGACCCCCCCCGTCAGCTGCACTCCCCATGGTGGAGCGCGTGGAGGACCCCCTGACGCAGTGGGAGCAAGGAGAGGGCAATTCCACCAGAGAACAACCCACATCCACCCCCAGCTCCACCTCCACAGAAAGCAGGCAGAGAGGCAGACCGGAGCGGCAGAGCCACACTGTCCTGCTGGAGATCAGGGATACCATCAGAAGCAGTGTAGATCTCCTCTCTCAGCTGGTACACACTGACGTCCCATCCTCCAACCGCAAGCCCTTCATAACGTACGTCAACCAGACCCTCTTGAACATGTCCGAATCACATTACCAGGGGATCAAGGACAGGATCACCAGTCTTCTTCACAACCCTCCAGACCCAGTTGGACTCACCGGTCTTCTTCACAACCCTCCAGACCCAGCTGGACTCCAGACCCAGCTGCTCTGACCCAGTCCAGGTCTGCTCCTCCACCCCAGGTGATGTCACTGCCCTTCCAAGGCTTTCCACAGGCCCTCACCTACCAAGGCTACGGCTACCAGGAGCTCCAGCAGCACAGGCAGCCCTTCCCAGTCCAGGCACAGGTACATCGAACGCCACCGGTGCCACCGATGCCACTGATGCCACCAATGCCACTGACGCCACAGATGCCAGCTATGCTATCAATGCCAGCCATGCCACTGATGCCAGCCACACCACAGATGCCACCCACGCCACAGATGCCACCCATGCCACAGATGCCACCCATGCCACAGATGCCATCGATGCCTCACCTCGCTCAGCTGCAGACCAGACATCCCCACTACACTCCTCCTTCCTCCATCCCACAGCCAAGCCCGGCCTCAGAACATCTGTCATCGGTATTGGGGCTGACACCCCATGTCATGGAGGAAGGGGCTCTCAACATCACAGGACTGAGCCAGCTCTCTGAGAGCTTCCTCAACACACCGTCCCCTGTTGTCCTCTCGGGGCCAGGCACCCCAATGGCACCTCAGACTAGCACTCCAGCAGCAGCCACCTCCACAGCACATGGACCCTTCACCCCTGAGACTAGGCACGCCTAAGAGTGACGAAGAAGAGTGCCAGAGACTGGGTGGCTACCTGTTGACTTTATCTTTGCTTGGGACACTTGGGTCATTTTGCTTTTACAGCTTGTTATTAACAAAGATTATCTTTGCTTCACACACTTGCTTCATTTATTTTGGTAAATAAAGTCTTGGTGGAAACTTTTAGAAATGGTTTAAGCCTTTGCATGCTTGTGGGATCAGTTAAGATAGCAGTGGGATGGGCAGGGATACCTGTGGGATGGGCAGGGATACCTTTGGGATGGGTAATAGCTGTGGGATAGATAAACCTCCAGTGCAAGCATAGTGGGACTGTATGGTCCACCTTCCCAGGTACCACACCTATGGCCCTTTTTTATCAATAATAATGTAATCATTCATCCACACATTTCAACATAAACACAATTCTTTATTAAATTCCCTGTTCATTGTAGGGCCACTCAACATACATGGCCCAATCTCATCTGTGTGATGAGACAGGCTCAAGGAAGCATCCATTAAGAATCTATCATCCTGTCTTGCGACTCCACTGCTCCAGCTGGGGAGTTGCACCAGTGTTTCAGGAGGTTGCGCTGCTTCTTCCCTTCACGTGAAGCTCTGTTGGGGCCTTTCACATCCACAGTATCTATCAGGTTTCGCCCTTTCCTCCATTCACCAGGCTCCATGTCCCCATTGCCTTGCTGGAGGTCCACGAGCTGTTCTGCAACACTGGGTAGCGGGTGCGCATGTAATTGTGCAGGAAGCAGCAAGCTTCCACGATCCTCCTCATGGTCTCTGGGCGATGCTGCATGGTGGTGAGAAGTACCTGGAACCTGTTGGCCAGGATGCCAAAGGCATTCTCCACCACCCGCCTTGCCCTGGACAGCCGGTAGTTGAAGATCCTCTCTTCACGGGTGAGGCATCTGGAGGTGTAGGGCTTCATGAGGTAGGTTCTGAGGGAGAAGGCGTCATCCCCCACGATGAAGTAGGGCACATCTTGTGTGTCGTTGGGCAGGGGGTCTGGATCTGGGAAGCCCATGATGAGGTTGTGTTCCAGCCCCTCCTTGAGGTGACTGGCGTTGTATACCTGGGCATCTGAAGATGAGCCGCTGCCTGAAGCATTGATGTACATGAACTTGTAGTCAGCATCGACCATGGTGAAGAGGATGATGCTGAAGAAGCCCTTGTAGTTGAAATAAGTAGACCCTGAGTTGGCTGGCGCTTTGCAGGCCACGTGCTTCCCATCTATGGCTCCAACGGTGTGGGGGAAGTTCCACTTTTGATACCACTGTTCTGCAACTTTCTTCCAGCCTTCTTCAGTGGAGGGGCACTGGAGGAGCTCCTCCAGGTATTCTTCGATGATGGCCTGCACCACTTATCTGACCACAATGCTGATGGTGTTGTGTGGCACCCTCCAGCCATACTGCATGCTCCTGTACGTGGTCCCTGAGGCCAGGTGGCGCAGAGTCAGTGCCACCTTGAGCCCAGGGTCCAGGCTGGGCCGGAAGTTGGTGCTCGGCTTAGTCAACCTGGGTCTCAGCCGCTCCACAACTTCGTCAAAGATGGCTGGAGGCATCCTCATGAAGTTCTGGAATGCATGAGTGTCTTCGTTCCTCAGCTCCACCATCAGCTTGTTATACAGTCTGTACTCTGCTCTTCTGGTGATACATCTTCGGACCCAGACACTTCTTGGCTGCCTCTTTTTCTTCGCGTAGAACAGGTGAAAGAGCCTGTAGATGGCTTCACACTGTTGTAGAACGATGGTGGCTACCAAAAGGAGTGTGTGATGATCCATGGTGGAGATGACTGGATACTGTGGAAGAGCAAGAGCCAGAGCAAGGCTGAAGAGGTCTGCATCGCAGGGCTGCTGGACGGAAAGTGAGATCCAGATGAGTTCCTCCCCCTTTTTATTGAAAATATAGGTTTTCCGCTAGATGTCCTTTTGCATCCTCTAGGCATCCTCCAGACATCCTAAATATATGAGATAGGTCCCCTCTGCGAATGTTTTTTCCGTTTTAATGCTTTGTGTGCGAGCTGCATCCCTTTCATCCTTTCTCCGTCTGTGCTACTAACGCTACATGTCCATTCTGTGTCCGTTTCGCTTCCTCCCTGTGTCCGTTTTCTGCTGGAGCAGATTTGAGTTGCGCGGATGCACAGCGGATGCCTCGTGGATATAGCGGATGCGTAACGGATGACGATGGATGTAGAACGGATGTTCCCCGTATGCGTAGCGGATGCAGAATGGACGCGTTGGATACATTTTCTGCTCAAAAAGTTTTGTGCAGCTCAAAACTTTTTGAGCGGATGAAATGTCAATAGATGGATGCTGGACAGATAGAATGAAAAACGGACGCAGTGAGTACAGAACGGAAGCATCGCGTTAACCAACGGATGGCAAGTGTTTCTCTCCATTTTACATCCTCTTTCCATCCGTTGGTGCAGTGTGACATGGGCTTTAGTCTCTTGAGTTGATAGCTTATAGTTCTAAAGAAACATTATAAATAATGTGTCTTCCTTAAAGCATGTAATGTTATAGTTTGCTGGCAGAGGTCTTGGACAGTGAGGATGAAAGGGAACCAGTCAGGGAGTCTGGAGAGGACTCGGCCGAGGGTCCTGGATCTGATGCAGGGATGGGGCCAGAACTATCTGACAGTGGGGTGCTGCCTTCGGAGTCGTTGGAGTCTGGCAGCAGTGAAGCAGAGGACCCCGGGGAGCCTATTCTCAGTGCATGTGTGCTCAGGGTTGCTAGAAGGACAGAGAAGCTGAAGTAGCAAGGGCAACTCAGGAGTAAGGCTGAGAAGAGATTGCCCCTCCCATAAGGGATAAAAGTCAGCCCTTGGTGATGTGCTTTTTGCAGGAAGCAAAGAAGTTCATCAGATTCTGATTCCTCATCGAAGCCCTGTGAACTCTGGTTTATCTTTGTAGGAACTTCTGTCAGTTTATCTGCTAATTAAGTGGATGCTTGTTTCTTGGCAGCCTTTTACAACCATGAAAGGTGTGCTCTTATCTCAGACAATTGTGTTTAATCAGTTTTGGCTGGGAATGCTAATAATTCCCAGCATTGCATTAAAAGAGGTTTGCTTTTACACACAACATGTATTTTCTTAATTGGAATGAAGCCTGGGTCAGAACATATAAGGCAAATGAAATAGCGATAGCATTGACTTATATACCATTTCACAGTGCTTTACAGCCCTCTCTAAGTGGTTTATAGAATCAGCCTATTGCCTGCCAACAATCTGGGTCCTCATTTTACTGACAGAAGGTGATTCTTGGTGACTTTTCTACTGATATTTCTAATGTGAAAGATATTTCTTTTTCTGAAGAACAAGTTGCTTAAAAGAGTTAGAAATGCCCTCGTGTTGCATAATTATGTTTCCCATTCTTACAGGGTGGGGGGAGAAGAGTGAAACTCGGTTTACCTCTGGTTGGTAATCTGGAGAGAAGCTCATTTAAAAGCAGAGAAGGAAAAAAAAATGACCAATGGATATGAAATATGAACATTTGTATATGATATAAATTCAGGAAACAGCTCTATTTGAGGATCAAAGGCTGGGACAAAAATGGCTAGGGTGAAGTGGCTGGAGGGGAAGTACATTCATACCTTCTAAGATATCTGAAGCATATCTCTAGAGTCACACCTGCCACAGATCATCTGATCTCATCTCTGAAATAATGGCTGGCAAAGTATTATAGATTTCACATGCCATAAAGCTGTGGTGGGACAGAGTAAGATTAAGGGGGACAGCCCCTCTATAGGCGGAGTGGCAACATATTATTATATAAATTATTATTCAGGAAATACCTTTCTTTGGGATGAAAATGGAAGACTGGCACAGTTAGGACATGGTAGCAGTTTTTGTAAATTAAAAGTGAGGACAAGGCCTATTAACAAACAGAAAAACAAACAAGTAATAAATAAACTCAGGTTTATCGTGCCTTCTGGTCTTGGCAGGTTCAACCATTGTTTTGCTATGTTTTGTGTAGAGGAAGAACAATTCCTGTGAACAAACAAACAATTCTTTAAGACAAATTCTTTCACAATCTATGTTTCCAACTTCTACTCAGACTGCCATTAATCCAAGAAACTCAGTGTACTTTGAAAGCCACAGTTTCAAAACCGTGACTTTCACGAGAAGCTAGCATGCCTTTTATTCCCTCTTTTAACCATTAAGAACATTGAAACACCAAAAGGTTAAGGGACAGTTGGGGCAAGGTCTCTGTTTTGCATGATGCTCTACAGGCAACCAGAAGTGCAGTATTCTTTTGTGAAAACATTTCATGATTATATCCTCCTGAGTAATTTTGGGATACTGGGTGGAGTATGCATTAAGTACTTGCATTAAAGTATAGTACAGTATTATGCAAATCTATCGTATTCTCAAATGGTTTCTAAAGTAAAGATGTTTATGCTGATGCTATCTCTAACCTGTTCTTTCTCTTTTCAGCATCTATCTCTACCTTTCCCCTCCCCTCTTATATGCACATATTTTTTATTATGAAGTTTATCCTTCCTCTGTATATCTCCATTATTCATATTTCTGAGGCTTTTCTTTTTACAGTCATAGAACAATTATAAGGCGAACCTCTCCGTCCCTTCTCATCTCAGGTGGTAGGTGGCATTTTTTCCTTCGTGCCATCAGGTGATACTCAGTGAGAAGGGAAATAAAGGCAGGGAAATTCACCACTTCTTTAATTTGCCTTGCATTAAAACAACCCTACCAGCCAGACTCAGCACTGGAGTACATTAAGCTCAATAATGTGCAGGAATATTTTCAGCAGGCTCAGGGACTCAAAAAAAGCCCCTGAGTGTGACAGTGTGGTGGGGTGAACACTGGCACAGTCCATTTAGAAATGTAGAATAGAATAAAATTCTTTATTGGCCAAGTGTGGTTGGACACACAAGGAATTTGTCTAGGTGCAAATACTCTCAGCGTACATAAAAGAAAAGAGACATTCGTCAAGAGTAAAGAATCATCAGGGACAACACTTCATGATAGTCATAGAGTAAAATAAGCAATCAAATCATACCAGGAAACAGTCAATATAGATCGTAAGGATACAAGCAACAAAGTTACAGTCACACAATCACAAGTAGGAGGGGATGGATGATAAGGAGTGATGAGAAGATTAATAGTAATAGTAATGCAGACTTTGTAAATAGTTGGACAGTGTTGAGGGAATTATTTGTTTAGCAGAGTGATGGTGTTTGGGATAAAAACTGTTATTGTGTCTAGTTGTTCAGGTGTGCAGGGCTCTATTGTGTTGTTTTGAGGGTAGGAGTTGAAACAGTTTATGTCTGGGATGTGAGGGGTTTGTAAATATTTTCACAATATTTTCCTCTTTTTGACTTGTGCAGAATACAGGTCCTCAATTGAAGGCAGGTTGGTAGTAATTGTTTTTTCTGTAGTCCTAATTATCCTGTGAAGCCTGTGTCTGTCCTGTTGGATTGAAGAACCAAACCAGGTCCAAAGCTGGATTTGTTCTTGATGGATCTGTTGTCTCAGTCTTATTTAATCTAATCTTTATAATCCTTTCAATGTGGTATTTGCACATTTCTCTCTTTTTGCTCTATTGAGTATAAACATTTTTAAGAAAAGCATGTTGCCTTTGCAGTTGCAACAATGCCCATGTTACAGAATTATTGGTAGAGATATTTTTTGTCTGCTGTCTCTGGAAGAAATATCCATGTTCTTGTATATCCACACCCAAAGAATATATAGGCTAAGCCAAAGCCTGTTTTTCCAAAATAGAGCCTCTTATCTGTCAAGGAGGATTACAAACAGGGATGGGATTCTAACAGTTCCCACCTATTTGCTAGAACTGGTTGTTAACATTCTAAGCAGTTTGGAGAACTGGTTGTTAGAAGAAATTACTGGCCTAATCCTGTAAAGAAGGCAGGAAGGAAACATTCTGGTGTTGCTTACAGAAACTGCTTCTCCGTTAATCCTTATTACATTCTTGGCTGGACTAGACTTCCTGTCTCAGGAACATCTCTGGAGTTTTCTTTCCCTCTTCTGCTGGTATTTTGCTTGTGTGGACTGACCATTCAAAGTTACAATGGCACTGAAAAAAGTGACTTACGACCATTTTTCAACTTACAACTGTTGCAGCATTCCTACAGTCATGAGAGGCCAGGCGAGGAGATGCATGTCTTAATGTGAGTGATATTGAGTTGGCCACTCCCACCAACTAAGCCACACCCACAGAACCAGTTGTTAAATAATTTGAATCCCACCCCTGGTTACAAAAGATGAGAAGCATTGGGATATACTACACTGGAGTAAGGGTTTTTGTTGCAAGCTAATTCTACATTATCTGGGAATCAAAGGTTTACCTGTGAATGCTATAGGCTTAGAAAACCACAAGCTTGGATTTGTTTAATCAGAACCTGATTTTCCTAATCAAGTAAGTTTTCATCCCAGTCTCCTTGGATTTCTTTATCTGATCCATGAACTATTAAAAATCACCACATGCTGCTTTTCCTCTGTAAATAATAGGACCAAAATATACCAAATGTATGTGGTATGTGCATCGATTATGTATATGAAAAACAAATGAATTCAAGGAACCCCCAAAACAAAACAATAAAAGAAGTCAAAGTATGAGAATTTTTGAAATCAAATAGGGTGATTTTATCAAAATCAAATGATAAATTATGTCACAAAATAAATTGGAGTTCTTATCAAACTCATAGGAGCAGACAGCAAAAAATAAAACATAAAAATCATAATATTGTGGCAAAACTGCACAAAGTTTCTCTGAATGAAACTTTCACCTGAAACATACTTTTTATGTGCAGTTTTATAGTATTTTTAATATAAAATCTCAATCTTTAGTCTGTTTTAGTCCTGCCAAGATTTCTTACAATCAAAACAAAAGTAATCAACTATAAGCCTAAAAGATAACATAAAGTAATTATTCAATTTTTTTAAAAAAAGTTCATGAGAGATTTAACCAATCTCAATAATAAATACTATCATTATGACTCTGCTAAAGATGTTTTTGTAACAGTCTAAAAATCAACATGGAGCTCACCACTGATGGGTTTCTGTCTCCATATTTCAAGGGTGGCAGGCCAGGGACTTTGCTGATCCTCACACACCATTAAGATGGTTGTTCCAATGGTTCAGGTTTGAATTATTTTGAAGTATTTCCTTCCTTTTTTTTAATCTTTGTTTTTGAGTGAAACCTCAAACAAGTGTATAGAAACTTGTACATTTCAAATAATTTTAATTGGGCGGGAATAAATTTGACTGTAAAAAAAATGATTTCTGTAATAGAGCTGTCAAAGTGTGGAATGCCCTACCTGATTCAGTTGTCTCAGCTACAAATTTTCATAAAGTTTCAGTCACAAATTGACTTCCATGGATATTACTTTATGCTTAAGTGGTTCGTAGAGGAGGCGTGCATAAGTGCACTAACATGCCTATTGTCCCTATCATTATATTTTTATTCTGTTATTCTTGCTCTCATTTTTGTTTGACAAATCCCAATAAATAGATAGATAGATAGATAGATAGATAGATAGATAGATAGATAGATAAATTCCCAAGAGCTTTTTATCTTTCTACTGGACCCAGCTTTCCCTATTATGTACTATGTTTTACTTAAAAATAATATGTCTTTGTAGAACTCCACAGAACAGCATGAAAATGGCACCAGATTTGAAATTTTAGACCTAGACAACCTAGAACTACGCTGCCTTCGGGCCGATCTAAGTATAGTAGATAAAATTATCTACTGCAATGTCCTACCTGCAAATTAATACTTCAGCTTCAACCACAACAATATAAGAGCACACAATAGATACAAACTCAAGGTTAACTGCGCCAAACTTGATTGTACAAAATACAACTTCAGCAACAGAGGGGTCAATGTCTGGAATACTCTACCTGACTCTGTGGTTTCTTCCCCAAACCCCAAAAACTTTAACCTTAGACTGTCTACTATTGACCTCACCCCTTTCCTAAGAGGCCTGTAGGGGACGTGCATAAGTGCACCAACGTGCCTACCGTCCCTGTCCTATTGTTTCTTTTATTTTTCTTATATGTATCCATGTATTCATAACTATGTTTTTACTTATACCTGTTATCTAATACTTGCTTGACAAATAAATAAATAAATCTAAACAAACAAACAAACAGACATATAAATAAATAGGCTATCTATTATAGCATGGAGCCAAAAGGGAGGGAAAACTGAAAGTATGGCAAAGAAAGTATTGAGAATGATAGTGTTGGTATCCATTCCATCAATTTATGGAAAATATCCACTTGAAAAATCACCCCTTGCAAACAGAATAAAAATGAAGGTATTTTGAAACATGCAGCCCCTTCTTCCATCTCACAAGATGGCACAGCAACAGCTAGATTCCTATGAATTCATCACTGCAATGGGTTAAGTCATAGCATCCCCAATCACCAACCATTAAATCTCAAGAAAAACTAGAAAAAAATATCAGAGCCAAACCAGCCTGCCCTCTACTGACCACACCGAGTATGTATTTTTCTTTCTACATGAGAAAAGTTAACTTCCCTTGATGTTTTATTTCCAAATTCAGATGAATTTGGACTGGAATGGCAGAGGAATCTGAATGAAGAATGAAACCAACTGAAATGATGGCAGGACCTCTCTTCCTAGAAGTTCACACCTTTGAATATATACAAATTCTCCTTGAATTTATCTGTTACACTAACAGTGGAGTACTTCAGTATGCCACAGAAACATAAAGAAAGAACTTGGCTATTAGGTGTGTGTGTGTGTGTTACTGAAAATTTGAAAAATCTGAAAATTTAGTATAAAATTGGAAAGTCAAGCAACCTCAGCATCTATCCTTGGCTATTAAAAACAAATGATCTATGGAAAACTAGAGGGTTTTTACCAGAGCAGAAGTGGATTCTGCTGGGCTGATTTTATTGCCTGAAAACTGGCATTACTGTACTCCTTGCACAGAAAGAATGAAGTGTCAACCGTGAAGCTGACCTGACTGGAGCCATTTTGAGGCTTCAGTGTTGCCACACTAGAGCTGAGGAAGGTTGTTGTTAGTCGCGAAGTCATGTCCGACCCATCGTGACTCGATGGACAACATTCCACCAGGCCTTCCTGTCCTCTACCATCCTCCGGAGTCCATTTAAGCTCACACTGACTGCTTCAGTGACTTCATCCAGCCACCCCATTCTCTGCCATCCCCTTCTTCTTCTATGGCCCTCAATCATTCCCAGCATTAGGCTTTTCTTCTCCAGGGAGTCCTTCCTTCTCATGAGGTGGCCAAAGTTTCTTCTTCAGGATTTGGCCTTCTAAACAGCGGTCAGGGTTGATCTCCTCTGGGACTGACTGGTTGGATCGCCTTGCAGTCCAAGGAACTAGCAGGCATCTTTTCCAGCACCATAGTTCAAAGGCCTCCATTCTTTGGTGCTCAGCCTTCCTCATGGCCCAACTTTCACAGCCATACATTGCAACTGGGAAAGCCATAGCTGAGGGATAGGGAGGGGGAGAATTGAGATATCTGGGGTTTTGTAGCCAAAGCAAAATACTTTCTTTTGGGAATCAAGGACATTTCCACAGGTGGCCAGATGGAGGAGGAGTGAAGTTATCAGACAATGGGATGGCACCCTAATTGGATCATGTTGACTGACTGTTTGGAAAGGGGGAAAACTTTTACTTTTAATTAGGTGAAAATCATGGGAACATTCAGAGTCGGTTTTCATCAGATCATGCCAATATGATATGTCCAATAAAACTATTTTTTGAGGAACCTATGGTCTCGGAGTTCTGTTTGCTATAGGCATTTTACTTGCAGCTTGAGTGGGTAGCTATGCTTTCATTGAACTGAATTTTCTTTTAATGCAGCAAAATCCATATCTAACTTGGTGAGATGAGATGCATCTAGCGTTCTGCACTATATTTGTTTTTGATGGCTAAGGCTAGACAGTGAAGTTGTTTTATTTTCCAGATCTGCATCCAGATTTCAGGAGGAAGCTTCATTTGGCATGAACTTACACTATTTTTATGTTGTATATGGTAACAACAAACTGCCAGGGCAGTATATATCCATACAGTTAGATTCTGGTCAAAGGAAGATGTGCTGGTTCTGCCAAGGAATTTTCACACTCAAACACTGCTGTTGGGATCAAACCGACCTGATGCTCTGATAAACAGAAACATCAGCCAGACTATGTGGAACATTATCAGAATAGCCATATTAATTCACTTGCATATGTTGGGTTCACATATCATGCTAAGCCAAATCACATTGGTATTATTTACTGAACCATGTGAATGAAATCATTGAGTAATAGCTTGGGCTTTCAATCAGCTAAAATTGTTCTTAGTTGATGAAGCATTTGACTTTTGGTCAATAAAATATAGAATAACAGCTTAATAGTGTCCTTAACACTTAGGCTTATTTAATTTTTTTTTGCACTTATCAAATGTATTTAATATATTGATTTGTACTGTATTGCCACCCATCTTGCAATTAATTAGCTCAAAGTTTGTTTAAGCTATTAATTAAAGCTTATGTTGGCTTAAAAATAGTTTAACATTAGCATTTAATAACTCCAAATTATATAGAAAATAGAATAGAATAGGATAGGATAGGATAGGATAGGATAGGATAGAATAGAATAGAATAGAATAGAATAGAATAGAATAGAATAGAATA
>BLBF01000065.1:4735139-4794145 GCA_015471245.1 Laticauda colubrina | reverse complement strand
TAGAATAGAATAGAATAGAATAGAATAGAATAGAATAGAATAGAATAACAGAGTAGGCAGGGACCTTGGAGGTCTTCTGGGCCAACTCCCTGACTAGGCAGGAAACCCTACACCACTTCAGACAAATGATTATCCAACACCTTTTTAAAAACTTCCAGTGTTGGAGCATTCACAACTTCTGGAGGCAAGTTGGTCCACTGATTAATTGTTCTTACTGCCATTTTGTGAAGCACTTTTATTTGTTCGTGCTTTAGCAAAATTTCATGTTAAATCAATGCCTGGTTTATTTTCATTCATTCATTCATTTGATTTGCATAGGCACCAATCTCATCTAAGTGATTTAGCATGGCTCACAATTATAAAACAATAATGAAATAGAAATAGAAAGAAGTTAAAACAAATAGAAAAAAAACATTAAAAACCCACATTAATAATACCACATTAAAAAAAAAAAAGAATCCGACTGAACAGCAAAATTACTGTGTCACTTTCAACACAGCTGTTGTAGAAGTTCTCCATTACTACTACCCGACAAGTGATATGATGAACCGATATTTTCAGGGCCTCCCTGAAGGCCAGCAGGGTTGAGTTCCATCCAACATCTGATTGGGATATAACCAGTAGTGGGATTTTACTACCAGTTCTGTGGGCATGGCTTGGTGGACATGGCAGGGGAAGGATACTGCAAAATCCCCTCCCCTCCCCACCCCACTAACCTGCTTTCCAGCTCTGTTCTCCTGTGCAGGGCAACCAAAGAAGACCCAGCCAATCAGCTGGGACTTGGGAGGCAGAGAAGAGATGGGGGCAGAACCAGTCAGAGATGGGATTTGCTGGTTCTCTGAACTACTCAAAATTTCTGCTACTGGTTCTCCAGAACTGGAAGAACCTGCTGAATACCACCTCTGGATATAACCTATAATTTGTACTGTATTATATACCAAAATCATCAATGGTTATAGCAGTAATATATATTACTGACCTGATGGTAGCTACCAGTAAAACCTGTTTAATTTTAAGTCAGTGTGTATCTGTGGTTATGCCTGATACAGAGAAGGTACAAATTATTTTTCTCTGTGGTTTTAGGAACAGAACCAGAACTATAAAAATAAGCATCTCACAATTTATTTATCCCTCTTGAAAACTAACGAAGGGATATTAAGTTTGATCCCAAATGTATCTTTTTCTCCCCTCTGTTTGAACAGGATTAAGTACAGCTACTATGGCAATTATATGAGCATATTTTATATGAATAAAATGTATACATACTAATTTATAGACATGCCAGCTTAGCCTGTAATGATGTTTAATCATCCCTTGGACAAAGATGAATGAACAGTAGCCAGAGTGGAAATCGTGTGAGAAAGGAATGACAAAGCAGTTGTCTTTCTCAAAGTGTAGGATCTCTTGTATTGCTCATGGAAATATTACAATGAATTGAAAGCCATGATTAGAATAGGGCCAGGTGACTTGAGGTGATCTCCCATAATTTCTGCCGACTACATGCCAGCAAAGTTGGTTTTTTTATTAATCAATATCATTTATTGGGTTTTTTGGTTCTTTGATTAATCAATATCATTTATCAGGACTCAGAATGTTTGCCTCCTCTTGATATGGCACCTGCCCTCTGGAACGAGACCTTGCTGATATCTGAATGGCTCCTGCTCCTATATGGCCTCGAAGATCTTCTAGCTGTTGGGTGGATAGATCCCCTTGTTGATATGATTTAACTGGAACTCTTCTTATTTTGTTTTATATTTTGTTTTTATTGTTTATGTTGAGACTCTAGAAAAAGTGCAGAGAAAGGCAACCAGGATGATTAGAGGACTGGAGGCTAAAACACACAAAGAACAGTTTCAGGAACTAGGCCTGGCTAGTCTAGGGAAGAGAAGGACCAGGGGAGACATGAGAGTAGTCTTCCAATATTTGAGGGGCTGCCACAGAGAGGAGGAGGGGGTCAGGCTATTCTCCAAAGCACCTGAAGGAATAATGGATGGAAATTGAACAAGGAGAAGAGATTCAACTGGAAATAAGGAGGAATTTCCTGGCAGTGAAAACAATCAACCAAGGGAACAGAAGTTGCCTTTGGAAGTTGCAGGAACTTCATCACTGGAAGCTTTCAAGAAGACACTCGGACTGCCATTTGTCAGAAATTGTATAGGGTCTCCTGCTTAGGTGGGGAGTTGAACTAGATGACTTACATCTAGTCCCTCCCAACTCTGTTGATCTGTTAAAATAGATGATGTTGATGGAAATAGGCAAGAATCATTGTATCAGCAATATAAGGCTGAAAGATTTCTTAGGTCTGGAGAAACATTATAGAATTCAGAAGATTTACTGGGATATAAAGCCCCTGTCACACTGCACCAACAGATGGAAAGAGGATGTAAAACGGAGAGAAACACTCGCCATCCGTTGGTTAACACGATGCTTCTGTTCTGTACTCACTGCCTCTGTTTTGCTTCCTCTCTATCCGTCCAGCATCTGTCTATTGACATTTCATCTGCTCAAAAGGTTTTGAGCTGCTCAAAACTTTTGAGCGGAAAATGTATCCAACGCGTCCGTTCTGCATTCGCGACGCATACAGGGAACATCCGTTCTACCTCTGTCATCATCCGTTATGTGTCCGCTATATCCGCGAGGCATCCACTGCGCATCTGCGCAACTCAAATCCGCTCCAGCGGAAAACGGACACAGGGAGTAGGCGAAACGGACGCGGAACGGACGCACAGCGTTAGTAGCACGGACGGAGAAAGGATGAAAGCGGATGCAGCTCGCAAAGAAAGCATTTAAAATGGAAAAAACGTTTGCAGAGGGGACCTATCTCAGATATTAAGGATGTCTAGAGGATGCCTAGAGGATGCAAAAGGATGTTTCCGTGGAGCATCCGCTTTCCATCTGCCCTACATCCTCCCCCCGTCCGTTCCTTTCCGTGTTGTCCGCTCTGGTTATGCAAATTTTTGCCCCTTTTGAGAGCGGATAACGGATGGAACATTTTTCTCGTCCGCTGTGTCCTTTTTACAAACGTTTTGCATCCGTCGGCCAGTGTGACAGGGCCTTAAGGGGGTGGGGACTCACCAGAATGTGTTATTACAATTTGTTTCAATGAAGTATACATCCATTCTTCCGGTGAAGTTTGTTCCTGATCTGGTCTACCTCAGAGGTCTGACATCAGTCTTGCAAGTCTTAGTATGTTTTTCCTCCCCTCCCTCTTATATCTACCTCCACCATGAAAATTCACTGATGAGTTATTATTGTGGGGGAAAACTGAAAGAGTAGTGCTCTGTATAGTTCCTTGGATTCCTGACAGAAAAGTGGAATAAGCAAGCAAGCAAAGAGAAAGAAAAGGCCATTTATTTTGTCCACATCCACACATCCACATCTATATTCAGGTTTCTATGCAGAATCGAGCTGCCGATAGCCCGCCTAATTCTTCTAAGGAATAAAGGAATGAACATATACAGAAATGCATCGGCCTATGTGTCTTTGGCCTGTTGAAGCCCCTTCTGCTTACCGCTCTGTTTATACATGATAGACAACTAATTAACATCCAAGCCTCTTGAAAGGTCTTTTCAGAGGTAATGTACTGACAGATTATGTCAGTAAGGAGCACTGATTTGTCTAAGCAGTGATCACATTGTTTCAGACTGAATGAGGTGAATATTAAACTGCTTTAAATGCACTCTTCATAAAGCACTAATTACATACTCCCAGGAGAGAACAGGCAAGGAATACTAAACAGCGGAAAAGTCAACAGAGTTCTTTTTATAGTATGTTGCTGGGTTCTATGTTTTTTCTTTCTTTCTCTCACTCTTACAGTAAAATCACAGCATGCTGAAGAATACACATTTATAGCACAATGGTTCACATCTAATTATATGGCAATCATTACTTTTAAACTGGCTGTATTATATTTTCTTTGATATATTGTGCCCCCCAGCATCACTCCGCATCAAACATTTCCAATGGCAGATTTTCTCCTCTTCTAACAAATGATTTTTTTTTACTAGAATTTGCTTATTGTCCTTGGTGGGTTTTTTTAAAGTCTGATTTAAATTGGCAGGAATAAAAAGGGCAAAAGGGAGGGAGGGGGAACGTCTGTTTAAGCAAAATACAAATCTGTATGCTCCCTTTAGGAATAGTACATTTTATTAATTGCTAGATACTGTATTTGTTTTTTAAAATTAGAAAGAGTCAGTAATCGTCCAGCATACTTTCCCATGGCTTCTGCTGAATCTCTGGGTTAAATTGTTCCAAAAGTTTTTTTTAAGTATGTTTTGCTCTTTTTTATTTTTTCAACTGCAGCTGAAGATTTAAAATATCTAACTGTTGCAACAGTTGTGTAATTCTACTGTTTTAAAGGCATCAAAAGAAACAGCAAAAAAACATCTGTGTTTTCGTTATTTTATCGAAATTTGACTTATGAGTTTATGGAATGCAAAGAGCCAAAAGAAAGAACAAGATGAACATGGTCAAGTAATATATCCATCCAATCAAAGGAGAACCATGCATCACCATGTTTACCTGTTATTAATGAATGGATGAACATTCCTTTTCTACTTATCAATATGAAATAAAATAATATATCAAAATGCTATTTAATGTTGAAATAATATTCTATAAATTCAAAATTCAATCAAAATATAAGATAAGTTTGAGGAACAAATCCAAAAAACTCAACAGAACATGAGGCATGAGATATTGTGCAAAACAAAATAAAAAAAAGTATTTCAAAATATGTTTCAAAGTAAAGTGTCCGTGTAATTTTTGAAAGACAGAGAAATGGCATATGACAAGGACAAATAGACTTTCAGCATCAAACAAGGGAAGAGTTAGGAAAGTCACCCTAAATGAAAAAAATCAAAGAAAATAGGAGTTATTTTTCAGAAAATAAGAGAAATCACAGAAAGTAGAAAGCTGTATCAAAGAATATTTATGGAAAAGTTCTATTAGAAGCAAAGTAGGTCCAAAGATAAGACAAAAGCTATACTTAAATGCTTTACAAATAGGATGATAGAATGTAGTTTTTTTAAAAGAGGAGCAACGTTACAGAATTGATCCTACTACAAGATGAGATATGTGAGCAACAAACTAGATGTCAGATAGGGAAGTGGTAGGCACAGATCAAAAATCCAGTAAACAGTTTAAAGCACTAAGAAAAGAACCAAACCAACTCTAAGGAGGTGGGGGGGGAAAGGAAGGAAGGAAGGAAGGAAGGAAGGAAGGAAGGAAGGAAGGAAAGAAGGAAGGAAGGAAGGAAAGAAGGAAGGAAGGAAGGCAGGGAGGCAAAACCAAAGGAAGAATCACATAGAAAGAGAAATGACAAATGACTGCAAGTTTTAGAAGAGGCAGAGGGTCACAAGTGAACCAAAGATAGATAATGGACAGAGCAAGAAAATTTCAGAATGATGTCTCTTTTTAAACTAGATCTAATCTTTTGATAATATATAAATCATGCCTGAATTTGAAATATATTTTAACAAATGTATCATTATTGTAAGAACATTACAATATTGTAAGGAAGAGATGTAATCGAAATTGCTCCGTTGAACCATTTGTGAAGCAATGCATTTATTCTTACATTTGTTCCATTTTCACCATGTATCACATTTTGCATCCATCCTTCATCTCCATATTCCGACATAGTTTTCTATTTTTCAAAGCAATTCACTTTATCACATGCTTTAGTTCTAAATCAATGAACATTCAATTAAACTTTATTCCACGTCTTTTTACATTGCTCAGTGACCTGCCAACAAGGAAAAAATCTACTCTTTATAGCTCCTGCCCAAAAGAAACCTGAAATTCATTTCCCAAATATTGCTCACTGCCACTCTTATGTTCTGTAGATAAGAATTCTGCTGAGTACTTTTCCAGGCATTCTTATCAAGTTCATCCCTTTATAGTTTTTGTACTCATTCTTCCAATCTTTAGGCATGATGTAAACTGAAAACATATTACATACGTTGCCTTGCTACTCCATAGGCAAATCACATCCATTTTAAGCCTTTCTTCTGTTACACTATCTACACCCACAGCCTTATCATTGTGTAATATTCTTACAGCATTTATGATTTCTCTTTCATTATTTTTTTTCTTGGATAATAAACTTGATAAGTAATCATATCAGTATATGACTATGAATTCCATATAAACACTCACCTACTTCTAGCAGTTCTACATTCCAAATCATTGCATCATTTTTAGTTTTATACACCTATTCACTCTGACAGAGTCTTCTTATTTAGCCATTTCCCCTACTTAAAAAAACCCAGCTTTTTATTTTATAAAAAACTCTTGGCATTGTTGCTGCCTAATTTAATTCTAACCATTTTTTCCCTTTGCTACCATATGTTTTCTCTCTCTATGCTAAAAAATAGCTTTCTCCCTTTGTAGTGTAGCCCTTTTTGATACCGGCCTATACTTGGAATTTCTCTTATCTCCTTCCCTTCATCTTGCATAAAAACAACCAACCATAAAATCAGTCATGATTTTAGGTTCACTCTCCTGTCACATGCTGAATATGTATGAAGAGATATACTATGTACTGAAACAGACATTTTCTAAGTAGATCTATTTAGTTATGTATATTTATATGCAGTGGTTCAGTGGCTAAGACGCTTGTCGATCAGAAAAGTCAGCAGTTTAGCAGTTCAAATCCCGAGCATTGCATAATGGAGTAAGCTCCCGTCCCTTGTCCCAGCAGCTTCTGCCAACCAAGCAGTTTGAAAGCATGTAAAAAATGCAAGTAGAAAAATAAGGACCACTTTGGTGGGAAGGTAACAGCGTTCCCTGCTCCTTCGGCATTTAGTTATGCCGGCCAAATGACCACGGAGACATCTGGGCAGAGTTAGCCTGCAATACTGCATTCTAACTACTGTGCCACCAAAACTAGATGACTCCATTTCATGTATTTTGACATCTATTTTAGTATTTTCATTTCCCCAATAATTTCTCTTCCATGCATATTTCATCAAAAAACACTGCACAAAATAAGAGTACCTTCATTCACATCTATTATATCCTTTGCTTTTCTCTTAATTTCACCAAAAACAACATATCTAGTTCCCCTTCTTACATTTGTTAAGCCATACTCTTTAGATTAACAAATAATAAGAAAGGGATCTTCCAAGTCACAGTTTTCTAAATGTTATTATTGTCAGACTTGTCAACTGACGGGCCCGTGAATATTGACTTTCACTGCCCATCATAACTTTGGCCAATTAAGACTTTCACATAATAATTCTTTAATTAGAGACTAAACTGTACCACCAGCCTTAGTTGCATCTATGCCACATGCAGCATTCCTAGCTGATGATAATCACTGGTCAATTTTGGCCTTATCTTTGGTTGCAACAAATGCAACTAAAGCTCAATTTTACTCTAATATAGAACTTGTAATGTACAGATACTCTGCAACTCAACAAATTGTTGTTAACATTCCACACACTTGGAGTTAGTATTCAATGTTATACACTGAAGATAAAGGTACTGTATTTTCTTTATGATATGATTGATTGATTGATTTAGAACTATATCTTGTGGCTTCCAACTAAAAAAATTCATTTGATATTTTACCATCCTTTGTTACAGCCAATACATTCTAGAGCTTCTTTGTGATATTGCCATCTCTGACTTATATTGCCCATGTTAGTTTCTTCAATTATTTCTCTTTCTCTGTGAATATATCAATGTTTTCTAGTCCATTTTTATGATTTCATTTTGCTTGCAACTCTTATTTCTACCTATTACTGAGTTGTATAGTTTCCAGTATAATCACACTTTTAATTGATATTTAATTGGTAGTAGTGTCTTCAAAACTGCAGAACTAATTTTGAACCATAGTTTTCCAAATTCACCTTTGACAGGGAAAAGATATTTACTAGGTGGAAACCCATGATTATCTTCCATTTTCTTTTCTTCAAAGGGAATTCTTGGTAAGTATTACTTTGGGGAAGTAAATGTTTCTTCATAGCTGTGAATAACTCTGCACCTTTTTATTTTAAAGCCTTTTTTTTTAAAGGAATATGAAAAAGAGAGTGTGAGCTCCCACTTTAGCAGCTGTAGCTGCAGCATCTGCTCTTTTTGTAAAGGCTACCTTATCTTCCAAACTCTTCCTACCTCTCCCACAATTACAATGTTTGGCTTTAGTGTGGCACTTTATTGTGTCAGAGCTACCAAAGATACTGCACCGTATTAATTAATGTGTGAACACTGAATAATAGCAGTGCCCCAAAAAGTTCCAGTGCAAAAACTCTACAATATGGAAAACTAAACTCTGAAAGAAAAGCCCATGTGTTTCTGACAAAATGGATTGGCAAATTGAATCCTGAGGGAGCTACCATCTCGAAAAGGATCCTGGTCAGGAAGGGAATTGACTCTCATGGATAGGAAGGAACACAAGCTGACTGGCAAAATGAGCTCCAGGTCAGCTCTTATCCAGACCTTTATGTCCCAAACCCTTTAGGCATAGACTCTGACATTTTCAGTTACCACCAGCTCTTAATATTTATGAACCTGGTTCACAAAATGCTTTGGGTTATAATAAGGTCTAAAGTACCCTTTGAGGTTGTGATTTTCTAGTATTAAGATAACATGGTATCAAACTATCATAATAATTATGAGACAGAAAACTGCACTTATCTCTGACAACTGAAAAGAACGAGGTTGAAGAGAAAGAGATGTGTTGCCTTCCTTTTAAGTCCAAGGACACTCGTATCTGCCATCCACACAATTCTTGGTGTGAATATTAATACCCTTGCCCCTATTAGAATATTGAAAATTCTTTGCACAGGTTTCTGTAGGTTGACTATCCAATCAAATGAATGAATGAATGAATGAATGAATGAATGAATGAATGAATAAAAGAAGAGATTAGATGCTTATTACCTACTGACAGTCAACAAAAGTTCAGCCTCTAAATGATATGTTTGCATTTTGAAAAGTGGAAGCCCTCCTGTGCTTCCTAAAGTTATGAGCTTCAATATGCCACTTACATGATTTTTATTACGTTCATCTGCTTCTTGCTAAAGGCTCCGAAAGGAAGTATTTTTCATAAAAGCAAATAGCCTCCTAAATCCCTATCCAGTGTAGTGTTTCTGTTTGATACCAAGAGAATCTGCAATTTTATGATACTTTCATTCATTCTGCACCAAAAGTATGGTTATCTGTTTCTCGTTTCTTAGGAAGCAGAGTAAGATCCACAGGTTAACAGTAAGTATAAGGCAATATATTGCTCTATCAATGGGATAGTATTTCATCACCATAAGTGCTGGTTTGACTACTGCAGAAAGATTGCTAAAAGTCTTTGGAATAAATAATAGATAGGATTAATCATCTGGAATAAACTATGCTTCAGCAGAATATCCAAGATTCTTCTTCTTCTTCTTCTTCTTCTTCTTCTTCTTCTTCTTCTTCTTCTCCTCCTCCTCCTCCTCCTCCTCCTCCTCCTCCTCCTCCTCCTCCTTCTTCTTCTTCTTCTTCTTCTTCTCCTACTCCTTCTCCTACTCCTTCTCCTCCTCCTCCTCCTCCTCCTCCTTCTGCCATATCCATCATCGGACGTTGGCAATTATGCTGGCGATCTTATTTTTATCAACAGCCACACGAAAAAGTACTGATCATTTTTGTCCAAACTGGTCCTTGAGATTTTGAAGCCATGATGTTCTTCTTCTGTCTGGACCTTGTTTGCCTGCAATCTTTCCCTGGAGGATTAAGTGAACAATGCCATATTTTTCCAGGTGTCGCATCACATGTCCAAAATATTATTAACTTTACCTTTTTTATGGTTTTGATGATTTCCCTTGGCTTTCCCAGGTGGCTTATCACCTCCTCATTTCTGATCCAAGTTTACTACCTATATATGGACACATAGTTTACTTTTTCCCATCCACTAACAGAAGGGAAAAACACTCTCAAGACAGAATCAAACATACAGATGAGAAGACAATGATAATGAAAAGGTAATAATATGTTTTGAAGCATCCTCAACGAAGCAATGTTATATGATGCACTCCATGTACTTAATAAATATATCTCACCCTTTAAGTTGAAACTCAGGAAGTGAATTCCAGTTGGAATATATATCAAACACTTACTAGGAATTCAAGATGGAATTGGGGTCTTTAAAATTATGGGATACATCTAACCTTTTGTAGAAATACAGAAAATCTTTAAGGGAAAAAAACCTACATAAGCAGTCCAAAAACTATCCCATTGGCTAATGAATAAGATAAATGCTGAAATATATTTAAGAGAAAATACTGTGGTTTTTTTTTTTAAATTCTCTATTTGAGCTCCTTACAGCTTACACTCCTGGCACCTTACAGCTTACACTCCTGGCTACAAATTTCATTGGCACTTTAGTAAGAACATTGCCTTTAGTAAGAATACTCCAATTTTTCTTTTAAGATTTCTCCAATTTTTATTTTTTATGCCTCTCAAAGAGCCTGTTAGACCAAAAAGTGGTTGACATGCTGATAAATTATTATGCTGCTATTGTTACTAGGAAGTCTTTACTTGGAAATCCTGGTTTACTTGGAAATCCTAGTTTATTTGGAAATCCTAATTTCAGATAACAGGATTGTAATTCTGTATGTGTGTGTGAGAGAGAGCTGAACGTCACAATCTGAAAAGGTGAGATATAAATAAACATAAATAAATGAATGACATGGTTCTAGCAGGGTGACTGCTCACGGCGTTTCTTCTAAGGTGCAAAAATTATTGGAAAGGAAGAGTCACCCAACCCCTCTCTTCCTCTGTCTCTTTCTCTCTCTCAAGAACATGAAAGAATCTGATAATTACTTCTATCTACCACTCAACTGTACTAATTACCAACCTATTTCTTCACAGTATGACAGACACAGTCTCTCCAAAACACATAGAGATAAATTAGCACTAATTGGTTTTTCTCTGGCTGTTTGAATTAGTATTTAAAACTCCAATTACAAAGCAGAATAATTACTATTAATGTCCTGTCGCAGTACAAAAGGCAGATAGATAGCGCAAGAACAGACCCAGGTGTGTTATTACAGTGATTACAGAATATTTAACCTGGCTCTTTAAGACAAAGGCATAAGGAAAAGGAAAGACAATTAAAAAGCAGAAGACTGGGGAGATTCCTATTGGGCCTGAAGCCTCTCATAACCTGGCACAGTGGTGATTCACTGTTGTTCATGGCAAAAATAAACAGCAGCTACCAGCGTGCACACACAAAAACCCTGCTATTATTACAGAAAACAAGCAGCATCATTCTAGAAGGTGAGCTGGCTTTGCCACAGGAAGGTTTTGAAACATCTTTGTACAACTTGGGTGGGAACAATGGGGGGGGGGGGGAACTTGCCTGCTCCTCAAGTGTGCTTTCCATCTTCTACTTTCTTGACATTTCAATCACGCTAAATTGAGAGGCATTGGGGAATACAAATAGCTGCCATTTCTGTTAAAGCTCTGAAGTATAAAAGACAATGAGACTTGGAACTCAAAAACTCTGTTTTTCCCCCTTGGCTTCCTCATTTGTCACTTCTCATGCTATTTCTATTCCCAAAGCCTTGGACTGGGGGTTGCTTTCTCTCTTTCCCTCTGCTGTGTGTGGGATTGTGTGTGTGTTGAGGGAGGGAATGGGATTCAGAAGGCCTCTACCTTCCCTTCAGGAAATGGCAGGGCAGGAGCACATGTGTTGAACAATGTACAGTAGAGTAAAACAGTAAGTCAGTAATTTGCATTTAGTTGGTGAAAAGCTTTCAAATTTGCTCTGGTGCATGACCTCCATGGTGAATTGGGTGAGGTGGGTATGTGGAACTGGGGCCTAGCCATGAAAAATCTACTTCTTATCCAGGGGTGGGCTTCAAAATTTTTAGCAATTTTGCATGGTTGCTGGGTGGGGATGGCCATGGTGGGTGTGGCCTAGTCAGCCAACTGCACCATGGCAGGAGGCAGTGGTGGTATTTAAATTTTTTTACTGCCGGTTATGTGGGCGTGGCTTGGCGGGCGTGGCAGGGGAAGGATACTGCAAAATCCCCATTCCCTCCCCACCCCACTAACCTGCTTTCCAGCTCCATTCTCCTGTGCAAGGCAACCAAAGAAGACCCAGCCGATCAGCTGGGACTCAGCTCCCGTTCCAATCATTCCAATCAGCTGGGAATTGGGAGGCAGAGGATAGATGTGGGAGGGCCTGTCAGAGGTGGGATTTGCTGGTTCTCCAAACTACTCAACATTTCCACTACCTGTTCTCCAGAACTGGTCCGAACCTGCTGAATATCATCTCTGGCAGGAGGGGGCATTTTTGTCCTCCCTGGGCTCTGGGAGCTTTCCTCAGGCCTCTGGAACAGCAAAAACAGCTCTCTGGAAGCCAGAAATGTGCCCATTTCTGGCCTTCTCAAACTTCTAGGAGGCCTTTTTTTGCCCTCCCTGAGCCTCTCTGTACATTCCCTGCACTTACCTGCATCCAAATTGGGGGATTGGGGACTCCTGGGAGGGGCTAGGCCAGCCAGGAGTAGAATTTGGGGTTTCTACGAACTGCACAGAATCTTAGCTAGAGACTTTCCCAAACCCCTGAGAACCCCCAGCAGTCCACCCCTGTAATCTTATCTATTTCGTCTTATTATTTATTCTGATTTTTAAATTACATTAAGAGCTGCTGCTCTCAGCCTTCTTATCATCCCTAGGAAGCATGACTTTACTTCAACCCCAAATTATTCTTCCAGCTTGACCCAATGAAAGTTAAACACTGTACAACATAGTCTAGGATGCAGTGGACTATCAATGAAAAATGTCAACTGTTCTCTTCAGTCTGGAAATAAAATATATAAGAAATCCCAAAGTGTTCAAAATTTTACTTGTTTTTTCAAGTGTCTAAAAGAGAAAAAGTCTGCATGAAGAGAAAGATTCAAAGACCTTCCCTAGAAAATCTCATTTATATTGATCACTTCTACCATTAAGATGACACACTTTTTCAGTGATTCTCTGGTGATTCTAAACTAGAAATGTACTTTAGCTGTTAACATTCACTTTGAACTTTGCTTAATTGATTAAGAAAAACCCTGCTTTGGGTCTGATGATTTCACAGACTGTCTAACTTGAGTCAGTTCAAAACCTCACTTCAGGGAATGGAAGACTTTCTCAACAGCAAATGAGCATCTACGTATAGCTCTTTTCCCATTTTTGATATAAATGGGATATTTGCAAGTATTATTATTTTAAGAGATTTATGTTTCGAATTTCAAATAAATTAGATGGAGGAACTTTATGGAAAAGTAGCCTTTTAAGCTTGACTCTTTTAAAAGGAATACTGAATAACTTGCGATGTTTTTTTTTTTTGAGCAGAATTGGATGAAATCTGCATATACTGTATAATTACAATTTTAGAGGGAATGATTTCTGCCAAATTTCAGTCACAGTAGTGCAAGTTTGTTAGACTGCTTTTGGAAGAGCAGCCTTGACAATCTGTTTTCTTAAGGCCCTGTCCCACTGGCTGAGGGACGCAAAACGTATGCATAAAGGACACAGCGGATGAGCAAAATTTCGGGGGTGGCTCCATCCGTTGTCATCCTCTCCAAAAAGTGGTGAAAATTTGCATAAACAGAACGGAAAAGAACGGAATAGAACAGACGTGGGTAGGATGTAGCGGGGATGTTAAACGGATGTTCATAGGAAGCCTAGCGGATGACAGCGGATGGAAGTGGATGACACATCCGCAGGGGTTCCGGGGGAGAATTACGAAGCGGATGCATAGTGGAAGGGGCAGATGCATAGTGGATGACACGGATGCATCACGGACGCCTATAGGAAGCAAAGCAGATGCATAGCGGATGTATATCGGATGCAAAGCGTTCACTGTGCATGCGGGGAGTATGAATTGCGTCAGCTCCGTGGATATAAAAGGATGCAGCTCGCACGCAGTCAGCATTCAGAGGAAAGACGTGCTGCCACATACATCTTCAAAGAACACCATGGTTCGTCAGTCAGGGAAGAAGAGAAAGCCAATGCCTACTCGTTCCAGCCCTGGCAAGAAGGACAGAACCACCATCCCACCCCCTGGCACTGACTCTGAAGCTGCTGGTGCTTCTCCTGCTGTTGCTGCTGCTGCTGTTGCTGCTGTTGCTGCTGGTGCTGCTACTGCTGCTGCTGTGGTGGACCAGCCCCAAGGCCCTCAAAGCCCTGCTGCTGAAGGCCCTGCTGCTCAAGTCCCTGAAGGCCCTGCTGAAGCCCCTGCCAGAGGGAGGAAGAGGCAAGGGAAGGAGAAGGGAGAGAGGAAACAGTACACCGTTTCCGAGGAGCATGAGGAGGAGGTGCTGGAATGGCTGAGGGAGAACGAGTATCTCTGGAGAAAGAGCCACAGACTCTATCACGACACCAAGAAGAAGCAGGCAGCTTGGAGAGACAAGGCAGAGAGCCTGGGCTACACTGCAGAAGTACTCCTTGGATGGTGGAAGCACATGCACACCTGGTATGGCAAGCTACACCTCAAGAAATCTGACCAGGCTGCTGTCAAGCTCACTGACCGGGAGATGTACGTCATGGCCAAGTGCAGCTTCCTGGAGGGTGAGATCCGCCACTGAGGAGCAGCCCCTCTGACACCCCTCTCCCTCAGACAGCCCACAGACAGCCAGTCCTCTTCCAGCCAGGAGCCAGCGAGCCTGTCCAGGCAGGTGTCTTCAGAGGGCCCCACGGCAGAGACCCCCCCGAGAGCTACACTCCCCATGCCGGAGGACTTGGAGGATGACGCCCTGCTGTCACAAATGGAGGAAGAAGCGGCAGCCACCAGAGACCAACGCACCCCCACCCCCACCCCCACTTCCACAGGATGCAGGCAGAGAGGCAGACTGGAGGGCCAGAGCCACACTGTCCTGTTGGAGATCAGGGACACAATGAAGACCAGAACAGAACTGCTCTCTCAGCTGGTCCACTTGGACAGAGGATCCTCCAGCCGCCACACTTTCATCACCTACATGAGCCACACCTTAAGGAATATGCCCGAGGCCCAGTACCAGGTGATGAAGGAAAAGATTACAGCACTTCTGCACAACCCTCAAGGCCCAGCTGAACCTGCTCCGACCCAGTCCAGGTCTGCTCCTCCACCCCAGGCGATGTCACAGCCCTTCCACGGCTTTCAACAGCTCCTCACCTACCAAGGCTACAAGTACCAGGACTTCCCACAGCACAAACAGACCTTCCCAGTCCAGGCCCAGGTTCATCGCACGCCACAGATGCCACACCTCGCCCAGCTGCAGACCAGACAGCCCCGCTACACTCCTCCTTCCTCCACCCCACAGCCAAGCCCGTCAACGGACAATCTGTCATCAGTATTGGGCCTGACATCCCAGGTACTTGATGAAGGACCTCTCAACCTCACGGGACTGAGTCAGCTCTCTGAGAGCTTCCTGAACACATCATCCCCTGTTGTACCCTCAGGGCCAAGCACACCAATGGTGGCTCAGACCAGCACTCAAGCCACAGCCACCTCCACAGTCCCTGCCCGCTTAACAGCTGAGACCAGGGACAGGACTCAGAGTGACTGAGAATAGTGTCAGAGACTGAGTTGTTTACTTGTTCACTTTATCTTTGCTTTAGACACTTTACTTGGTTCATTTTTCTTTTTTAATAAAGTCATACAGTTTACTTAAGACAGTTATTAATAAAGGTTATCTTTGCTTCACACACTTGGTTCATTTTTTTTACTTAATAAAGTGTTGGTGAAAACTTTGAAAAAATGGTTAAGCCTTTGCATGCTTGTGGGATAGGTAAGGATAGTTGTGGGATAGATAAACCTCCAGTGCAAGCATAGTGGGACTGTATGGTCCACCATCCCAGCTGCCACACATATGGACCTTTTGTATCAATAACAATTTATTCATTGATCAACACATTTCAAAATAAACAAAGCTCTTTATTAATGCCCTATTCATTGTAGGGCCACTCAACATACATGGCATAATCTCATCAGTGTTATGCGACAGCTTCAAGGAAGCATCCATTAATCATCTATCATCCTGTCTTGCCACTCCACTGCTCCAGCTGGGGAGTTGCACCAGTGTCTCAGTAGGTTGCACTACTTCTTCCCTTCACATGAAGCTCTGTTGGGGCCTTGTACATCCACAGTGTCTATCAGGTTTTGTCCTTGCCTCCATTCACCAGGCTCCATGTCCCTATTCCCTTGTTGACAGTCCACAAGTCTGTTCTGCAACACTGGGTAGTGGGTGCACATGAGATTGTGCAGGATACAGCAAGCTTCCATGATGCTCCTCACAGTCTGTGAGTGATGCTGCATGGTGGTGAGAAGTATCTGGAACCTGTTGGCCAGGATGCCAAAGGCATTCTCCACCACCCGTCTTGCCCGGGACAGCCTGTAGTTGAAGATCCTCTCTTCACAGGTGAGGTATCTTGAAGTGTACGGCTTCATGAGGTAGGTTCTGAGGGAGAAGGCATCATCACCAACAATGAAGTGGGGCACATCTTGTGTGTCATTGGGTAGGGAGTCTGGACCTGGAAAACCCATGATGAGGTTGCATTTCAGCCCATCCTTGAGGTCACTTGCGTTGTATACCTGGGCATCTGAAGCTGACCCGTTGCCTGAAGCATCGATGTAGATGAACTTGTAGTCAACCATGGCAAAGAGGATGATACTGAAGAAGCCCTTGTGGTTGAAATAAGTGGACCCTGAGTTGGCTGGAGCTTTGCAGGCCACGTGCTTCCCATTTATGGCTCCAACGGTGTGGGGAAAGTTCTACCTCTGATACCACTCTTCTGCAAGTTTCCTCCAGCCTTGTTCAGTGGTGGGGCACTTGAGGAGCTCCTCCACATATTCTTCGATGATGGCCTGCACCACTTCTCTGACCACGTTGCTGATGGTGTTGTGTGGCATCCTCCACGCATACTGCATGTTTTTGTATGTGGTTCCAGAGGCCAGGTGAGTCAGTGCAGAGTCAGTGCCACCTTCAGTCCAGGGTCCAGGCTGGGACGGAAGTTGGTCCTCGGCTTGGTCAACCTGGGTCTCAGACGCTCTACAAGTTCATCAAACATGGCTGGTGGCATCCTCATGAAGTGATGGAATGCACGAGGGTCTTCATTCCTTAGCTCCACCATCAACTGGTCATACAGTCCAAACTCCATTCTTCTCACGATCCATCCTTGGACCCACACAGCTCTTGGACGTCTCCTTCTTCTCCTTCTGTATAAAAGGTGAAACAGTCTGAACAGGGTTTGGTTCTGGTGATGAATGATCGCAGCTACCATACAGATTGTGTCATGATCCATGGTGGAGAACAATGGATGATGTGAAAGATTAAGACCAAGGGTGAAGAGGTCTGTACACCACGGCTGCTGGACTCATACTGAGATCCAGGTGATTTTCTCCCCCTTTTTATGGGAAATATCGGTTTTCCGCTAGGTGTCCTTCTACATACTCTAGACATACTCCAGACATCCTCAATATCCGAGATACATCCCAGATACAAACGTTTTGTCTGTTTTAATCCTTTATATACGAGATGCATCCGCTTACATCCTTTCTATTTCTGTGCTACTAACGCTGTGTGGACGTTCCATTCGTCATTTCCGAACGACAAAACGAAACATTCGTTTCCTCCCTCTTTCCGTTTTCAGCTGCAGCAGATGTGAATTGCGAGGATGTCCAGAGTATGCCGAGAGGATACAGTGGACGTTTAACGGATGATAACGGACATAGAACGTTTGTTGCCCATATATGTACATCGTACACGGCAGAAAGTTCATCCGTTCAAAAAGTTTTGTGCAGCTCAAAACTTCTTGGGCAGATGAAATCTCAGTGGACGGATGCTGGAGGGATAGAGCGTATGAAACATCTATGTAGTGAGTACACAATGGATGCATCGCCTTTTCCAACAGATGGCAAGCTTTTTTTAACGTTTTACATCCTCTTTGCATCCGTTGGTGCAGTGGGACATGGGCTTTACAAAAAGATTTGGTTTATCCCCTTTTGTTTTGGTGGAAGATGATTTGTATGTCCATACGATTCTTTTTTTGTGTAGGTGTGTGAAATATGCATATCTGTGTCTATGTGGTTCTCTGAAGTCACTTCCCATAGTTGAATTCAGAGCAACTTAGAGCAATTTCCTTCCCTTCAGATGAAATCTAAGCATGAGAACAGCATCGGTAGTTTAATGACAATAATTTGTGTAAACTAGCACTAGTTTCTGGTGAAGAACATTGCTGTCCACCCAGATCCCTTAGGACAGGGGTGTTGTGGGTCTGGGGAGGACTCGGATGAGGGTCCTGTGTCCAATGCAGAGATGGGGCCAGGACCATCTGGGAGTGGGGTGCTGACTCCAGAGCCTCCAGAGTCTGGCAGCAGCAAGGTAGAGGAACAAGGGGAGCCTGTTCCCAGTGTGCGTGTGCACAGAGCTGCTCGAAGGCAAGAGCAGCTGATACAAAAGGGGCTCCTTGGGAGTAAGGCTTGGAGGTGTAAGGCTTGTAAGGTATAAAGGAAGTGCAAAGGTAGAGAAACCTTTGCAGGAAACAAAGTCATTCATTCTGTTCAGATTAAGCCTTGAAGCTCTGTGTGGACTTTGTACTTCAGTTGATTTTTTACAGTTAATTTGGCACTTTAGCTGTTGGCAGCAATTCAAAAGAGAGAAAGGTGGGTGCTTATCTCCAGTGACTCTTTGGACTAAGCATGTGATTAATTACAGTCTCAGGAAGCCTTGATTAGAACAAGGGGTGTCAAACTCAAGGCCTGTGGGCCACATCCTGCCTGCAGGGTGCTTAGATCCAGCCCGTGGGGGTCAGCTTGAAAATAGCAAGAGACCAGCCTGCAATGCCTCTGCCAATGAAACCGGAGCTTGGGGGTGGGGCTCCTGCAGCCCTCTGCCAGCAAAAACAGGTGATGGGGTGGCTCTGTGCCCTATTTTTGGCCATGATGGCCTCCTGCAGCCCTCTGCCAGTGAAAATGGAGTGTGTGGGGAGAAGGAAGGAAGGAAAGAAGAAGATTACAATGCGAGTGAAGGAAGGTCTCAGGGAAGTCCTGCATTAGTATTTGGCCACCACAGGTGCCCCGACACAAGTCCTGTGTCATATCCACCATGGCCACATCTGCTTCCCTTGCCCTCTGAAGTCAAGCACAGCCCTGATGTGGCCCTCAATGAAATTGAGTTTGATGACCCCTGCCTTAGGATGATGTGGGTTAGAACCAAAGTTAAAAAAAACAAATGAACCACAGTAGCAGATCTAAATTTTTCTTGATAGTCAGATTCTAGCTTTTGGATATGTTTCAATATTTTTTTGCAAGATGCCACTCTGTACTTCCAGCTGGTAACAAATGTAGACTGTTCTATTGGAGGAAACCAAGCTTTGATTACATTTTAAAAGTTCACTTTTCTCTCAGTTTCACCAAAAACAACATATCTAGTTCCCCTTCTTGCACTTGTTAATCCATTCTCTTTGGATTAACAAATGTAAGAAAGGGATCATCCAAGTCACAGTTTTGTTAGCTATGATGAAATCATTGATAAACTGATCTTCTGCCTCCTTTTGGTTTTCTAAGCCATACAAGCCATCTATGTTTTCCTGTTAATATTTCCAGCTTTGGCATTCCAGTTTCCAAATAGCAGTAGTACATCTTACTGGCATGATTTCAATTTGAACTTTATCACAAAACTCATCTTCACCTGCATCAATATTTGGCACATAAACTCGGATGATTCCCATATGATATGACTGTCTGTGAATGCCTATGGAGATTCTCAGCCATCGAGTCATGTCTGTCCCAAGGTACATTTTCAAAAGGCAACTGGACTTTTTTTCACCCTTGAAAATGTTTCACTTCTCATCCAAGAAGATTCTTGGATAGCCACCCCTGGATAGCCTCTTTGACCCCTCTTTTAAACTAGAGCTCCTCTCGGTCCAAAATGTGGACTCCTCTTATGTAGACAGCAAAGCCCACATTCTAGACAAGAGAGAACTGCTGGTTTGAAAGAGGGGTCAAAGAGGCTATCCAGGGGTGGAATTCTACCAGTTTGGACCGGTTCTATAGAACTGGTTGTTATGATTCTGCCCAGTTCAGAGAACCAGCAAATTGTGCCTCTGGCTGGCCCCTCCCCTCCCCTCCCAGTCAGTCTTTATTGTGCATGCACAACGTCGCTGTCTGCATCCACCCCACCCAGTCACTCCTTAAGGTATTTCTTTCTTTTCCCCTTCCCAACGATCAGCTGTTCCAATGATCAGCTGTGCCAGGATCATTAGTCCTTTCAGCAGTTTCAAGAAGGCTCCACACCCATTTGCACTATTCAGGAAACCCGGAGGGCATGGATAAACATCCAAGTGGCCTCAATGACTCTCAGAAAGAGTGCTAACAACCAGATGACTGTAAGGAATATAAATCCTTCCCATCTTCCACCAGTCAGTCAGAACTGAAGAAGCTTCTTGGATGAGAAGTGAAATGTCTTCAAGGGAAAATTTGCCTTTATAAAAAGTACCTTAGGACTGTCTATAAAGTCTAATTGATATTATTTGGCCATTGTCTACATTTCCAGCTTCTGTTCTTGCAATACCCTTCCTAACTATAAAAGCAACACCATTCTTTCTTTGATTTTCATGTTTTGAGTAATAAACAGTGTGATTTTCTGATTGAAAGTGTCTAATCAGTCCATCTTAATTCACTGATGCTTAAGATGTCAATTTGTAGTTGTTTCATTTCATCTTTCACAGTGTTAAGCTTTCCTGTATTCATGCTTCTTGTGTTATATGTTCCTGTTATAAACCTGCCTTTGCAGCTTGGGATTTTCTTTTCCTGAATGGCAACATTAGCAACTAGACATCCCAAAAGCTATAAACACCATTGCTAATCTGAGAAGTTCTGAGCAATTCCTCAGCAGCATGCTGAGTGCCATTCGACCCGCGGGATCTATCATTTGGCACTATAATATCAATCATTTAATATTTTCTATTTGTGTGATTTTCTTGATTAAAAAAATACAGGAATAGCTTACTCTTGAAGAGTTGCAGTGGTGCAGTGGTTAGAATGCAGTATTACAGGCTACTTCTGCTGCCTGCCGGCTGCCTGCAATTTGACAGTTCAAATCTCACCAGGCTGAAAGTTGACTGAGCCTTCCATCCTTCTGAGGTGGGTAAAATGAGGACTCAGATTGTTGGCAGGCAATATGCTGACTCTGTAAACTGCTTAGAGAGGGCTGGAAAGCACTATGGAGTGGTCATAAGTCTAAGTGATACTGCCTTTTTTCTGCATAGTATAACTGGATCCGTTATGCGTAGCAGGAGAGAACGTTGAACACCTTTTATAAGCAATGTCTCCAATGTCATGGAGACCTGGCATGACAAATTGTGCAGTCTTGGAACGTCCTGGGATTTCCAGCATGTATATAATATTGAAACAGCGCTGTCTATGCTAGCTTGTCATGAAGATGGCCGATGGGCGGATTACAAAAAACCTCCAGTATGGAGAATTAATGCAGGGAAAGCACCTAAGAGGGAGACCACAGCTGTGATATAAGGATATCCACAAGAAGGGTCTAAAGGCCTTGGGAATGGACATCAACAGCTGGGAAACCTTCAACTCTGATCGTTCAGTTGGAGGCTAAAGACCAGCATGGCCTTCTCCAATTCTAAGAAGTGACCCTTGTTCGTCAGGCTGAGGCAAAGAGGCAGTCCTGGAACCAGCGAAATCCGGGCACTGGACAGGAGACAGGCTGTATCTGTCCTCAGTGTGGAAGGGACTGCCACTCTCAAACAGGCCTTTTTAGCCACACTAGATGCTCTTTTAAGGCATCTTTTCAGAGCATGATGCCATGGTCTTTTGAGACTAAAGGATGCCAAACAATCATATTGCTGCTGCCCACTATGGCTGTCTGCTTGTGTTAACTGGACAGTTGGGATGGCCTTTATGCTTTGGGTGGCCCTGGTAGGAATATATAATTTTCACTCATTCCTCCCAGGAATATTCTGCCCCTGCTATGATTAGGCAGCCCAGCAGGACCTGGGAGAAGAGGCAGGAATGGAATAGAGGATACATTTTGTGTATTAGAAAGAAATGACATTGGTTCAGAATGTCAAGATGAATTCTCCTTTTAAAGCTTCATTAATTTGTTGTTGTTGTTAGTCGCAAAGTCATGTCCAAACTATCACAACCCCATGGACAACGTTCCTCCAGGCCTTTCTGTCCTCTTCCATCCCCTGGAGTCCATTTAAGCTCACACTGACTCCTTCAGTGACTCCATCCAGCCACCTCCTTCTCTGCCATCCCCTTCTTCTTTTGCCCTCAACTGTTCCCAGCATTTGGCTCTTCACCAGTGAGTCCTTCCTTCTCATGAGGTGGCCAAAGTATTTAAACCCCATTAATACACAGGTGATCCTCAACTTACAATTACAACTGAGCCCAAACTTTCTGTTGTTAAGCAAGACATTTGTTAATTGAATTTTGCCCCATTTATGACTTTTCTTGCCACTGTTGTTAAATGAATCACTGCAGTTGATCAGTTAGTAACCCAGTTGTTAAGGGAATTTGGCCTCCCCGTTGACTTTCCTCATCAAAGGGTCGCAAAAGGGGACAAGCAATGAACTAGTTGCCAAGCATCTGAATTTTGATCACATGATCATGGAAGATTTGTAACAGTGCAAAATGTTTTGTCCGTTTTAATGTTTTATACACAAGATGCATCAGCTTACATCCTTTCTATTTCCGTGCTAGTAACGCTGTGTGGACATTCCGTGTACCTTTCACTTCCTCCCTCTTTCCGCTTTCAGCTGAAGCGGATGTGAGTTGAGGGGATGTCCAGAGGATGCCAAGAGGATACAGCGGATGTTTAATGGATGATAAATGGACATAGAATGTTTGTTGCCCGTATGTGTCGCGGAAGTAGATCGTACGCGGTGGAAAGTTCATCCGCTCAAAAAGTTTTGTGCAGCTCAAAACCTTTTGAGCAGATGAAATAGCAGTAGACGGATGCTCGACGGATAGAGCGTATGAAAGACGGAGGCAGTGAGTACACAATGGATGCATTGCGTTTTCCAATGGATGGCAAGCTTTTTTGTCCGTTTTATATCCTCTTTGCATCCGTTGGTGCAGTGGGACATAGGCTTTAACTATTACCATTTGGCAGACAGTACAGGATAATAAAAACAAGGACAAATAGGCTGAAAAACAGCTATCCCAGGGTAATAACTTTATTGAATTCTACTGCATAGTCCACTGAAGATGGTATTTAATTTCACTGTACAATGTGCAATAACAGTAAAATAAACTAAACTAAACTTTAGGCACAGAGGCCAAAGCTTGCTTTCTTAAGAAAAGGGACATACTTGCTTACATACCTAAGAAGTTTCAGAACTGTTATTTATAGCCATTGAACATATTCCTAACGTGCTGCTGGAAAACGTTAAATCAGGAAAGATATTCTTCAGTGATATATGGAACAGTTATTGGAGATGTAGAATTAATGTATGTGACTCACACATATACGATACATCCCTAATCTGATAATGTCACTAATTGTTCTGAGAAAACAGACATACACACCTCCTGATCTGTCTTGTAGGAAATATCAAGATCAGAGAGTAACCTTTCCTGAGTTAGTACAGCTTTCCTCAAATTCAAAATTGCACTGAGATTAATCTGCACAGACTCCTGGATGTGGGCTGCAGGGAGGAGGAGGAGGGAAGGATTTCTTTTTAAGAGACAAGGTGGGTGGAGTGCAGGGATTCATGCTGGCAATGGTCTATATTTCTACTGACAAGGCTTTACCCTGTAGGTGTAAGGAATTCCAATTAAATATGCAGGCTTTTTTGTCTGTGTGGGAGAAGGTTTGCTATGAAGGAGGGAAGCCTCACATTCAGCTATGGAGCTAGCCACTAAAACAAAACTAAGCTTCATTTATCCAAGGGAAGAGATTGGAGGCTTTCTACAGCCTCATCTCTGGCTTCCTGTAGCAGACACACAGCTTGTAGTTAACCTTAATTCTACCTCCAGGTCAGGGTTGGCACCAGGCCTTCCAAAGTTTTAATCTTCTCTGGCACCACTCAATTCATACTTGGTATATCACATGTAATATGTAAAGCAAAACTTTCATGTGCAAAAGTAATACAAAATGAAAGTTCTGTTACGTAATTTCATGAGCATTATCTTCCATAATCTTTCCTCTAGGCAAGACTAATGCTTTGAGTATGGTAAAAAAAAAAAAATCAAACAAGACTAAGATTTCTCATTAATCACTTAATGAATCATACAGAATCAGGAGTCATATATATTTAGAGACCCTCTCCCAAATATATACACCTTACTGAAAAAGGGTCATAAATCCATTTTTATTAGGTTTTGATTGGTCAAAATTTAGATTTTATTTATGATTTATTGTTGACTGTTATGTAATATTATCTGTGATTTAGTGATTTTTTTGGTCAAGATTATAGCCTGCTAAGTCTTTGATTGTGGCAGATAAAAGACCCATAACTAAATAATTTTAACTCCTTGAGATAGGAAAATAGTACTAATTGTATGATTTTGGTTATCTATCTAAGCACAGAACAAACAGTAAATAACATAAAACAGTTTGGATCAATATCAACAGTACAATATAATAATCAATTTAAACATTTCCTAGTCTGGGGGTCTCCAACATTGACAACTTAAAGACTTGTGGACTTCAGCTTCCAGAATTCCTCAGCCAGTGAATTCTGAGAGTTGAAGTCCACAAGTCTTAAAGTTGCCAAGGTTGGAGACCCCTGTCCTAGTCCTAGAAGAACAATAATTTCAAATCCTTATCAAATACTGTCACTGCAAAGAAAGTCCCCCTTCTCCCCCAAAGCATTCTAACAGCATTTTTAAACCTCTGGAATTCAAGGAGAATTGATTCCAAAGAGTAGGAACTATGTGGGAAGAAATTGTCAAATATGAGGTCACCATTCTGACATGAGGAAAAAATATGTGACCCTGATTGCATGAATTAGCTAAATGCACAGGATTATGAATCATAATTGACTGGTCAAATAAGTGCTTGTTCCTGCGTGCATGCCTTGAACTGTACCAACAATTTAAATTAGTACTGTTCCTGAGCCAATGTAAGGATTAATGGAAAGAAGTAAGCATGGAACCAAAGATGCTCAGGATCACATAGACATGTATGATTCTGGACCAGGGTGTGAAGAGCTGCAGGGGGCTTAGGATGTATGGCCTTGAAGGGCTGTAGGAAGAGCTGTTCCCGAAGCAATGATGAGACAAGTATGGCATGAGCCCACGCCACATTTGAATAAGCACCCCAGACAGGTCCTTCCCTAATTCACACTAAGATAAAGTGAGGCAGCGGGAAAGCATGTTCAGAATGGCAATATTCTGTTACGATAGTTGTTGCAATAAAAGCCACCTTGACCTATATGATATTTATTGGAACTATAAAACCCCTGGGGACACAGTGGCTCAGTGGCTAAGATGCTGAGCTTGTCAATCAGAAAGGTCAGCAGTTTGGCGGTTCGAATCTCTAGTGCTGCATAACGGAGTGAGCTCCTGTTATTTGTCCCAGCTTTGCCAACTGAGCAGTTCGAAAGTAGGTAAAAAAATGCAAGTAGAAAAATAGGGGACTACTTTGGTGGGAAGGGAATAGTGTTCCGTGTGCCTTCAGCGTTTAGTCCTGCCGGCCACATGACCACAGAGACGTCTTCGGACAGCGCTGGCTCTTCTTCGGCTTTGAAACGGAGATGAGCAGTGCCCCTTAGAGCCGGAAATGATTAGCACGTATGTGCGAGGGGAACCTTTACTTTATAAAACCCCTATAGGTTCCTATCCTATAGGGATGACAACAGCAGAGTTAGGACCTGCCAACAAACTATCCAGGATACCATTTTGGCAAGTTGAAGTGGGGCCATTTATAAGCCTTCTTTGGGCGCAGTCATTCAGCCCTTTGTGAATCCATCTTACAATACAGTATTATTATCTAGCCTATATTTTACTGAAAAAGAACATCACGAAACACTGTGGAAGATTTTGCTGAGATCAGATACAACGAGGTCTATAGCATTCCTACAATCTACTAAAACAGTAGTTCTGTCGAAGCAGAAGATAAGATTAGTATGACACACTTAGTTTGTTGCAAACACACGCTGGCTTTGCTAACTGTAGCATGCCTACACACTGTTTGGTAAACCCGAGGACTTTACCCAGATAGATAAGTCTGTAGTTCCCTGCATCCAGTTTTCTCTTCTTTTTGAAGATGGAGATGACATTTGACCTGCTCTGGTCTTCTAGAGCTTCTTTAGTCCCGACTGGGAATATCTTAAGTCTCTTTTGCTTTTAATCTAATCATTTTAATTGAAAAGACATGCATTCGATATTTCTGCAGGTTATTAGACAGGTAAGGATTAAGAATTAATTAATTATATAATAATATGGAATTCAGAATTATATACAGGGTGATTTAGGCAGGGGGGAATGTGGGGGGAATGTATTGGTAAAAAAATAATTCCAAATGTGAAAAGTTAACCATGAAGAATTGTTACAATTACATACTCATTGTTATCATAGAAAACTCCCTATTGCAAATCCTCAGGGCCTTGATCAATGAAGAATGATGGTCACACTTTAATAGATTACACTGAATTAATTGCTCTTGTTAACACTTTCAAGCTCTTTAGCACGATATTCATAGATGAAGATTATTTTTTTTTAATGAGGATTAGTTTCTGTAATCCTATCAACTATGTCCCTCAGCAAGAAAAGCTTTATTGACTGAATCCTTTCCCTCAATAAGACTAGCATTCACAAATGAAATTGATGGTCTGTGTTGAGTTGTGCATAGGACAAATTGCAGAACGGTAAATGTTGAGATCTATGTTACAAGAATTGGAAAAAAAGAAAAACCCTCCAGTAGCAATCACTGTTATTCCTGCGTCAAAAGTCACCCACACATCATCAAGCAGAGACATCCTGCTAGATAAACATAAGAGACTGTCTATTAGGCAGGTAAACATCCTCACATACCAACAAAGAGGCAACTCTTAGAAAAATGAAGACCTGGTTGTCGAAATTCTGTACCATAATAGATGGATGGAATTCATTATTGGCCAAGTGTGATTGGACACACAAGGAATTTGTCTTGGTGTAAATGCTCTCAGTGTGCATAAAAGAAAAGATACATTCGTCAAGAATCATCAGGTACAACACTTAAAAATAGTCACAGGGTACAATATGCAATCAAATCATATTAGGAAACAGTCAATAAAATTGTTAGGATACATTGTTATGTATTGTATAGAAATATATTGTTGATCAGCTTGTTTCTTTAACATTGTCCAAAAAGCAAAATGTAGGAGTCCATCTTCTTTTAAACTTTACTATGTTGCCTATAAACTTTATATCCCATCTATCAAATTACCAATACACCAAAGCCAGTGGTAAAAATAACTGCTAGAAAAAGAAATTGGTATGAAGAACTTGAAAAACTGATTTATTTGTCCTGACCTTTTCCTTGTTTCCTTGCAATATATTGTTGCTTACATGCAAATGATATTGATGACCCTAGAGTTGATTCTTTGAGAGCATATACAGTGCCCTCATATTGATATTGAAGCTGTTCTGGTTCTTTCCCATTTCATTATGTATATACTACCCATGATATATGTTTGCATGTGCATTTAATTCCAAAGCTAGAAGAAACTCCATAGCAACCTAGAGCTTCAGATTCCAATTGTGGTGCTTTGATCCTCCTGTCATTTCAGTTAAGACTTTACAGTACATCTAAAGGCACCGGGTGAGGTTCTCCAATTAAGGAAAGAAGTCTTGGCTTTATTGCAGTGACTAATCGTTGAGACCCCAACTGTCTGCTACATGGAGTAGGAGCATAGAAGAGGGTTTTCCTCAGAGTATAACTGCCCCTGCATTTGTTTTTATATCATTAAAAAACAATGACGTTTCTTGTCAAGGGGTTATATTCACCATCCCAGTAGATTAAAAGGACCCACTGAATGAGGAAGAAATACAGTAACTTATACACTCTTCTTTTTATACAAACTGCAGGGGTCTAGGACCACAATGTTGCTCCATAATTAGGCCTTCTTCACAAGCTCATTGGGTTCTGGTCTCCTTAGCTTCTTTCTGGTTACCAGTTGTTAGCATAATAACCATCCTACGTTAATACTGTAGTTAACAATTTTTTAATTTCATATACTGAAGGTCATGTGTACTCACAAGACCACATAATTACTCTGAATAAAAGATAACACTACTATCAAAAAATCTTTACAAGATCCTAAGTAATAAAGCTGGTTTTATTGTTGTGATATTATGAACTTTGACCACATCGTTGAAGTTGAATAGAAAGATGCTAGAGTTCCTGAAGATAATACTAAAATTAGTGGGTGCATCTAGAATTGCTGGACTTCAGTGCAACTGAAGATCTGGAGTCCAATTTTTTTTCCATATTTTATTCAGGTTTCATAAAGCATATGGAACCAGAAGACCTGTCTCCTCATTGGAAATTAGCTGCTTATAGTTCTGATCTGATTGGTCTTTTCCAATTCAAATCTGCTGCCGAGCATGAACAGCACAGCTCCAACTTCTCAATGAAAGAATTAGACAAGGCTCCATACCAATTTGCACCACTCAGGTGACTCTGATGACACAGATACACCTGGTGACCTTAATGACCCTCAAAAAGAATGCAAATTTCCAGCAGTCTTCAAGGAATATAAATCCTTCCATTCCCCACCATCCAGTAAGAGTTGAAGAAGCTTCTTGGATGAGAAGTGAACGGTCTTCAAAGAAACACTAGAAAGTCCAGTTGCCTTTTGAAAAAAAATAAAAACACCTTTGGGACAACCATGACATGGATGACTGAGAATCTCCATAGACATGCCTAGCATGAAGGTTTATATGCAAAATTTAAAGCACAGCCAAATCCATCTCCTTTGAATAAGAAACCATCCAAATCAACAAATAAGGATATATAGTAAGACAGACAGACAGACAGGATGTCTCTGCCTATGATAGCTATGCTGTAAGGCAGGGGTCCCCAACCACTGGTCCCCAGACCAGTACCAGTCCGTGGATCATTTTGTACTGGGCCGCAAAGCTTGGGCACCACCATCTTGTTTTGACTGCGCTTCCAGGTTTTCAGTTGCTTCCGGGTTTTCGGTTGGAAAGCAGCATTTGGGTGCTGAAGGAATCCTTGCGCCTTAGTTTCGTCGAGGGGGGGCGGCTTCAAACGAAGAGCCGTCCTGATGGCGGTGGAGTCTCGCATTACTCAGGTACCGGTCCGTGGAAGAATGAATAATCGTGAAACCGGTCCCTGGTACAAAAAAGTTTGGGGACCACTGCTGTAAGGTACAGTAACCTAAGACTGATATTGTCATGCCCCTTCGGAGTCTGAATCTGAGGAGGAAGAGGAACAGCTGATAGGGAGTGGGAGTGTGGCTCCATTGGCCGTGGAGGAAACTGGGGAAGGGCAAAGTCCAGCTGGGCAGAGCAGAAGACAGGTAGAACAAGGGAAAAGGAGTTCAGAAGGAGACCCAGGCCCACCCTCTCTTCATCCTAGGGCATGCAGGGAGGAACGGAGAAGAGAGCAATGTGGGTTGTGTGGCTTATAGGGGAAGAAAAGGACCTGATTCCCTTCATAAGCCACAGCTGGGAAGGGAATTTAAAAGAAATGCATGCTGACAGTGGCAGCTGCTGGGAGCAAACATGAGTTTATCTTGTGTTGACTTTGCTTATCTGTGTTCCTGGCATCTTCCCAACCGTGTTGAGTTATTGCCATGCCTTCATGTCATGGAATTCTTGCTTCTGCCCTGTGAACTAATAACCTCATTTTGCCTTGATTGGATTGACATTTATAGTTGTGTTGACCATGTTTTGGACTTGATTCTCTGCAGCCAAAGGCTTCTTTCTGGGAGAGTTGTTTTCTCCAGCCAAAAGATAACCAGGACATTGGAGGCAAAGTTGGAGCTAATAAAGGGACTCTTATTGATTATCTGACAGCGTTGCCTTTGTGCCACGCCCTGGGTCATCACAGATATACAGAGAATGGCAATTATTAGTAAGCATGAAACCTGGCAAGCCCTAAAGCAAGATTTATATGAAGAGGAAAAGGAGAAAGAGAAAGATGGAGCAACTGCCATATATATCAGAGGCATTCTTGCTTTAATTTTACAATTAGGATAAAAACTCATTCCTAACCATGTCAGGTGGGAGTTTCTTGAAAGATCCAGGTCAGAACTGAGCCAGATATCTGGCCCCATGGCTTTTGATGTAAATATATAATCAATTTGCATGAAATATTCACATTTTTGAAGTGTAAAAACAAGAATCAATAAAGAAATGAGCCAGATGTTATATATAGAGTTTTTCTAAGGAAAACTTATCAGTATTTGGCTCTTGATCTCATGCTTACTACTAGATGTGAGAAGCCTGAGGGGTTTTTTTTAGCAAGCAGATGCAAAGATATTGTAGATTCCTATGAAACATAAATTATACTGTTTCTAGGCATCAGAACCAATTGAACACCCATCCCATCCCTCAGAAAATATTTAACACTGCATAGGATTTTCTATTCGATGGGTCTGTGAAAAAAACATGCCTGCATAGTTCTGCTTATCAAATAAGCCAAGCATTCCAGAAACTAGATGCGTTTTCTTTCTTTCTAGGAGTCCAAATAGTAGAACAATAACCTAAACCGTTTCCTTTTTTGTCCTAAGTATCTTAATCCTCATATTATTTGGAGGCCATTTGAAACTTGGAACAGCCTGGCTGTATCCCTTTTCTTTATTCTTTCTACAATCCTTAAATGGCACCTAAAAGTAAGAGTAAGCATACCAATGCTGAGTGCAGCATGTGTTGCCATGGGGATGAATGTAGTGTCACACAAATTTATTTCTAACACTTCCTTCAAAGCTTCACATTGGTGAGGCAAGAGACCACAAATATGTGTAACAGTTTGGAAATCTGTTCAACAAAAGTTGTTGGGGCCTTACTGCATTCCACTGTTTGGAATTATCCACAGCAGAGAGAACTCTTTCAAAACTGATGGGTGATAACTTATATGTCAATCTTGGTCACATTTTTTATGCTACTAAAACACAACATTTAAAAGGGCCTTGTTTGCTGCTCGAGCTGATTAAAATGTCAAACCATGGAGAGCAGAAGGTTCATTATGGTGGAGATGACTGATATTTTGTTTACCTCGGCCCCTGCTCCTACATAAGGAAGCTTATCCCATGTGTCAGGGTAACATCCATTTGGAATATGAATATCCCACATAGTAAAATTTCAAAAATAGGAATGTAAAGATACCGGATAATTGTGTGGGGATATTTCCCTCTGTTTTTGTCAATTTTTTTTACAAAACAAATCAGAATTCAGACTGGTATTACATTTCAGCAAGCAACAACTTGCATTCTTGTACTTTGATCACCAACATTTCTTATTTTTATTTTTTTTTATTTTGTTCATATGATATGCTCAGAGAATGTAAAGATTCTAGAAGATTCCAAGTAAAGCTCTAGGACAGAGGTCTCCAAACTTGGCAACTTGTGGACTTTTTCAAGCATGCATTTGATTATATACTGTATACAAGTATAAACATGATTATTAGTACATGAAATAAAAACATAGTTCATTTGAAATAATGAAATGTTAGGTGAACTTAGAATATAGCGATTAGTCCATTCTGAATACTGCGGTTCTGTATAAATAAAGGACTAGTGATAAGCAGTTTTCAGGAATATGTGAAGAGCTCTGCATCAGTGTAGAAGAATCAGAGAAAAAAGCGTTAAAACAAAATCTTGTCTCAGAGGAAACTCAGAAACAGACTTTAGTAGAAAAATCTGGACAGAGAACTATATGATTCATAGCCAGAACAAGTGTGTCTATAGTTTGCCAGAATGACATAACAACATGGTTATATGTTAACTACTAAAAATTCACTCTGCCATGAAAATTAGGAGATAGAAGCAGATGCCATTGGTACAAATGACTTCGCTATTGGCATCTTCAGAATTAAAGAATATTCTAAATTGGTGTGAGCAGAAATACCAATGAGTAAAGCTGAGTTAAATATTTTTTGAGTTGGTTAAGTTAAGGAGGGGCGGGGGGGGGGAATAATCTGACTCACAACCTGGAAATGAAACATTGAAATAGTTATAAGATATTCATTCCAACTACAATGTTTTAAATTTAACAGAAAAACTAGGACATGGATAGTCTCACATTCGAAAAATCTTCTTTCTCAATAAAGCAAGACGTTGGGAGTTTGGGTTGAAAGTTTCCTGCAAATCAGTAAGATCACATCTTGTTTAATCTACGTGAAGATGGGAGTGTGAGAAAGAAGAAATCATAGTTAGAAACCTAAATATGTCCTTGATGGAGGGACAATAAGTATAGGTGAGTTAGGAACCAGACATAGCAGTGGGAGAAACCAGGTCTTTTAGGCTACCTTTGGGGTGATAAAAACACAATCAGCCAAACACGATTTTTGCAAGCAATTTGTTTATGAACAGAACTGAAGAGATATAGAAGAGGACGACTTCAGGAGAATAAAATACTGCTGTCAAGAGATTGTAAGCAAACCCCACCTTTCCTGCAGAAGCACTGTTAGATGTAACAAGATATAAAAAAGAGCAGCTGTTGAGGGTATTTGTTGCCTTTGAATGTTAACAGAATAGAATAGAATAACAGAGTTAGAAGGGACCTTGTAGGTCATCTAATCCAACCCCTCCGCCCAAGCAGGAGACCCTACACCATTTCTGACAGATGGCAGTCCAGCCTCTTCTTGAAAGCCTTCAGGGATGAAGCTCTCACAGCTTCTCAAGGCAACTTCTGTTCCACTAGTTGGTTTTTCTCACTGTCAGAAAATTTCTCCTTATTTCCAGGTTGAATCTCTCCCTTGATCAATTTCCATCCATTATTTCTTCAGGTGCTTTGGAGAATAGCTTGACCCCCTCCTTTCTATGACAGCCCCACAAGTATTGGAAGACAGCTACCAGTCTCCCCTCCTCTTCACTAGACTAGCCATGCAAATGTAGTATCCATTCATGTCTGATTGATCAAATCCAGATCAGTTTGTTGTTACTTATTCTGGTCTTCACAAATGGCTATACAGAACAATACATTACACTTAAATAAATCATTATTCAAAAGTAACCACTACATCTCATCTTGTATGTATTATTGGCAGTAGTTTCAATTGTATTTTTACTATTAAAGCATTTTCACTTTTCCTATTTCTTTTTTTACAAGATGTTGATAAATTTATCTAACTAGTACCAGTAGGAAATTTTGTTGTAGTGCCAATATCTTTTATTCTAGTTTTTGTCCAAAAGATACCATTAGTTCTGTACTTCGTTGTAAGTTTTTCCTCTTCCTACAAAAACACAAACCCACAGTCTGCATCATAGAACATTTAGGCATTTTGTGCTTTTGTTTCACTTAAACAGATTTCCATCAAACATTTGGCTGAATATTCACCATATCACCTACTTCCAAAGGTGATAATATTTTTTTATCCCATTACTGTATTCTAATTATTGCTTTTGTTTTCCTTCCATCAGTTGTCTCATTTACATGACAACCATGAGGATGTAATAAAATTCTTGTTGAGGGTTATCTTGGCTATAAACATCTACCTATTAAAAGTTTGGCTGATGATTTCTCATCAACTAATGAAGTATTTCTGTAGGCAAAAAAAAGAAAAAGAAATCATTAACTTTCATTTTTAAAAGCTCCTTTACCATTTGTATTGCTTGAACTCAGTATAATAAAGATTTGAATGTATGCTTAAATCCCATTTTAAACTGATAAATTCATTTAAACTAAACTGACAAATTCTTTTAAACTAAACTGACAGCAACATACAACTTTGTCAAATGATACTGCTCCAATGCCTGTCACGCTAATATCAACAGAAACTGCACCCACTATCAATATCACAGTATCTCTGCAAATAGTGTCTCATCTATATCTAATATTAAAACTCAAAATTCCGCAACAGCTCTTAGAAAGAATGGTAACTGTGAAAATATTTTGCCAAATAACCATTTCTAAAACAAGATTATTATTTATAAATGTATATTTATTGCATGTAGTTTTAATTTTCTTTCTCTGCATCCATTCCAACCCTATACTTCTTTATTTCTGCCCCTCATCATAATGCATAATTCCCTCAATACTCTCACAGGTATCTTGTATCATTCTTTCATAGACTTCAGGAGCGCATAAAACAGCAAATATAATATTTCACAAGCTATATGCATTTCAGAAATGTATATAAGTACATTGCTGTCAATTATTATCATATCTCTCCATGTCAGTAAAACTGCAAAGAAGAAAATAATTAAAAATATATTGTATAAAATTATATATTTAATTATTGAAAGAAATGGAACAGCCATATATTACATTATTAGTGGGATGGGGTGGGGAGGGAATGGGCATTTTGCAATAACCTTCTCCCAGGAGTGGGGTGGGAATGGAAATTTTGCATTATCCTTCCCCTGTCATGCCCACCAAGCCATGCCCACCAAGCCACGCCCACAGAACTAGTATTAAAAATTTTTTGAATCCCACCACTGCACCAAACCATTTGACTCCTATGTCCAAGCGAACAGCTGGATCTTAACCTTCTAAAAGACCAGCAAGGTCAGGGTCAACCTAATTCCAGGGGAAAAGTATGTTCTACAGGACAGGTACAGGAAAGGAAAGGAAAGGTCATAATGAGTCCAAACTGTAGTGAAATTGAGCCAAGTTTTATTCTTTCATTGTGTCCCTTAACTTTCATTACTAAATGTTGCAGGTCATTTCCATTTTCAGCCATCAATATAGTATCAGCAAAGCACAAGGTTTTGAGGTTCCTTCCTCCATTTTTAAAACCAAGTTCATCTTCTTCCAATCCAATTTCCTTCATATATGTGCATACACGCATGTCCATACACGCTGACTCCCTTTGCTATTCATATGTTTCACATAAGGACAATGAGATGTTGTGGGATTCCCAGATATTCCAAAGCTTAACACATTTGGCACTATCAAATATCTTGGATAATCTGTAATGAACAAATTGCTTTATTTATTTTTATATTATTTGGCCTTCTCAATTATCTGGTGTGCATCAGCAATAATTTCCTGTGTTGCTTAGCCATGTCTAAAACCAACAGGAACATCTGAAATTCTTTATTAAATTCCTTCCGTAGATCTTTGTTTTTCTTGGCTCTACCTTCACTTCTTGGTAATTTGTACTGACATTTAGTTTGCTTTATTCTGTTTATTGATGCTTGGCAGTCTCTTTTTGCTTTAAGCCTTAACAGCTTCTTTGATTTCATTCCACAAGTCCTTTGGTTCTCTCTGTCAATGAGTTTCAAGAGTTCAAAGTGATTCTTAATGTTCTTTTCTAAATGGTGGTTATGTAATCAAGAAAACATGGAAACTGAATATATTTTGTCTGCTGCTTTTGCTCGATTTGATACTTGCACACAAATAATTTCATGATCTGATCAACATATCTTTGAGGTGTTCCATTTCCTTGTACCAATAATAATCAATGTGATTTCAGTGTACTCCATCTGGTGATGTTCATGTACACAGGCATTTTGTTTTCGTTGCTTGACAACTGTGTCAGCAATGAAGAAATAATTGGTTAGGCAGGAACTGGGAAGATATTTTCCTCCTTCATCTTTTTTTCCTAGACCATAAAGTCCAACTATGTTTTCATCAGTATCATTTTGAACTTTGGTATTCTAGTCTCTAACCAGAAGCAAATATACATTAAGATGTTATATTAAAAGATTTGCCTTCAAGTCTAACTGATATTATTTTGCTGTTCATGGTCTTTGTTACTAGGAAAGCAATGCTATTCCTCAATTTTTCATGTCCTGAACAATAAACAATATAATCTTCTGACTGAAAGTTTCCAACTTCATGCCACTTCAGTTTCCTGATGTCCTATATATTACTAGGGAATAAATTCATTTAATTTTAAACTGTGTTGTGCTTGTTCATGTTTTTCACATTTCATGTTCCCACGATATTTCTGCCCTTTACATTTTCTTTTATCCATAGCAATGTCAGCAATTAGATATCTTTTTAAATCCAGCTGTGGTTATAAACACATTAGTACTCTGAAAGATCCTCAACTCCTCCTCACTAGCATGTTGAATGCCTTCTAACCTAGTTTCAGCCTTATAATTTTGGGGGAAATTATATGAGATTGATGAGATTAACATCATAATTAATTAACATCAATGGTGGGATTCAATTTTTTTTACTACTGGTTCTGTGGGCGTGGCTTGGTGGGCATGGCAGGGGAAGGTTTCTGCAAAATCTCCAGTCAGAGGTGGGATTTGCTGGTTCTCCGAACTTCTCAAAATTTCCGCTACCGGTTCTCCAGAACTGGTCAGAACCTGCTGAATACCACCACTGTATAACATTATAGCTTTCCCCCTTCCCTCTGACTTATACCAAAGAGGCAATTTATGTTTATGCTTTCTTGTTTTCCCAGGCTAAGTTCATATTTTAGTAACTATACCTCATACCTTTTCTGAGGACATCTCTGCTCTACTACACCTCATTATCTGGTGCTGTACCACCAATCACTTAATTTTCATTACCATGTGGTGTTCTTGGTAAAAGACAGGAATCGTTTACTACTGTCTTCTCCCATGCAAGTACAAAATGAAAACTTTGCTGTTGTAATTAAAGTGATTAACCACCTCCTGCATTTTGCTGTATCACTGCTCTCCAATACAAGTTCCTGTTTGTTTTAGTTGAGCAGCTGGGATGACCTTCCACCTTGGACAACTGTATTGAAAGTATAAACTCATAGTCTACAGTACATTCCCAATGTTCTCTGTTCACCCCAATTGCTACAATGAGGTGGCACAAAAGGACTTAAGGAGAAAACTGAACCAGTTAACCAGCTTACCTACATTTCCCAAGACAACTAAGTCATAAACTAACCACACTTCACAGAACATACAGAATCATAAACCTGCTAATCACATTTTAGCTTATCATGTTGTATAAACCCATCTTAATATTGATGTATGCACATTTGAAACAACCCATTTCTTACCAATAAATCAACAGTTAAAAAAACGGAGAAAGAGAGAGCTTTAAAGAAGACATTCCTGTCTTTGAAAGGAGCTTAAAATTGACTAGGCTTTAATTGCCATCCATCCATCATAGATACATATATTTATCACACGTCTGATAAAATGCCCAGGTCAGACTCCAGAAAGGAGAATCCTTTCTGAGTGTCTTCCTTTATCCAAGCAAGACTTAAACTTTCTTTTCCTAATTATATGATACAGGGCTTATTCCCTCTGAGTAAAGAAGCCACAACAGTTGTCTCTTGCCCCGTAGGTGGAAAGGCCCCCATGTGTTCTCCCTAAGATAAGATTTAGCAAGCCATCCCCTGCACTTTACATAACTTCTGTTGCTTAGTCACAGGTTTTACTCTTTTTAAAAAATATGGAGTGATTTTCTCAGCAGCATCAGAGATCGAGTCATCCTGGCGAGGGAAGTCCCTTCCTTTCTTATGTTCCCTTGGTAACCAAACGAATTTGCTTTTCAAATGATTCATGACCAGGGTGCTGTAGGAGTTCCCTCCTCCAACACAATTCTCCCACACAGATACATATGCCTGATTAATCACGGATTAGAAAGTCTCTTCCACGAGGTAAATCTGGGAATCAAAATGCCACTCTAAGTCATTCACAACCACCTCCTTACCATTCAGGTGGGAGTTAATGTCACACAAAATGGGACCCTGGGACTTTGGAATCTGAATGGAGTATTAATCATGTGAGCAGTGTTGAAGTTATATAACAGTATTTAGATTGTAGAAAATAACAAATCTGCCTTTAGAACCTGTGTGGATCCAAGTCCCATGAAACCCTATGGGAGACAGCCTCGGTTCCCTGGGTCAGCGTTCCAGAAAACCTCCACTCCAACAAATAACTCCGAGACAGACATCTTCTCAAAAATTATGTTTTATTTGGATAGTACCTGGCACAACCTGGGAATCCCAAATCTGAAAGTTCTGGGCTTCCTTGCAATAAATAAAAACTACAAATCTACCCCCTGCATCCATCATCACATCACATGCCCCAATCACCATCCGTCCCAACTTGAGACTTCCTCTCACTTATGCGCAAACTAACATGACCTTGAATTAGAAAAAGAATGTTACAATGTCTAACTACACACACTCCAATAAATTCCCCCCTCCCATTTTCCCAGGCTCAAAATGTGACAGTGTGGGAGCATCTGATCTCAGTATGGCTTCCAAAGCTGACACCCTGGAGTGGAATGGAGTATTAAATATAATAAATAATTTTCATAGCTTTTTATTACATCGAATATTCCCCTTTTCTCCAGGAAACCCAGGGAGGGTGTCTGTTCTTATCTTCATAAAACTATTCTCTGCAAATGTTGATTTATTAAAATTAGTGAAAAAATTCTGATTTGGAATTACATCATGAAGGCAATATGAAGGAGTCTACCTAACTTTCCAGAATGAGTTGATTAAAACAAAAGCAGGTGTTTTGTAAAACAATTATTGTTTAGGCAAGTGGTCCCTTAGGCTTCCTCTTCTGATCCAATATTCTATTTATTTTCCATTCATAACTCCAACACATACCTCTCTTGACAGTTTAAGTTTAAGATTTAAGAGGTTTTCTGTACTCATTGGCAGTTGCCAGCAGAAGGAACAGCTAGAAGAGGGTTGGGAAGAATAATTTCACTCACTGTTATCTGAGATTTAGTTCTAAACCAATGAAAATGTACCCAGGAAACAGACATTGATAAACACTAGTCAATTACTTTAAATCAGACATCCAATACCAGATATAAATGATTGGTGGTCTAAGTAACCTGTTCATAATATTAAACAGGCTTGTCAAACTGTTGCTCCCTCTGTGTAAAGATAAAAACAGGGGTGAGAATATTTTTATTCGTTGTAAGAAGCAACAAAATAAAATCAGAGTTATTGAGAACCAATAATACAACAATTAAAAAGCATATTCAGTTGTATTACTTGTTTTCTGTATATTTCCTGTTTATGAACAACTTACTTTTTAAAAGTTTAAACAAAATCTGGTATGGATCTGGATGACAATGTAGACTGTAACAGAAAAACTTTCTTTCATCAAACTTTTCTCTGTTTTTTGATTCCCCTCTCCCATGTTTCCCCGTTATTTTCAAGTTTTTCCTCACAATTTGGCAAGACAATAATTTCTTTTAGATTAGAAAAAGCAAAGATAACTTAGTTCTCAGTGTGGAAAATATACATTTTCCCAAAAACATTTTTATTATTTTTCATTTAAAATATTATTTTCTTCTAACAGATTTTTAACAGATTAACAGAGTTTGCAAGGACCTTGTAGGTTATCTGGTCCAAACCTCTGCCCAAGTGTAGGGTTGGAATAGATAATTCCGTTTGATTATTTTCCACTTTCATCTTATGAGTGAATAATTTTTAAAATAAAATACAATCTTAATTTACATTTTTAGAAGAGCATTTATTAAAATGTTATTTTCTCATGTGAATCTTCTCCAACTCTGAACACTCCTTTAATAACTTTTTAAATATTACTTCCTGTTCCTGTGTTTCTAAGAGGGTTTTGCTACATTTAGAAAATGCTGCAGGGCTTCCAAAGCCCTTTGTTTCTAAATTACCTTAAAATGAGTAAGAAAAATAAAGTCTCCTATGAGTGAAATTCAGCTCATGACTTCATGGATATAACCACATATTTTTTCTGGCAACAGTAAAACTGACTTATCCTTAACACAAGGACAATGGTTCTCAAAGTTTAGTCTGGAGGTCCCTGAGAACCATTTAGCAAGTCCACCAAGTCACATAAATATGTTAACACATAAATATTTTCCAGTTTTAATTTCTTACATGTTGATAGATGTAACCCACATAAATCAAAGCCCTTTGAAAATCTGAAGCACAATTGAATAGAGAGGTGAAATGAATTAAAATCAAAGTGGAAAGTTTAGAAAACAAAAAGGAAACAATTTGATAAAAATAGTAAGGAGCATTGTTGAAGCCTTAACAAAATTAGGATGTGAGAAGCAAGATATGGATGCATGTCTGAGTACAGCAGTTTAATATCAAGTTAAAGAGTAATAATAATTCTTAAAGATAAAGATAAATAATAATGCTTACTGCTAAGAGAAAGAAATACAAAATGGATTTGTCTGATCAGGGATACATTAATAAGTACTTTTGACAAAATACTGGAAAATTTTTATGGAATTTTGCTGAAAATAAATGGAACTGTTAATAACAGTTAATAACTGTTGGATCTGGCAATTTGAAAGGGCTAGATATTGGGAGTTGTACAAGGTGATTTCAAAGGGGGAGAAATGATATTAAGTCTCTTTGTAACTGCTCTAAAGATCAAAAGTCACTTCTTTAAACATTTTTTTCTGTTTTTTTTTCTCCTTTTACTTTCTGCACTTTCCAATTTACTTTTCTCTAGCTGTCTTTTATCTTTTAATCTCATTTTGTATTAATCTTTACTGTTACAAATTTTCGATAAAATACTGTTTTTTTAAAAAAAAAAAGCAGCAAGAAGGAAGAAACTCTGACAATTAACAAAGCCTGGTTTCCAGTTTTACACCATACCTATCAAAGCAGCCTTTCTTAACAAATATATAAAATCTTCAGCAATGTAACCTGAAAAATAATAAATAACAGTATGTTTCAAAGAAAGCTGTTGTTGTTTTTTTTTAAAAAAAACTCCTTTGGAACTTTGTCTTCAGATCAGGCCAACTCCAAATCCACCGGCATGAAGAACCAATCAGAAACTGCGCTTCCATAATTTCACCAACATGGGTCAGTTAGAGATTCAGAGTGGTGAGGTAGCCTAGAGGTGGAGCTCTTGCCTCACAATCAAGAGGCTGTAAATTCAATCCTAGGCAGAGGCTGATATTTCTCTCTCTGGGCACAAAGAGAAAATATCTGCTGAACAAAACTCTGTATTGGTGACAGGAAAGGCATCTGGCCATTAAAACATTCTGCTAGCTCTTTTCAGTTGCCCAGACTCCATCCCGCAAGGGATTATGGAGTTGTTAACAGATGATGATGATGATGATGATGATGATGATGATGATGATGATGATGATGAGTCAATTAGAAATTAGTTCTATCACAAAGGGAAGGGCTCAGTCAGTTCCTGCTCAGTTGCCTTTGAGTTGACAAGAAGTGTGCTACAGAGCAGACCACATTCATTTGCTTCTCTGAAGATGCCATCCACAACTGCTGGCAAAATGCTGGGATGCCAACCAATTAGACCACAACCTATGAGGCCAGAATCTCATCAATAATATGATGCTTCAGATTTATTTCTTATGGTGGGGGAAGAGAGTGGGATGTGGGGAAAGAGAGATTCTAAACAAGGCAAGGAACAACTTACTATTATTCTCTACCTGTCACAGCTTTGGAAAAACAAATGTTAATAAACAATTTCAATCTATTTTTGTTAAATTTCTCCCAGAGCTTCCATAGGAATTAAAGCTGCATTAAATTAATTAATTAATTAATTGAATTAATTAATTTAATTCCTTTAAGGAATTAAAGCATTTAAACTCTCAAGAATTTGGAAGAGATCCAAAGTCTTTTCTATTTGACTGTGACTTGCATTTTTGCAGGAAATGTCAGAATCTGGCAAATAGCTTCCATTTCAAACGTAAATGTCCTCTGTAGTAAAAGAAGCAGAAGATCACAATGGGGTCCAGACCTCGATATTCTGTGCAGGGTTATGATGACCTCTGTACATGATGCAAATTAAAATGAAGCAAGCTGAACATTTGTAGCCTTTATAGAAATTGACCTGATAATTGACAACCATGTGATCTGTCATATCCATCAGGTTGAGAGAAAGATGGTGCAGTATGATATGATCAGAAAAGACATTAAAATGTAGACTGTATTTTATATTACAATTTTTTTAAAACTCCAAAACTGGCCAGTCTTATGTTCATCTGAGAGGAGTATATATATCACAAATAGAAAAATAATTGTAGATGTGAATAAACTTCAACAAGTCAACATCTAATAAGGCAAGCAAAAAAGACCATGGGCGGCCAAAAAAGCAGTTGCAGTGGGAGCAACTGCCAACTTTCTGCCGGTTTCCTCTTTGACTTTGATTGTGGGAAGATGGCAGGGAGCAACAGATATTATGACTGTCTGTACGTTCTTTAAATCAGTAGATCTTAGCTACATCGGTTCAAAAATTGTTGTGATATAATGCACCACTTTGCCTAGAATTACAAAACCCATAAATACCTTATAGGATTATTTCTTCTCTATATTCTTTTAGGTTTGTACTTCTATTATATATTTTCCACATTATTTTTAAAACTGTAATAAAAATGAAATCTAATGCCCATAAAAATTATCATAGCAGTAAACATGACAGTACAATAAACGACCAGTACAGTATCATTAAAAACATTTTTAGATTTAAAACCATTTCAACACCAGTTTCAGTGTACCCACTGTATGTTCACTAGATAATCTGTGACCCATTGGGTATTATTTCAGATATATTTATTTACCTAAATAGAGAAACAAAATGACCATGTAGTGGAGATAAAAAAAAATTGCAGGAGCGGGAGCAATTTCCAATTTCTGTTGGCTTTCCCATTGAGTTTTGTTATTGGAAGCTCATGTTGAATATCAGCAATTTACCACCCTCTCCTCAATTCCTTTTACTTCCCCTATGCCCACTTGTTAAGCTTCCAATCAGCAAGAAGAGATTGTTGGTGCACTATGGAAAGAGCAGATATGATGAGAATTATAAATTTGAGTTGGAGAGGAAAAATAAACATAACAGATTAGCTATTTGAATGCAATGGAAGAGTGTTTTTAACTGTAGATAGAGACAATAAGATTGTAATTCAATCATTTACCTTCCTCCAAATGGGAAAGACAAAGTTTAAGGTGCTAGATGTAGCAATATTAACCAGGTAATTTGAATAAATATAAAAATTAGATAAATGATCTGCTGAATATAATTTTCAAAGGAGATATTTAGAGGCATGCTAACAATGAAGCAATTAAATATAACAATAAATACCATGTTTTCTATTTTGGAAGAACAGTTTTAACTGTCTGAATACTCTAACAGTGAAACTTTTGTCATTTCCAACAGGTTGCTGACAAGAAAGAAAGTGCAGAAATCAGAAAGAAGCAGTTATATTTTCAAATGACATTTAACTCCTGTATTGTCCAGACTGCCAAGGTATTCTATTCTTCAATAATATGCCAGGGTGGAAAAAAAATAGCAATAGTATGTTGTTTAAGATTATATATGTGAATGCATGCATGCCAACTCTAAAAATGTTAAAGCAGAGGAACATACTCTAAATTCTTTCTTTTAGAATTCCTACAAGAAATCCAATGCACCTATTTGAAAACCATCTTGGCTATGAATGGGAAAGCTGGGTGTCAAACTCAATTTCATTGAGGGCCACATCAGGGTTGTGTTTGACCTTGGGGGGGGCTATGGGTGGGCATGGACAGCATGATGTTACTTGTGTTGGGGGGGCGCCTGTGGTGGCCTGAGCACTCTGCCAGCAAAAACGGGCTCCTGAGCTCTGTTTTCTGCTGCAACAGCCTCCTGCAACCCTCTGCCAGCCAAAATGGAGCTGGGGGGGTGGGCATGCACAGCCCTTGCAAGTTCTGTTTTCACTTGCAGATGCACCGTGGGTCAGTCTTTTGTAATTTTCAAGGTCCCTCACAGGCCAGATCTAAGCAACCCATGGACCAAATCTGGCCCCTGGACCTTGAGTTTGACACCCCTGCTCTAAATGAACATTGGCAAAGTAAATCACTTTTTAAAACTTTCTGCATTTCCTTTGCTTCCTTCTAAATTTCTTGCCTTCCTCTTATTGAACTGAACAATGTCTTACATTCTTAAATGTCTTCAATTCTCATAGATCACTATTATATATTTGATTGTATTGTATGTTAGCTTTCAACACTATTTGTTCTACAGTCTCCATAAATTTTAAGCTGCCTATTTTCATGATATGATTAGTTTAAACCTTTAGTGAATAAACTGTTTATTAAATCATTGGATTTCTGGAAGTCATAAACCTGTTTATTAACCCATAATATAAAGATCTGAATTGAACTGGCACTGTGTTAAGTCTTAGTTCATAATATGCAATAACCAATATTTAAATAAAGGGAAGTCCAATGGACAAGAATGAAAACCAGAACTAAGAAATGTGGAAGATATTCTGCACAATTGTAACTCTGAAACAATTGTGAAAAAGAAAAAAGATACCGACCCTTCAAGGAAAGAAAACCATTGCTGGATAGGAGAGAGGACATGGGATCCACATATAGCTGAGGATATGGTACATTTTTGCCCTTTCAATTTTTATTTGTTTATTTTTGTCCAGCATGTATTAGATAACATGTATAAGTATAAACATGATTATGAATACATGAAATTGATACGAATAAAAAGGAACATTAGGACAGGGACAGTAAGGCATGCTAGTGTGCTTATAGACCTCTTAGGAATGTGGTGAAGTCAACAGTAGACAGTCTAAGGTTAAAATTTTGGGGGTTTGAGGAAGAAACCACAGAGTCAGGTAGAGTATTCCAGGCATTGACCACACTGTTGCTGAAGTCATATTTCCTGCAATCATTTTTAATATGTTACTATGTCCTGCAAGAAGTCTAAGGCAAGAGTTGTAGTAGAGAGCAATTCATTCCAATGAGCAACAAAAACAAAAATGTGTTGACAACCCTTTGATTTGTGAGGTGTGCTGCCTGCCAAGATCACAGACTAGGGATCTGACAGAACAACTTCCAAGTTTTATTAAGATTTGTTGACAAATATCTCTTCCTGTTAATCTTTGTTAGGACAAATATTACTGATTGGAGCAGCTACGTTCTCATTATCATGGATTTTAAAGACTATGTTTTCATCCATTCTTCCAGTTTATTAAAATAATTTGAAAAAGAACTTATTTATTTCCTGGATTTACAAAGGCTGCCTAACTCAAGAATACAACTCACAAACAAACTATAAACAAACCAAACAGAACCATATGATGCTAAAACATGCATGATATAGAAATAAAAAATTAAGAACATGAATTTGTTCCCAGCATCATATGCAAATCAATCAAAAGTCTCCAGTCAATTGTCCCCAAATGCCTAAGAAAAAAGCCAGGATGAAATGTATTTGAATATTAGTAGTTCAGGTTGGTAGTTATGCTTCTGGTTTGAGCTCTGAGCTTGGCAATTTGGTTGCAAATGTTTTGTCACCATTCGATGTCTCCACAATTGCCAAATTGCCAAGCTCAGAGCTCAACCGTTGTTGTTATTGTTGTTCATCGTGAAGTTGTATCCGACCCATTGCGACCCCATGGACAATGTTCCTCCAGTCCTTCCTGTCCTCTACTATCCCCCGGAGTCCATTTAAGCTCACACCTGCTTCAGTGACTGACTGCTTCAGTGACTCCATCCAGCCACCTCCTTCTCTGCCATCCCCTTCTTCTTTTGCCCTCCATCTTACCCTGCATTAGGCTCTTCTCCAGTGAGTCTTTCCTTCTCATGAGGTGGCCAAAGTGTTTGATTTTCATCTTCAGGATCTGGCCTTCTAAAGAGCAGTCAGGGTTTATCTCCTCTAGGATGGACCAGTTTGATCGCCTTGCAGTCCAAGGGACTCACAGGAGTCTCCTCCAGCACCAGAGTTCAAAAATCTCCATTCTTTGGTGCTCAGCCTTCCTTATGGTCCAACTTTTACAGCCATGCATTGCATCTGCAGCCTTAACTATACACACTTTAGTTGGCAGGGTAATGTCTCTGCTTTTTTGTATGCTGTTTAGATTTGCCATAGCTTTCCCCCCCAGGAGCAAGCATCTTTCAATTTCTTGGCTGCAGTCCCCATCTTCAGTGATTTTGGAACCCAGGAAAATCAAATCTATCACGACCTCCATTTCTTCCCCCCATCTATTTGCCAGGAATTGAGAGGGCCAGATGCCATGATCTTAGTTTTCTTAATTTTGAGTTTCAAACCAACTTTCAGAGCTCAAACCAACTACCTAAAAAACCCAGGTCTTAGATCATTCCAATTTTATAGGGGCAGCCATAAAAAAGGCATACTCCTTACCCTATCAGTTAGCAAAATCTAAAAGAGGAAGCCCTATGACAGTGAGTGGGACAGACCTGTGCCACATAAGGCTTTCAAGCTGATAATCAACACTTTGAACTTCACCTGGAAGTCTATTAGCAGTCAGTTCATCTTTAAGAGGGTCTAATAAGCTGCACTCTGCACAACTGAGGCTTCTGGATAGGCTTTAGTGGCAGTCCCATATACGCATGTTGCAGCAATCCAACTGGTAGGTGACCAGGGCATGAAGGTTCATGAACAGGGTCTCCTACTTCAAGAATGCTTCATGTGTATGGGTGTCTATTTACATTTATTTTTATATTTCATATTTTTGAACTATCTCCCTCAGAGTATTAAAAAGTAAGGTAAGTGATTAATTGGATCATGAGATGAGATGCATCTCACAAGAACTCACAGAAAACATGTTTTCAAATAGTTGGAGCATTGTTAGAATAGAACAGAACAGAATAGAATAGAATAGCAGAATTGGAAAGGATCTTGGAGATCTTCTAATCCAACCCCCTACCTAGGCAGGAAACCCTACTTCACTTCAGACAAATGGTTATCCAACATCTTTTTAAAAACTTCCAGTGTTGGAGCATTCACAACTTCTGGAGGCAAGTTAATTGTTCTAAGTGTCAGGAAATTTCTCCTTAGTTCTAAGTTGCTTCTCTCCTTGATAAGTTTCCACCCACTGCTTCTTGTGCTGCCCTCAGGTGCTTTGGGCATTGGCGTCGGGGGTAAATTTAATCCCACGTAAGTAGGAGAGGACACCATGTAATAAAGAGCTTGGTATAAAAGCAGTGCTGTTTCTAATTGTGTGCTGTTGTCTGCCTAGCCATGGAAAAGTAGTGGAAATTACCTTTTAAAAGCAAACTGCAGATCTTTCAAACAGGCATGAAGCAGCAGCAGCGGCAGAGGGCTTTAATTATCATAGCCTCAGTTGAAAGACATATTTTACCCTGATGCCCCTTTTGAGAAGAACATGCTCAGTTATGTGTTGATTTTCTCTACCTGCCTGAGGTAGCTTTAATTGACCATGCTGAAGAATTCCCAGGGGCACTCAAGGTTGAATCCAGCCTTTGTTAGCTGCTCTACAATGGTAACATTCTCAACTTCCACTAGTTCGTTCTCCAACTTTCCCCAAATCTACTGTATTTCCTTGAACAAATAGTCTTCTCTATCTCTACTGCTTCTTTTGGCCTTGACATCAGCATAAGTCTTTCTTTTGGGTTTTGTCAACTCTGAAGCGAACCTGGCTGAAGCCACCCTGTGTTGCCTCAGAACTGCCACGAAGCCAGAAAGGGGGAAGGGAGGGGAGAAGTACATAAGCAGGCTTTCTTGTGTGAACCAAGGTCATTGAAACAGGTGGCCATTGAAAGTGGAGAAGAGCTTGCCTCCCATCTTCATTGGACAATGTGACCAGTGACACTTGAGAGGGGTGGGAGAGTTTGATTCTTTTAATTAGGTGAAAACCACAGAAACTGTCAAGAGTTGGTTTTTACTGGCTGTGCCAATATGATGTATCCAATAAACATATCTTTTGAGGAATCTATCTGCCTCCGAGTTTGGAATAGGATAGGATAGGAGAGGATAGGATAGGATAGGATAGGATAGGATAGGATAGGATAGGATAGAATAGAATTCTTTATTGGCCAAGTGTGATTGGACATACAAGGAATTTGTCTTCTGTGCATAAGCTCTCAGTGTACATAAACAATACATTCATCAATAATCATAACGTACAACACTTAGTTATACCGGAAGTCATATGATACTAAATAAGTAATCAAATCATACTAGGAAACTAAATAAAGCAATATAAATCATAAAGATACAAACAACAAAGTTATAGTCAGAAGTGGGAGGAGATAGGTAACAGGAAGGATGAGAAGAATAATAGTAATACAGTCTTAGTAAATAGTTTGACAGTGTTGTGGGAATTAGTTGTTCGGCAATGCTTTCAATGGTTGCATTACTTGGAACACTGACAGTTAACTGCTGCACTTGGTGAGATTGGAAGTTGCTATTTGGTTGGTTAGTAGTGAGAAACACTGTTTGTTTGTGGTTTTAACTTTATGGCTATAATAAATCACTACTGGTATGTCTTTGGGGTTGCTGTTCAGGCTGGTAGCATTGTGTTAGAAAGTCAGTCGTATATGGATGTATGGCTATGTGAGGAATATGCACTTCTCATCAGTATCATCAATCATGGTATCCTTCTGGATCAGCTGCAGGAGTCTGGAGATGGGCGGTACTGTGTTGCACCAGTTCTCCTCCTTCCTCTTGGGTCAGTTCCAGTCAGTGTTGATAGGAGGGATGCTATAAGGTTAAGTCTTCTCTTCCTTCTTAGTTAACATCTACACCAGGCTCAGTGGTGGAATTCAAATTAGGATTAGGATAATCCTAACCCTTTTGGCCTTTTGGAAAGCCTTGAAGTCCTGATTATGTGTGTGTGAATAAATATTTCTATGTGAATAAGGGAAGTGTTGAGTTTTTATTTCAACCAGGGGTTAGCAATGCTGATTCAGAGAGAGGGAGAGAGACTTGAAGTGGCTTTTAAATCCCAAAACATCCTTATAATTCTATCGTTTCCTCTTTCTCACCATACAGATACAAACACAGACTTAAAGGCCCATTAACTGGCAGTTTAGTGCATACCATTTCATTATATTCTGACAGTCCGAATGGTTTCATAGTAAAACCAGCTAAAGGGACTAAGCCATGTGCAGAACAAATGCAAACGTGGATTTATGTGGTTCAAAAAAGATGCAGATTGCTGTGAATATCAAGAAGCCCTGAAATGGCAGGATAAAAAATAGTGTGATTTTGAAGTTGCTCTAATGGCCTGATGTTATCCAGCAATCTCATCTTTTTATGAATGATTCCTCTGAAGTAGAGTTCTGCAGAGAATTCTGGAGTCTCTTAGAGTTAAGTGTATCCCAGTTTGCCAAAGGGCCAGAGGGTTTACAATTTACAGTTGCCGAAAAGGCAGCGGTTACATACCCATTCACAGGACACCGGCAGCGGTTACATACCCATTCACATCGATATTAGGGGTTAGATATAACCAAGGGTTTATCCTGGGCTCAATCGAAAAGACTGGAGTGACAAATAGTAGAGCGGAAGAGGACAAAGAACAAGCACCTTTAAAATAATGTGGCAATTACAAGAAATCAACATGAACAAGTTTTGCCAGATTATTTGTTTTACTGGGTAACTTAGCCCATTGGTAGACTGCTCAAGATGCAATTTTGCATGATTTCAGCAAAACCTGACAAGGTATCCCCATGACATTATGAATAGCAAGCTGGTTAAACACAGATTGGATGGCATGACAATTACTGTAATGCTTTCTCTTGTTTGGGGAGAGCTGACACAAGATACACCTGCCAAGGAATAACTCCCAACTGTGGAGGAAGATTTGGGGTTTGATGATCTGATTTTAACGATCTCAGCAGTTTCCAACACTTCAGGAAAACCAAGATATGGCTTTCTACTCTGCTCTTTCTTGTAACTCTTACCAGGTGACAACCATGAATAAGAAGAGAACCATGAATAAGAAAAATAAGAACCTTTAGAAAATCAACTATGTAAGGTCACGCAAAGTGACATCTGCAGTGCTCTTGTCTTTATGTTTGGAGCTCTCATACAAAACACAATATCTCTGACTCTTTATGGAGGTATTTCAAGATGAAAAAGAGCTAAGGTAGAAAGAATGTTTCTTCCCATATGCCAAGACTTAATGCTTCTCTTTAAGGACTAGACTCTAAACCAGGGGTCTCCAAACTTGGCAACTTTAAGACTTGTGGACTTCAACTCCCAGAATTGCCAAGCCAGCATGACTAGCTGAGGAATTCTGGGAGTTGAAGTACATTTTAAATCTTAAAGTTGCCAAGTTTGGAGACCACCTGCGCTAAACACATCTGGAAATTCTGCTGTTGTTTCTCTCTCTTTAAAACGAGAGAGGTAGAAAGATACAGAGAAGTGCCATTACATTCAAATGGGGATGAATTTATGGGCTAAATGGCCACAATATAGTTTTCTGGTATCCTGAAAAAGCCTAGATTCTGGCTTTATTTTATACCAAGAATAAACAGTCCTTAATTAACAAAGAGCAAAGAAGAATCTACAACAACTTTGGCAATGGATTTTTAAAGAATACCAAAACAGTAGCCTGTCTTAGACAGGCCAATCAGAAGCCAGTTCTATTGGAATTTCCTCAAATTCAATCAATTAGAAGTTTATCTGAGTGAAGAAGCAATCAGAAATCAGCTTTCTCAGATTCCCATGACATGGACAAATTAACTTGATTGGAAAATTTATTCGGAATCCAGATTGTTCAATAATAAATACAATAGTTTAAATACTTCCTGCTCAATTGCTTGTGAATTGCCAAGAAATTTGCTATAGAGTAGATCACTTTGCATTTGAGAATGCCAACCATAGTCGCCAGTGAAACATCAGGATACTAGAAAATTAGATGATGTGATTCAGCTTGAAAACTGATCACCATTTGATCAGTGCAGATCATGAAAATCTATATCAGAATATTGTTCAAAATCTGTTGTTTTCATAATTTATTTTTGTTGAGAATGACTGTAGAAATGTATGTGTAGAAGGTTACGTATCTAGGGGGGGAAATCACCAGTATATCTAAAGTTGTTACAGAAAGGTGTTTATTTTCATATTTATTTATGGAAATAAATAACAGCAGTAAATACTTCGAGAACCCAAATCCCTGCCATTCATTTATGCAAGATATTAGCTGCTGCTGGTTTTTTTTTTTTACATGAAAAGAAGGTCTGCTTAGGAGGACTGTTTTGCAATTATGCTTTAGATGTAATTATCTGACAGCATTAATTACAATTCAGAAAATAATACATTTTCGTGGGAGTTTAGTAACAGACTTGGCCCAGTCACTGAATCAAACAGAGTGCCTGGGCTTTGCAGTAAATATTAGGTTAACCATTTTACCCTCTTGTTATATATATATACACACAAACACACATACACACACCCCGACGAACTCAATAAAGAAGCCTGATAATGGGAGATGAGATTCTGCCGAAACGTTGCTGCAACTTTAAAAGCACAACTATGATGACGTGTTCGGATAATACCCGAACAAAGCTGAACAGCATACATGTAAGTACCCGCGAAAACTTAAGAAAACAAATATATGCTGTTCAGCTTTGTTCGGGTATTTTCCCACATCCTTGTAGCTGTGCTTTTAAAACTACAAGGATGTGGAAAAATACCCGAAGGAAGCTGAACAGCACACATGTAAGTACCCGCGAAAGCTTAAAAAAACATATATATATATAATGAAGAACAGCCGTCCTTTCACACGGAGCCAAGCTGCACTGAAAGCCTCCAACACAAGAACAGAGTGTTGCCAGCCAATCAAAGCCACAAAACAGACAGAAGAAACCAGAAACACCAATCAATCAAACTCCAAGTCCAATGAACACAGACCCAGGCTCCTAGCCAATCAGAATGGACCAGCCTCAAATTTGAAACCAGGAACTAACTCTATACAGAAGCCTGAAGATGGCAGATGAGATTCTGCTTCGTGGGTACTTACATGTGTGCTGTTTAGCTTCCTTCGGGTATTATCCCACATCATTGTAGTGTTGTTAAAGTTGTAGCAACGTTTCAGCAGAATCTCATCTGCCATCATCAGGCTGGATGTGTGTCTCACAGCTTTTGGTTTCAAATTCGAGGCTGGTCCATTCTGATTGGCTAGGAGCCTGGGTCTGTGTTCACTGGACTTGGAGTTTGATTGATTGGTGTTTCTGGTTTCTTCTGTCTGTTTTGTGGCTTTGATTGGCTGGCAACACTCTATTCTTGTGTTGGAGGCTTTCAGTGCAGCTTGGCTTCATGTGAAAGGACGGCTGCTATCCATTAGGAAGCCAGGTTTCACCTGGGTGCTTGGTGGGGGGGTGTTCGAGTTGGAGGCATCAGAGGGAGTCTGTCTGTGCTCAGGTGTTTGTCTGTTTTGTGGCATGGAGATCTTTTTATTTGAGAGTGCAGGTTTCCAAATGATTGACAGTCTGCTGGAATCATCTCTTCTATTCATGCTGTCAGGTCTTTTTTCAATCTCTATGGCTTCTCTGATGATTCTGTGGTTGGGGTTTTCTATAGTGGCTAGAGTTTTAGTGCCATTGAAGTTGATGTTGTGACCTGTGGTTTTCATGTGTTGGACTAGTGAGGAGGTGTGTTCCAGCTTTTTTACTGCATTTTTGTGTTCATCTAGGCGGGTACTTATTCTTCTATTGGTGTGTCCAATGTATGTGGCCAGGCATGATGCACAGGGAACTTCGTACATGCCTTGGTTTTCCAGGTCAATTTATCTTTGGGGTTTCTCAGGATGGTATTTTTTTGTCTGTTTTGAAGGCAGTCTTGATGTGATGCCTGTGTAGTATCTTACTGATTTTATCTGTAGTACCTCTTATGTAGGGCAAGACAGCTGTTCCATAGGTCTGTTGGTCTTCTAGGTCTCTGTTTTGTCTTGGTGTGTTTTTGTGGATCAAATTGGTGATTTTGTTTTTTTGGAAGCCATTGGCTATCAATACTTCAGTCAGGGTGCATAGTTCAGTCTTTATATGTGTCTTATCTGACAGGCGTTTGGTTCTGGTAATTAGTGTTTTCGCCACGGAATTTATCTGTGCTGGGTAGTGGTGGGATTGGGCGTTAAGGTAGCGGTTGGTGTGTGTTTTCTTTTGGTATATGGTGTGTCCCAGTGTGCCATCTGTTCTTTTGTAGATTAGTACATCTAGGAATGGTAGTTGTTTGTTTATTTCCGTTTCCATGGTGAACTTGATTTTGGGGTGTGTGCTGTTTAGATGTGTTAGGAAATTGTTTAGGTTTTCTTTTCCATGGGGCCAAATCACAAATGTGTCATCGATGTATCTTAGCCATAATTTGGGTTTGTGGGTGGCATTAGCCAGGGCTCTGGATTCGAATTCTTTCATGAACAGGTTTGCAATGACGGGTGACAGTGGTGATCCCATAGGGGCTCCTTCAATTTGCTTGTATCTTTGTCCTTTGTATATGAAATATGTGTTGGTTAGGCAGTGTTCTGTTAGTCCCATGAGGTCTTTAGCTGGTTGGTATTTATTTTTGATGATTTCAAGAGTTTCTTTTATCGGGACTTGAGTGAATAGTGAAACCACGTCGAAACTTACAGGCAGATCTTCTTGTTCCACGTGTAGATCTTTGATCATTTCTAAGAAGTGGTATGAGTTTTGTACATATGAAGCTGCGGTTTCAGCATGGGGCTGTAGTTGTTTTGCTAAGTATTTAGCTAGGTTTTGTAATGGTGCTCCTATGGAGCTGACTATGGGTCTGAGAGGTATGCCTTCTTTGTGTATTTTTGGGAGGCCATATAATTTGGGGCATCTAGAGTGGTATCAGAGGTGGAACTTTCCCCACATCATTGGAGCCATAGATGGGAAGCACGTGGCCTGAAAAGCTCCAGCCAACTCAGGGTCCACTTATTTCAATTCCAAGAGCTTCTTCAGTATCATCCTCTTTGCCATGGTTGATGCTGACTACAAGTTCATCTACATCGATGCTTCAGGCAACGGGTCAGCTTCCGATGCCCAGGTATACAACGCAAGTGACCTCAAGGATGGGCTGGAACACAACCTCATCATGGGTTTTCCAGGTCCAGACCTCCTATCCAATGACACACAAGATGTACCCTACTTCATCATTGGTGATGAAGAGTTCTCCCTCAGAACCTACCACATGAAACCGTACACTTCAAGATACCTCACCCGTGAAGAGAGGATCTTCAACTACAGGCTGTCCCGGGCAAGACGGGTGGTGGAGAATGCCTTTGGCATCCTGGCCAACAGGTTCCAGATACTTCTCACCACCATGCAGCATCGTCCACAGACCGTGAGGAGGATCGTGGAAACTTGCTGCATCCTGCACAATCTCATGCACACCCGCTACCCAGTGTTGCAGAACAGACTTGTCGACCGTCAACAAGGGAATGGGGACATGGAGCCTGGTGAATGGAGGCAAGGACGTAACCTGATAGACACTGTGGATGTACAAGGCCCCAACAGAGTGAAGGGAATAAGCAGCGAAACCTACTGAGACACTGGTGCAACTCCCCAGCTGGAGCAGTGGAGTGGCAAGACAGGATGATAGATAATTAATGGATGTTTCCTTGAGGCTGTCGCATAACACTGATGAGATTGTGTCATGTATGTTGAGTGGCCCTATAATGAATAGGGCATTAATAAAGAGCTTTGTTTATTTTAAAATGTGTTGATCAATGAATAAATTGTTTTTGATAAAAAAGGTCCATATGTGTGGCAGCTGGATGGTGGACCATACAGTCCCACTATGCTTGCACTGGAGGTTTATCTATCCCACAACTATCCTTATCTATCCCACAAGCATGTAAAGTGCTAAAGACACTAAACTAAGTGTCTTAAGCAAAGATAACCTTTATTAACTTTCTTAGGTAAACTTTATGACTTTATTAAATAAGCAAAATGAACCAAGTAAAGTGTCTTAAGTGTCTTAAGCAAAGATAACCTTTATTAACATTCTTAGGTAAACTTTATGACTTTATTAAATAAGCAAAATGAACCAAGTAAAGTGTCTTAAGCAAAGATAAACTTAACAAGTAAACATCTCAGTTTCTGACACTATTCTCAATCATTCTGAGTCATGTCCATGGTCTCAGCTGTTAAGCGGGCAGGGACTGTGTAGGTGGCTGTGGCTTGAGTGCTGGTCTGAGCCACCATTGGTGTGCTTGGCCCTGAGGGTACGACAGGGGATGCTGTGTTCAGAAAGCTATCCAAGAGCTGACTCAGTCCTGTGAGGTTGAGAGGCCCTTCATCAAAGACTTGAGATGTCAGGCCCAATACTGATGACAGATTGTCTGTTGACGGGCTTGGCTGTGGGGTGGAAGGAGGAGTGTAGTGGAGCTGTCTGTTCTGCAGCTGGGTGAGGAGTGGTGTTTGTGGCGTCCAATGAACCTGGGCCTGGACTGGGAAGTCCTGCTTCTGCTGTGGGAAGTCCTGGTGGTCATAGCCTTGGTAGTTGAGAAAGTCGTGGAAGGTCTGTGACATCGCCTGGGGTGGAGGAGCAGACCTGGACTGGGTAGGAGCAGCTTCAGCTGGGCCTTGAGGGCTGTGCAGAAGTGCTGTGATCTTCTGCTTCATCACCTGGTTCTGGGCCTTGGGCAGGTCCCTCAGGGTCTGGCTCATGTAGGTGATGGTATGTCACAGTTGACCAGCTGAGAGAGAGGTTCTGTGCTGGTCTTCATTGTGTCCCTGATTTCCAACAGCAAACTGTTGGCCCTCCAGTCTGCTTCTCTGCCTGCATCCTCTGGAGCTGGGGGTGGGTTGGCCTCTGGTGGCTGCTGCTTCTTCCTCCATTTGTGACAGCAGGGATTCATCCTCCATGGGATCCTCCAAGTCTGCCAGCATGGGGAGTGCAGCTGTCGGAGGGGTCTTTGCTGTGGGGCCCTCTGAAGACACCTGCCTGGACAGGGTAGCTGGCTCCTGGCTGGAAGAGGACTGGCTGTCTGTGGGCTGTCTGAGGGAGAGGGATCTCAGAGGGGCAGCTTCTTGGTGGCGGATCTCACCCTCCAGGAAACTGCACTTGGCCATGATGTACATCTCCTGGTCAGTGAGCTTGACAGCGGCCTGCCCGGATTTTTTGAGGTGTAGCTTGCCATACCAGGTGTTCATGTGCTTCCACCATCCTAGGAGTACTTCTGCAGTGTACCCCAGGCTCTCTGCCTTGTCTCTCCAAGCTGCCTGCTTCTTCTTGGTGTCCCGATACAGTCTGTGGCCCTTTCTCCAGAGGTACTCATTCTCCCTCAGCCATTCCAGCACCTCATCCTCATGCTCCTCGGAAACAGTGTACTGTTTCCTCTCTCTCTTCTCCTTCCCTTGCCTCTTCCTCCCTCTGGAAGGGGCTTCAGCAGGGCCTTCAGGGGCTTGAGCAGCAGGACCTTCAGGGGCTTGAGAAGCAGGGCCTTCAGCAGCAGGTCTTTGAGGGCCTTGGGGCTGGTCCACCACAGCAGCAGCAGCAGCAGGAGGTTCAGAGTCAGTGCCAGGGGGTGGGATGCTGGTTCTGGCCTTCTTGCCAGGGCTGGAACAAGTAGGCACGGGCTTCCTCTTCTTCCCTGACTGACGAACCATGGTGTTCCTGCAACTTGTATGTGGCAGCACGTATTTCCCCTGTATGCTGACTGCGTGCATGCTTCATCCTTTTACATCCGTGGAGCTGACGCAATTCATACTCCCCACATGCACAGTGAACGCTTTGCATCCGATATACATCCGCGCGGCATCCCCTTTGTTTCCTATAGGCATCCATGATGCATCCGCTTCATCCGCTATGCATCCGCCCCTTCCACTATGCGTCCGCTTTGAAATTCTCCCCCGGAACCCACTTGGATGTGTCATCCGCTTCCATCTGCTGTCATCCGCTAGGCTTCCTATGAACATCCATTTAACATCCCCGCTACATACTACCCACGTCCGTTCTTTTCCATTCTTTTCCGTTCTGTTTATGCAAATTTTTGCCACTTTTTGGAGCAGATGACAACGGATGGAGCCACCCCTGAAATTTTGCTCATCCACTGTGTCCTTTATGGATACGTTTTGCGTCCGTCGGCCACTGGGACCGGGCCTTTAAGGAAGATCTTAAGTTTAATGTCCCTTGGGACATTACCGAAGTTACTGCAAGTAATTGAAACCACTGGGAATCATTTCCTGCCAACATGCTCTGTACAGGACGAGAAGAAGAAGAAGAGGAAGAGGAATTGTACCACATAGAAAACCTGATCTATATGAATTCAAAAATAAATATTTCAAGCTGCTTCTATAAATTACAATGATAGATATTCATCACACTTACCATCCCTTGCATAAATATTCCTTTATTTTTAATTATGTAATGTTGTTGTTTTTACTCACAGTTTCTTTATTTAAAAATGCCTTGTCAACATGGTGGATGTATTTATTTAGCATACGGTGTGCAATGTCAGAGAAATTTACACATGATCGACACAATGCAGTCCTGACAGCCTTGAATAATAGTCCATTCCGTTTGCACCTATCCTTGGTGGACCATGGGTAGGGTGAACTAGCTCTACACCAATTAGGTAGAGGCACTGAGGTTCCTTGGCTCTTCCAGGATTTTCCATGAGTCTCCCCTGACTTCATATTGTGATGCCTCTTGTCTGGCCAGGTCCAGTTCCAGCTCCAGCTTCCATTCTCCACACACATGAACGCAACTAGGGGTTTTTCCCCACTGAAGCAATATCTACTTGCAATTTTAACTGCTTTCAAATTGCTGGGTGGGCAGGAGCTGGGGTTGAGCAATGGGGTCTCCATTCCATTCCAATTCGCTCAGTTACCTTATTACCATTAGCCATTGTACTGCACCCAACAGTTAAGTCATAGAAGATCCAGTATCCCATGCAAAAGTAAGGGATGTATGTTTTCTAAAAAGAAGAGCTGATGCTCCTTTTTTACATTAGAGGAATATCATCATATCACAGGAGAGGAGGTATTACTGGTCTGAGATGATTAAATAAACTTAGTTCTTAAGGAACTAAGGAAGTGTATAGGAAGTGTAATATATTTGATTTCTTATTTTCTGAGCATTCTGCAGAAAATTGCAACACTAATATCCCCCAAATTTTAGCAGCATAATTTCAGGAAATTAAAGGAGTCAAGTTAAAAGTTAAAGTAACATGCCTATTATGCACTATAATAGTGTGCCCAATTATTCAAACTGACAAAAAACAAAACAAAACAAAACTGAAAATGGCAGGAAAAGCAATGTTCAAGTATGCATCCTTATGATCTGCCACCAAAATGTATACTATCCAAGTCAAGGTGAATTATTTTTATATGCATAAGTACCATAAACCTTAACCATATCTTTTCTAGTAGCCTAAATTATTAGATATATTATTATTGTTATTATTATATTATTATTGTTAAGCCTGGGTTCCCCAACCAGGGTTAGGTAGACAAGCTAAACAGAATGTGCAGCGTTAGTCAGATAGGCATACAGATATATGAGTGAGCTAAGCTTGTATGTTTATTAACATACAGTAAAAATAACAGATACGCTTGTGCTATCAAGAATATAGTTTATTCCATTATAAGTTAATAGCATAGTCAAATAACAGTCCAATAGTCATGTATCATGTAGTCAGTCCATTCAGGGATATTCAGTTAGCAAAGTCCATGTAGAATATCCTATGTCAGTTCACTTATAAATCAGTCCTTTGTTGTCTCTCCCGTTCGAGCAATGCAGTCTTGATTCCAAGCAGTAATCAGGGATCATCAAAGCCAGCCAGAGTGAGCAAGCTGTAGACTTGCTACTTTTATATTGTTTTCATAACCACTCCCTTAATTACTTTTCCACAGTTAAAGCTACAGACACTTTAACATACATAACTATGATTCATAGTTATTATTTCACCTAAACCAGTTAGGGTACACAATGTTATCCCTAACATTTATTATTATTATTATTATTATTATTATTATTATTATTATTATTATTATTATTATTACATTGATGTTTTATTGTTGATTCATATACACGCTCTATGAGCAAAATGGCCAAAACTGACAGATGTATTAATGTTTTAGTGTGCAATTAATGACTTTTATATTCACATTATTTTATCTAAGCATATATTTTCAGTCCTAGTTAGTATCTGTATTACCTTTGTCTTATTATTATGCCCTATCTACATATTCCCTCACTTGTTTCCCACACTTGAAATATAGACTTATTGTGATCTGCCCCTTAAGAACCATGGTGGGTAGAAATATTTCTCTCAGATGAAGATGGGCATGTGAAATTTGCATAATTAGAGCCTATATATATGTATGTATGTATGTATGTAT
>BLBF01000065.1:4678287-4732853 GCA_015471245.1 Laticauda colubrina | reverse complement strand
AAGAAAGATCTCCATGCCACAAGCCAGGCAAACACCTGGGCAAAAACAGACTCCCTCTGATAGCTCCAACCTAACCCCCCCACCAGGCACCTAGGTGAAACCCAGCTTGCTAATGAAGAGCAGCCGTCCCTTCACACAGAGCCAAGCTGCACTAAAAGCCTCCAACACAAGAACAGACTGTTGCCAGCCAATCAAAGCCACAAAACAGACAGAAGAAACCAGGAACACCAATCAATCAAACTCCAAGTCCAATGAAACAGGTCCAGGCTCCCAACCAATCAGAATGGACCAGCCTCAAATTTAAAACCAGGAGCTGTAAGACCCATATCCATACAGAAGCCTGAAGATGGCAGATGAGATTCTGCTGAAACGTTGCTACAACTTTAACAGAACTACAATGACGTGGGATAATACCCGAAGGAAGCTGAACAGCACACACACACACACACACACACACACACACACACATATATATATATATTGTGACCCAATAGATCCATGAAAGGTTCTGTGAGAACAATGTACAATCATTCGTACTTTATTTATTTATATCTTCTCATTCTCATGCTTAACTTATGGTATTATAAATAAATACACTACCTTATTGTATGATACTGTCTTTTTTACAGCTCAGCTCTTCCTTTGTTTTGGAACTGAAGAGAAGTTATAACTCTCCTTACCCAATATAGGGGCCTTTTAATTATCAGTGGCCTTGCAGTTCTATCGTATCTTGTTCTCCTCAAAGTTTTGTAAAAGCAGCATTTTGCCTTAGTGGTGCTCATGAAATTACCAAGATTAACAGTTCTATTATTCCACTATGCTACCCCAAAGATATTTTCCACCCCACTTCCGTCATCAATAACGAGTTCCTGCTGTCGTATTGTTCCTTCGACTGAGGCCATAGGGTGGCATTGTATCTCTCAGCCATTCACTGATCTTAATGCTTTTGACTAAAAACTAAATTTAAATGCAGTAGGTCATACAAACAGTTTGATCTTTCAAATACATTTAATCAATAAGTTCTATGCATCTTTTGAAAACAATTAGCCCCAAACTCCAGCTTTTTCCTTGTGATATTTCTTTGCTGGGCTGACAGATACAGCAATTAAACCTTATCTGTTTTCAGGGCACAAATAATAATAGTTGACACTCAATGGTAGTTGACACTTAATGCATGGAAAACCTATTAAACATGAAGCTTATGGCAACAATGGATCCTCAGGCTGAACTCTGGCATGGAGCTGAGACTTCAGCACCAAAGCTATGGTTTGTTTCTTTGCTGTGGGACTCCAACCCAAATTGATCTAGATATTATTAGACAGTACAGTTCTCAGCAATATCTTTCCCCCTCAAAAAATCCATACAGAAATTTAAATACTTGCAACAAAAGCAATTCCCGAACAGTTGTTCAAGCATTTTATTTTGTACCATGAAGGTTAAAGTTCACATAATGCCCTAAAAACTAATAATGTTGGCTTAGTGAACTCACCCACTGTGATTTGTAAATCACGACTTTTGATTTGGCCAATTGTAATTTATTCAATGATGATGGCTTAACATTTGGGTGAATCAGGTCAGGCTGTTATTTCTCCCCTCCCACCAAAAAAAGTTTACATACATCACATATTATTATAAACTGTAAAAAAAGTGTTTGCAATGAAACACATATTAATATTAACTATGTCAACCTGTCTGAATTTTCAGAGAATTCTATAAATGGGTAAATAAATATTCATAAAAGAACTGGAGAAGGGAAGGAATGGGATCTTTCCTTCAATCTGAAGTAGCTTAAAAACATTCCTTAAAAACATTCCTAGATATAACATATAACAAATCCCTTGTGGGTGAGCTTAATTTAACAAAGCTTATAGTTTCCATATTTTGTATGACCCATACAGTCTTAATGTATCCATACACAATTGTACTTTTTTTCTTAGTATCTAAATCGATTGTTTTTTAATGAAATTGTTCATATAGATTCAGAATAGAATGATTGATGGAGTCCATTAACTTCCATTTTAAAATATAACCGCAGAAAATGTGCACATATACAAATGCAGGTGTGTAAAAAATGCATATATTTTGACATATTGAATATATCATCCCCAATTACCAAATTGCTTTTTTTAATGATGTAAATGTCTTTTGTCCTTTTTTGCTATCTATCTATCTATCTATCTATCTATCTATCTATCTATCTATCTATCATTTTCTATGTTGCCCATTTCACTCTGAAGACTGTTTTTGATCAAGCAAAATTTAACCAAGAGCATATATTCTTACTCTGATCTTGATTCAGGGGTTGCCTAGTGTGTGAGGGATAAAACTGAACTGGAAATTATCTACTGAAAATTTTTTATCACAATGGAAATGGGTCAAACAGGGATCCAGAACTAAACTCTGAACAGTTCAATCACAAAAATGTCCCTATTGAGGAGAATTTCTTTTTTCATGCTTTTGAGGCTAATACACACACACACACATGAAAAATTGAACATCTTGAAGATGTCATCTCAAAGAAAGTCCTAAGCAAAATCATTATGGATAAAAAAGTTTGATTGTTGAAATCTGAAGTATTTCTGAGGTTGAAATCAAGAAATTAATCCAAAACTGTGCTTCAAGAAAAGAGATCTGGAATAAGCTAAGACAGAGTACATACTCACTCAGAAATGAGCAATAGTACATTAATGTATATAAAATTGAAATTAGCAGGGAATGGAGATTTAATGGAATATGTGTCGGAGTATTTCTTTACTCAAAGGACCTAAAATAAAATAGGGTGAACTTTTCTGATGATTTAATCATGAAATTATTAAGGTTGTTATCAAAAACTATAAATATATGGTAGAGTTAATCAAACTTCATGATGAAATTCCATAAAGTAATTGTCAAGTGAAAGCCCATAGTAATTTTCAATCACAGCAAAGTTATATATAAAAACAAATGCAGATTTTCTGTAATTTTATTTAACTGCAGAGTGCATATCTCTGACAGAATGAATTCATGATTGAATAGGTTAAGATTAATTGCAGACAAATCCAATGTCACCCTGAATTTTAATAATTTGTGGGTTTTGAAGTCTCTTGAATGCTACAAGGCTCTTTACTCTATATCAATGGTCCTCAACCTTTCTGGCTCCGTGAAACCTTTTTGGTTTCATACATGCGCATACCACTTGTGCAAATGCAGCTTTCCATACTCGTGTGCTGCCTGCATGGCCTGGTTGCTGATGAGCCACATCTTGGTAGCAGTCTGTGGACAGGGTGTTGGGGACACCCCCCCCCCCCACTCTATATAGTGCACTTTAACTATCACAGGAACATAAATGCAAGAGATGATGACAGTGATCAATATGATTCCATAACTGCAATCTTTTAATGGGTGATGAACTCATGTTTAGCACCATGTTCTATTGGATGTTGTATTATATGTGAATGAATATATGAATTCAGTGATATGGAAAAGCCTGGTTTTCCACCAATAAGTCAATAAAGAGACACATTGACACTTGATCCAATCTACCAATCTCTGAAAACCAAAGAACCGTATCAACCATGATCCCGAAGGTAGCATTTAAAAAGAACGAACAGGCACCCTGCTTCACAGCAACAAAATTATAACCCATCAGCTCACAAGAAATTGGACCATGTCTCAGTAACAACAGCCAGTCACTCAAACTATAAAACGAGCCAAAATCAGGCCATGACTCAGAAGCACTCAGATAACAACTCTAATCCTAATTTGCTTAAATACTTAACTACTCAAATAGCTCAGAAGCAACAGCCAGGCAATCAAACAATCCAAACTCAGACCATGGCTCAAAAATATCCAAACAACATTCAGACTTATTTGCACCTCATAAAAAGACCTGTGTTTTGACAGACGAGCACAACTCAAAACGCACTGACAATGTATTTGGTATTTTTAGTATTTATTTGATTTGTCAATAGGTTACAAGATACAACTATAAGAAGAAATATAGTTTTGAATACATGAGATAGATACTTATAAGAAAAATAAAAGAAACAATAGGAAAGGAACAGTAGACACGATTGGTGCACTTATGCACATCCCCTACAGACCTCTTAGGAAAGGGGTGAGGTCAATAGTAGACAGTCTAAGGTTAAAGTTTTTGGGGTTTGGGGAAGAAACACAGTCAGGTAAAGTATTCCAGACATTGACCACTCTGTTGCTGAAATCGTATTTTCTGCAGTCAAGTTTGGTGCAATTAACCTTGAGTTTGTATCTATGGTGTGCTTTTGTATTGTTATGATTGAAACTGAAGTATTCATTGACAGGTAGGACATTGCAATGTATGATTTTATATACTATACTTAGATCGGACCGGAGGTGGTGTAGTTCTAGGTTTTCTAGGTCTAGAATTTCAAGTCTGGTGGCATAAGGTATTCTGCAATGAGTAGAGGAGCAGAGAACTCTCCTTGTGAAGTATTTCTGGACTTTTTAAATTGTGTTAATAACAAATACATGATATGGGTTCCAGACTGATGAGCTGTATTCAAGTATAGGTCTAGCAAATGTTTTGGATGCTCTAGTTAGTAGTGTGATATTATCAGAGAAGAAGGTACATAGGATTAAATTAACAACTCTTAATGCCTTTTTGGCTATGTAGTTACAGTAGGCTCTGGCACTTAGATCATTTGAGATGAGTACTCTTAGGTCCTTAACAAAGTTTGGATCCTCAACAAGGTCTTGACTACTCTACTCTCTACTCTTACTGTTATTTTTATTATCAAACAATTGTCCCATAAGTTATAGAAAGGATTATACAGATCATCTTCAACATACAACTGATTCCCCACCACCCTCCAAAATGTATTTATGACCCGATTCCAAGTTCTAATGTCCATTCTCCCTTGGTCATGTGACTGTATGCTAGTTGCTCAAACACCAACCTGCATTTATGGCCATTTGTAGCATCCTGTGGTGATGTGACCGTGCCATACATTGTTTTTGCCGATAATTGGTATTTACTTATGGTTTTTGGCAAAAACCAGCCCAAGATTCAGCAATGGGTTCTTTTTACAATGGTGGTATTTGCTTAAATGTCATAAAACAGATCTGGTCACATGGTGATCCATTCTATGACTCTTGCAACATATGACTGTAATAGGCAGGTTTCATTATGCTCAAAGGTTGAAGATTATCTGTATAAAGTTTCTACAAGGAATCCTGTTGGACTGTTTCTCTTCATTTAGTTTGGAAATTAATATCCTAACGTGGACATGTAAACAAGAGCCTGTTAGCTTTTGTAAGGCTAACTCTCCCCCAATAGTTTCTTCGGGTATAATCTTTAAAAAGAATAAAACAATATATGTGTGTGATACCACCCCATGAATAATGCTCTCCAACCATGCTTTGACTGGACTGAATGAAAGAGCTCAGGGACATGAGTTGGGCAGCATTTGATCTATTTCAGTTGCTCCTTTTATTGCATATGGCGTTCAGATTGCTTTGATCAACTTCACCAGAAATTGTATGGTGATATGTAGCTGCATTAATGTTATTCAATCTCAAGCATTTCTTGATTACATAATCAACGGTGATGCTGGTATTTAACTGTTCTGCCTTATAATATTAAATATTGAAGACATTTTTAAACTGTGGTTTTAGGCCTTTCTAATCTCTCATGTACAAATGTTCATGAACAGTTCCCTAGTATATGCTGTCCTCAAAGATACTGTTTTTGGTCCCTTTTCTATGCATTAATTATAGAAAGTTGTTTGGAGATGCTGTGAAGTGCAGCGTCACTAATATGATAAAACTCATTTCAAATGGTGGCAGTAGCAAAATATGTGCACATGATTATATTTAGCCTTCTTGAGTTAGTCTGATTTGACAAAGGACAAATGCTCATCTTTATTATGTAAAGATACCCCTTTCGTTATTAAGGGCCATCAAGTCAGTATTGACTCTTAGCAATTATGTAGATATTGTCCAGGACAAATCTGTCCCAAACTTTGTCCTTCACTTGTCCTTCCCAATGATACATCTATCACCAGTGTAAATGAATGCATCTTTCTTGCTATTGGTCAACCTGTAACTACATAGTTACTATGTAACTACCTAGTAACTAATGGTCACTGTAACTACATAGCCAAAAAGGCATTAAGAGTTGTTAACCTAATCTTACATAGCTTTTTCTCTGATAATATTACACTACTAACTAGAGCATCCAAAACATTTGCTAGACTAATACTTGAATACAGCTCATCAGTCTGGAACCCATATTACGTATCTGATATTAACACAGTTGAGAAAGTCCAGAAATATTTCGCAAGAAGAGTTCTTCACTCCTCTCCTCATTGCAGAATACCTTATGCCACCAGACTCGAAATTCTAGATCTAGAAAACCTAGAATTACGCTGCCTTCGGGCCAATATAAGTATAGGAAATAAAATCATACATTGCAATGTCCTATTGGTCAATGAATACTTCAGCTTCAACCATAACAACACTAGAGCAAACAATAGATACAAACTCAAGGTTAATCGCACCAAACTTGATTGCAGGAAATACGACTCCAGCAACAGAGTGGTCAATGTCTGGAATACTCCATCTGACTCTGTGGTTTCTTCCCCAAACCCCCAAAACTTTAACCTTAGACTGTCTACTATTGACCTTACCCCTTTCCTAAGAGGTGTGTAGGGGGCATGCATAAGCGCATCAATGTGCCTACTGTCCCTGTCCTATTGTTTCTTTTATTTTTCTTATATGTATCCATGTATTCATAACTATGTTTTTACTTATACTTATCATCTTGTAAACAATTGACAAACCAAATAAAGTAAAAATAAATAAAATAAAAATCCTCTCCTTCTCTTTCTTTCTGCTATCCCAGCATTAGAGTCTTATCTACAGAACTAGGTCTTTGCATAATGAACCTAAGTAGAAAACCTAATCATTTGTAGTATCAATTCATACTGCACAGGAGATGTAATTGTAAGCTAGTAGTATATTTTTTACCAAGAAAACTACATAGATAGAAATAAACTATTAGGCTGCTATTAATGAGACAAATAAAGACCTGCAGGATGTTGGTTTTAACTATGAGTCACAGGAGCGATTTACAGGTGTCAAAAGGTTCTTTACCTAAATTTGTCCAATTATTCAAATCTGCAGAAATGTTCTTTTAAGGATCCTGCTACTAGTAGAGATCTTGGAAAAGTGGCTTTATTATCCTGTTACAGTTCTGTGAGATGTGAAATGCATTCCTGTCAAAGTTATGATAGGCCTCACTATTTCTTTTTTGAAAAAAAGTTTTAAGATATGTTCTTCAAATGACATTTTAAATTTATCCCAGGCCCTTTATTATTGTTTTTTGAAGTTTTACATTATTTTTATTGTTACTATTGTATCTTTATTAGCTGTATAAGGCTTTGTATATTGTATTTTTGACCTGCTGTTTACCGCTTTGTAGGCTTTTGCTGTGGAGGAGGAGGAAGAGAAGAAAAAGGAGGATTGATCTGTGATATAAAGGTAACATCTGTGCTAGCTTTTGGTCATGCGATGGTGGAATTCAAATTTTTTTACTTCTGGTTCTGTGAGAGTGGCTTGGTGGGCGTGAAAAGGGAAGGATACTGTAAAATCTCCAGTCAGAGGTGGTATTTACTGGTTCTCTGGATTACTCAAAATTTCTGCTACTGGTTCTCCAGAACAATTCAGAACCTGAATACCCACCTCTGTTTTGGTGGGTCTTAAGACGTGGTTCTTCACCCAAGCAGTGAGCTAGGATGGTGGTTCAATTGGGAGGCTGTTTGGTACCTGGGGAGAAGTGTGTTTAATCTATACTTTGATTAATTGTCCCATTCACGGAGTTGGGCTGGACATGGACTGCGCATGACACATCTGGTCCACAGGCCACCAGTTTTACACCCCTATTCTATAGTATTCACATGGCACATAAAGCACAAGAAACCTGATGTGTGTTATAATCCGATCAATGTACACTGCAGTGGTGGGATTCAATTTTTTTTTTACTACCAGTTCTGTGGGCGTGGCTTAGTGGGCATGGTGTGGTAGGCGTGGCTTGGTAGGTGTGGCAGGGGAAGGATACTGCAAAATCCCTATTCTCTCCCCACCCCACTAACCTGCTTTCCAGCTCCATTCTCCTGTGCAGGGCAACTAAAGAAGACCCAGCTGATCAACTGGGACTCGGGAGGTGGAGAATAGATGGGGGCAGGGCCAGTCAGAGGTGCGATTTGCCGGTTCTCTGAACTACTCAAAATTTCCACTACTGGTTCTCTAGAACTGGTCAGAACCTGCTGAATACCACCTCTGGTACACTGACATGTTTCACTCCATTACCACCAAGTAAATACATAAAAAGTATAACAAGTATGCATGATGTGTTTAAGTGGTGATAGGCTGGGAACATGAAATAACTAAAATTGTTTTTGCTATTATTTCTTAACATGGGTTTCAGACTGAGAAATCCTAATAACGCAGAAAATAATGCTGCAATTTAGTTGACAATCGGATTCAGAATTAATCAACAAGCCAACAAAAGGCAGGTTAAGAAAATAAATAGAAATGCCTACTTCTCATTTAGACTTGAAAGGTTGATCTGAACGCTCAACGTTCTACTTAAGTTTATGCCCAGAAATATTTATCCTTCTCCTTCACATCAGCTCTCCACAAAGAATCACGGGCATAACCAAACTTTGCCATCTTCATGCCACAACTCTATTTCAAACATTCAGCTGTTAAAATTAATAAAGCTCTCGATTCCTTTAGTTAAGGCACCTGTTTCTATGGTGACACTTGCAACCCAGAACCTCTCCATCAGCCCATAAGTAAAAAAAAACCATAACAAAGTCAATTGAAGCCAATTGCAGAACCCTCAAGAGAAGAGAGGCCTGATCCTTTCCCAGAAGAATGCTACTCTCTGTCCTTTCTTCTTCACTTATCCAAGACAGAGGATTATACACAGAGATGATTAAGAGTTCATTGCTGATGAAAACAGCCATGCTCTTCATGTCACAGAAACAGCTTGCTAGCTTAACGTACTAGTGGAATATGCTTTTCACACTGCTACTGTACAGCACAGAAGGCACAGCTGTCTCCTATACCATGTTCATCACTGAACAGATTGTTTTCTTCACCGTCCCTGCTGCTTCACCTCAGGCATCAAAGCATCCTTAATGAGAACACCTGGAGCCTGGAGAGATAGGGCTGCTCGCATTTCCTTAGGATGGGCATGTTTGGGACTTCCTTTCACAGTGAATGTGTCAAAGAAAACTATCTATTAAGTGCTCTTCTGAGGAGCTGATGGAAGTAAGACAAGAAGAAAGGGAAAATGACCCAGTGTTTAATTCTGGGCTTCACTAAAGTGTTATATGTCCAAATGTCCAAGTATGTACTCTTGCCTTTAAAAAGATCAAGTGTGTTAAGTATAAGACAATCACCAATTCTGAAGACATATTCCTAAAGTTGGTGCTCATTGAGTATAATTCAATTTAAGGACTTTCCCTCACCAAGTGAACAAAACGTATCATGCAAAACTTATCCCTTAAGATATGTTTTCACAATGAACAGAAGAACATATAAATAGTCTCACTGGACCAACAGAAGGCCCATCTTAATCCAACTTTCTTGTTTAAGGCAATGAAAAATGAATGTTCTTCGAAGTTTTCCTGCTCTAAGATTTATTTCTTCTAGAATAATTACTTAGAATTAAAAAACCTGAGCTGTCTGTAACTAATCAGAAAAAGATGTTGGGATTGTAGTGGACAGCACAAAGGCTGGTGACTTAGTGTGTGTGGTAGCTGTGAAAGAAACAAATTCCCTATTAATGATCATTAGAAAGGGTTTGAGAACACCACTGTAAACATTCTCATAGCCTTGTAGGGTATGTCTGTGTTTGGAATTCCATTCTGGTGGCCAGGCTTGAAAAAAACAGAGAAAGTGCAGAAGAGGAAACCAAAGTGATCAAGGGGCTTTACAGTACCTTTGTTATGAAGGAAGACAAAAGTGTTTGAAATTCTATAGCTTTAAAAAGACTGATTCTGAATGGGGGGGACAGGACCTAAGGTGTCTAATGTAATTAGAATGGAACCAGTGAAATATTTTTATTTGTTTCTCAAAATGCTGTAACCAATTCTTATTGACTAAATTGATCAAAAAACTGATCAGAAGAAAAGACAAAGTGCTTCTTCACACTGTATATAATTACCCTGTGGAATTCCTCAACACAAAATATGGTGATGGCCATGAACATCTGTACTTTTTAAAAGGGAACTAGATACATTTATGGTCTACCAACAGTTCCTAATCTTAAAGGACAGCATTCTTCAAATACTAACAGCACAGGAATGAGAATGGAAGGCTAATTTTGCTTCTCTTCATTGTTGCCCATGATTAAAAAAAGCAGCAAACAGCATGTGGCAGTATAATTCATTCCTTTCCCTATTTTAAGTATTTAAAAGAATGTTTATTGGATGGCTTTGTAAACCAATGCAGCCTCCACCTAGTTATTTGATACTGTTCAATGTATCCAGGATAATATGATAAATTTATTTCTAATTCATTGCATTATCCTTTAAATATTTTAATGATTCATTGAACGAAAGAAAAAAACTACTTCAAATGAACAATTCTGCTGCATTGGAGTAAAGGCTGATTATATTTAAATACTTCTTGTATGGATAACAGGACATATTGACCTCCCAGCTTTAGGAGCTAATTTGGTTCTTATCTCTTAAGTAATTTTAAACTGCAAATTACCATGAAACCTTAAAGGGCCTTAAAAACAGTCATCAAAATATATTATTTCACTTTACAGAAGTATTTTTTAAAGTGTGTGCCATATTTTGAAGTGAACTTAAATCATGTACCTTCTGAAATTTAAAATAACAGTATAATCATCAATGGTAAATAGTGAATGATGAATTTTCTAATCATTTTTTTTTTCAGATTAGGGCAGAGGTCCCCAAACATGGCAACTTTAAGACTTGTGGACTTCAACTCCCAGAATTCTCTAGCCAGCATAGCATAGCTGGCTGGAGAATTCTGGGAGTTGAAGTCCACAAGTCTTAAAGTTGCCATGTTTGGGGACCTCTGGATTAGGGTACTGAATTTTTCATCATAATGGATCAAAGTTCTGCCAAAAGCTTAGAATAAGATGGAATTCACCATGAAGGGTATTGGAAAATAATATCTAATTTGTAACATGGTCTTACAAAATAATATGCAGTATTGTCCACAAAATGACACTTGTACCCTTTCTTGGCTTTCTCTTCCCATTTGGCAAATGGAACAGGAAGTATCTGAAAAGAGTAGAATTCTGGTAGGAAGAGAAACAGCCTTTATTTGAGATCAGAAAGGCCAGTTATCTTTTCTGAATGGTTTTATCAAGGTGATTTCTATCGTAATAAATGATTTATTATCCATTTCTTTGTTATGTGCACACACAAAGTCACCAGGCCAAATGAAAGATTAGATTATATGCAAAAATAGGTGAAAAGTTATCATCTCTGGCTAACTTGCCTTACTTACGTAGTGAAGTGGATATGTGTTTACAACTTTTCTTCTCTTCAGAGTTTAGATAAAATGCATTTCATCCAATGGCCCTGCATACCTCACTCTACCATTTTGGCCTCTGATTGCTACAACAAAAGTTACGAAATTAATGGTGCAGGCTAAAGCATACCGTACGATAGCAATAGAAATAGCACTTAGGGTTTGCTAAATGCTTTACATTGCTTTACAACCTTTACATTGCATTACACATTACTTAAAGGCCGAGGGATGCAAAACGTTTGTAAAAAGGACACAGCGGACGAGAAAAATGTTCCATCTGTTGTTATCTGCTCTCAAAAGGGGCAAAAATTTGCATAACCAGAGCAGATAACATGGAAAGGAATGGACGGGGGGAGGACGCAGGGCGGATGGAAAGCGGATGCGGAACAGAAGCCTAGCAGATGGAAGCGGATGAGAGCGGATAGGTCCCCTCTGCGAACATTTTTTCCATTTTAAATGCTTTCTTTGCGTGCTGCATCCGCTTTCATCCTTTCTCCGTCCGTGCTACTAACGCTGCGCGTCCGTTCCGCGTCCGTTCCGCTTCCTCCCTGCGTCCGTTTACCGCTGGAGCGGATTTGAGTTGAGCGGATGCACAGCGGATGCCTAGCAGATATAACAGATGCGTAACAGATGACAACGGATGCAAAACGGATGTCCCCTGTATGCCTAGCGGATACAGAACAGACACGTTGGATACATTTTCCGCTCAAAAGTTTTGAGCAGCTCAAAACCTTTTGAGCAGATGAAATGTCAATAGACGGATGCTGGACGGATAGAGAGGATGAAAAACGGAGGCAGTGAGTACAGAACGGAAGCATCGCGTTAACCAACGGATGGCAAGTGTTTCTCTCTGTTTTACATCCTCTTTCCATCCGTTGGTGCAGTGTGACATGGGCTTTATAGCCTTCTCTAAGCGGTTTACAGAGTCAGCCTCTTGCTCCCAACAATCTGGGTCCCATTTTATCCACCTCAGAAGGATGGAGTCAACCTTGAGCCTGGTGAGATTTGAACTGCCAAATTGTAGTCAGCCAGCAGTCAGCAGAAGTAGCCTGCAGTCCTGCCCTCTAACCACTGCGCCACCACAGGTCTTATACTTTCTGGGCATCAATTTTAACAGTCCTTTTTCCTGCCACCGATTCTTCTCTAGTAATCTGAAAACACTAGTCCTTGTCATTTATTGTTCCTGTTTATTAAAAGGAAAAAAGGAAAAAGCTCTTCCACATGAAAATTATCAACCCACTCATCTCGTAGGTAGAACCAGCAAACTACATTCAAGACATCCTGATTTAAAACTTTTAAGATATATTGTATGGAGAAATAACCTGGGGAGACAAGAAAAAGAGTTGCAGAGACTGCCAAAGGAATGGAGGCATAGCAAACATCTTAGAAGAGACCCTCCCTAGTATTTCATTTTATGCTGATGACAATGTAATTTTTTCTCTCCTTGTGGTGGGATTATGCATTAAGTCTTTTGCAATGTACTGTAAAGGTTATCTTTAAAATCTAGAACCAAAGTTGTGCTCTATTCCACAACCTAATTTGACATAAATAGCAGATTTATAGCTAAATTATCAATTTAATAATAAATTAATAATAAATACCTCAGGATATACATTTCAGGATTCAAGGTCATGGCATTCCTAAACCCTGCAGGTCACTGAAAATGGCAAGTGGTTTACATCTGCCATTTTTGTGTTTTAAAAAATTATTTTAATCTAATCTTTGGCCAATGTGTATCCTTGGCAGTGTTGATTTCTCAGGGGAAAACATTTATTCAATTGCTTCATTGTTCATAGATATCTGCACAGAAAGATGAATGGCTATTATCTTGAAAGGGTGAATCTAAATTCCTGAGAGTAATTTTTGGTCCTTCTCGTTGCTTTCAAAAGAAGACACTATGAATTGATTTGCCTTACTTTCCAAGACTGTATTTGTCAAAGCAGATTTGTGTGTTGCCTAAGTTGATATATTGTCCAGAATATAGTCTCCTTAACTTTTACTGGTATATCAAGAGTGGGCTGGTGATTGATCCACTACAGGTATAGGCAATAATAAACTAATCCAGTTTATCCTGACTAGATTTTTGATGTGTTGTTTTTATTTTATGCTCTTTAGCTTTATTTACATTGTATCACCACATTTTAGTCTCTATAGTTTTAATATAAATACGAAGTACAGTTCTTATAGTTAGATAAGTACTATAAAATCCTACAATTCTATGTTATAGAATTATATTACTATATTCTATTATTACTAAATTATTGAATGGCTGCAATATTACATATTTTATTAAACTAACCTAAAGATTGATTAGGTCCATGAGTTTATAGCAATTTCCAAATATTCCCAAGGCAATTTGCAATGAAAAAAGCAACAACTGAGAATAACGTACAGAAAGGAGATTTCCACATACAAAATATCATGTCTGGCTTAGAAAACATCTTCATTCAACTTGTACTTTTTAAAACTACAACTTTTGTTAATTTCCCAGGTGCAATTTAACAGTTATGTGCTACATAAGTAATCTTCAATTTATAACAGTTCATTTAATGATTGTTTAGAGTTACAACAACATTGAAAAAAGTGATTTATGACCATTGTTCACACTTACAACCAGTGGATTCCTTTTTTTTTCTACCGGTTCTGTGGGCGTGGCTTGGTGGGAGTAGCAGGTGAAGGATACTGCAAAATCTCCCTTCCCTCCCCAGCCCACTAACCTGATTTCCAGCTCTGTTCTCCTGGGCAGGGCAACAAAAGAAGACCCAGCCAATCAGCTGGTACTCAATGGGAGGCGGGGAATAGATGGGGTGGGGCCAATCAGAGGTGGCATTGGCCGGTTCTCTGAACTACTCAAAATTTCTGCAACTGGTTCTCCAGAACTGGTCAGAACCTGCTGAATACCATCTCTGCTTACAACCATTGAGGCATCTCCATGGTGATGTGATCAAAATTCAGACACTTGGCAATTGATTCATATTTATAACGGCTGCAGTGTTCCTGGGTCATGTCATTCTCTTTTGCAAACTTCTGACAAGTAAAGTCAATTAGGAAGCCAGATTCACTTAATATCCATGTTACTAACTTAAGCCCATGTCACACAGCACCAACGGATGGAAAGAGGATGCAAAATGGAGAGAAACACTTGCCATCTGTTGGTTAACACGATGCTTCCGTTCTGTACTCACTGCCTCCGTTTTTCATCCTCTCTATTCGTCCAGCATCTGTCTATTGACATTTCATCTGCTCAAAAGGTTTTGAGCTGCTCAAAACTTTTGAGCAGAAAATGTATCCAACGCGTCCGTTCTGTATTGGCTAGGCATACGGGGGACATCCGTTCTACATCTGTTATCATCCGTTACGCATCCGCTATATCTGCTAGGCATCCGCTGTGCATCCGCGCAACTCGCATCCGCTCCAGCGGAAAACGGACACAGGGAGGAAGTGGAACGGATGCGGAACGGACACGCAGCGTTAGTAGCATGGACAGAAAAAGGATGAAAGCAGATGCAGCTCGCATACAAAGCATTAAAATGGAAAAAACGTTTGCAGAGGGGACCTATCTTGGATATTTAGGATGTCTGGAGGATGCCTAGAGGATGCAAAAGGGGGAGGAACTCACCTGGATCTCACTTTCAGTCCAGCAGCCCTGCGGTGCAGACCTCTTCAACCTTCTTCTGGCTCTTGCTCTTCCACAGCATCCAGTCATCTCCACCATGGATTGTCGCACACTCCTTTTGGTAGCCACCATCGTTCTATACCAGTGCGAAGCCATCTACGCGAAGAAAAGGAGGCAGCCAAGAAGTGTCTGGGTCCAAAGATGGATCGGCAGGAGAGCCAAGTACGGACTGTACAACAAGCTGATGGTGGAGCTCAGGAACGAAGACACTCGTGCATTCCAGAACTTCATGAGGATGCCTCCAGCCATGTTTGACGAAGTTGTGGAGCAGCTGAGACCCAGGTTGACCAAGCAGAGCACCAACTTCCGGCCCAGCCTGGACCCTGGGCTGAAGGTGGCACTGACTCTGCGCCACCTGGCCTCAGGGACCACCTACAGGAGCATGCAGTACGGCTGGAGGGTGCCACACAACACCATCAGCATTGTGGTCAGAGAAGTGGTGCAGGCCATCATCGAAGAATATCTGGAGGAGCTCCTCCAGTGCCCCTCCACTGAAGAAGGATGGAAGAAAGTTGCAGAGCAGTGATATCAGAGGTGGAATTTCCCACACACCGTTGGAGCCATAGATGGCAAGCACGTGGCCTGCAAAGCGCCAGCCAAGTCGGGGTCCACTTATTTCAACTACAAGGGCTTCTTCAGCATCATCCTCTTCGCCATGGTCGATGCTGACTACAAGTTCATGTACATCGATGCTTCAGGCAACGGGTCAGCTTCAGATGGCCAGGTATACAATGCCAGTGACCTCAAGGAGGGGCTGGAACGCAACCTTATCATGGGCTTCCCAGAACCAGACCCCCTGCCCAACGACACACAAGATGTGCCCTACTTCATCGTGGGGGATGACGCCTTCTCCCTCAGAACCTACCTCATGAAGCCCTACACCTCCAGATGCCTCACCCGTGAAGAGAGGATCTTCAACTACAGGCTGTCCAGAGCAAGGCGGGTGGTGGAGAACGCCTCTGGCATCCTGGCCAACAGGTTCCAAGTACTTCTCATCACCATGCAACATCATCCACAGACCGTGAGGAGGATCGTGGAAGCTTGCTGCATCCTGCACAATCTCATGCACATCCGCTACCCAGTGATGCAGAACAGGCTTGTGGACCTCCAGCAAGGCAATGGGGACATGGAGCCTGGTGAATGGAGGAATGGGCGAAACCTGATAGATACTATGGATGTGCAAGGCCCCAACAGAGGTTCACGTCAAGGGAAGAAGCAGCGCAACCTCCTGAAACACTGGTGCAACTCCCCAGATGGAGCGGTGGAGTGGCAAGACAGGATGATAGATGCTTAATGGATGCTTCCTTCAACCTGTCTCATCACACAGATGAGATTGGGCCATGTATGTTGAGTGGCCCTACAATGAACAGGGCATTTAATAAAGAGTTGTGTTTATGTTGAAATGTGTGGATGAATGATTACATTATTATTGATAAAAAAGGGCCATAGGTGTGGTACCTGGGAAGGTGGACCATACAGTCCCACTATGCTTGCACTGGAGGTTTATCTATCCCACAGCTATTACCCATCCCAAAGGTATCCCTGCCCATCCCACAGGTATCCCTGCCCATCCCACTGCTATCTTAACTGATCCCACAAGCATGCAAAGGCTTAAACCATTTCTAAAAGTTTCCACCAAGACTTTATTTACTAAAATAAATGAAGCAAGTGTGTGAAGCAAAGATAATCTTTATTAATAACAAGCTGTAAAAGAATAATGACCCAAGTGTCTTAAGCAAAGATAAAGTCAACAGGTAGCCACCCAGTCTCTGGCACTCTTCTTGGTCACTCTGAGGTGTGCCCAGTCTCAGGGGTGAAGGGTCCAGGTGCTGTGGAAGTGGCTGCTGCTGGAATGCTGGTCTGAGGCATCATTGGGGTGCCTGGCCCCGAGAGAACAACAGGGGACGGCGTGTGGAGGAAGCTCTCAGAGAGCTGGCTCAGTCTTGTGATGTTGAGAGCCCCTTCCTCCAGGACATGGGGTGTCAGCCCCAATACCAATGACAGATGTTCTGAGGCCGGGCTTGGCTGTGGGGTGGAGGAAGGAGCAGTGTAGTGGGGATGTCTGGTCTGCAGTTGAGTGAGGTGAGGCCTGGGTGGCATCTGTGGCATCAGTGGCATCTGTGGCATGGCTGGCATCTGTGGCATGGCTGGCATTGGTGGCATCAGTGGCATCGGTGGCACCGGTGGCGTCCGATGTACCTGTGCCTGGACTGGGAAGGGCTGCCTGTGCTGCTGGAGCTCCTGGTAGCCGTACCCTTGGTAGGTGAGGGCCTGTGGAAAGCCTTGGAAGGGCAGTGACATCACCTGGGGTGGAGGAGCAGGCCTGGACTGGGTGGGAGCAGGTTCAGCTGGGTCTGGAGGGTTGTGTAGAAGACCGGTGATCCTGTCCTTTATCACCTGGTAATGTGATTCCGACATGTTCATGAGGGTCTGGTTGACGTAGGTGAGGAAGGGCTTGCGGTTGGAGGATGGGACGTCGGTGTGTACCAACTGAGAGAGGAGATCTACACTGCTTCTGATGGTGTCCCTGATCTCCAGCAGGACAGTGTGGCTCTGCCCCTCTGGTCTGCCTCTCTGCCTTTCTGTGGAGGTGGAGCTGGGGGTGGATGTGGGTTGTTCTCTGGTGGAAGTGCCCTCTCCTTGCTCCCACTGCATCAGGGGGTCCTCCACGTGCTCCGCCACGGGGAGTGCAGCTGTCGGGGGGTTCTCCATCATGGCACGCTCCACAGATACCTGCCTGGACACAGGAGCTGACTCTTGGCCAGAAGAGGACTGGTTCTCTGAGGGCTGCCTGAGAGAGAGAGGGTTGTCAGAGGGGCTGCTCCTCGGTGGCGGATCTCACCCTCCAAGAAGCTGCACTTGGCCATCATGTAGGACTCTCGGTCCGTCAGCTTGACCGTGGCCTGGCCAGATTTCTTGAGGTGCAGCTTCCCGTACCAGGTGTGCATGTGCTTCCACCAGCCGAGGAGCACCTCCAAAGTGTAGCCCAGGCTCTCTGCCTTCTCTCTCCAAGCAGCCTGCTTCCTCTTGGTGTCTTGATAGAGTCTGTGTCCCTTCCACCAAAGATACCTCAGCCATTCCAGCACCTCATCCTCATGTTCCTCTTCGATGGAGTACTGCCTCCTCTCCCGTTCTCGTTCTCGCGTATGCCTCTTCCTCCCTCTGGCAGGGCCATCTGGGCCCTCATCAGAGGGGCTTCGAGATTGTAGGGGCTGCTCCTCCACACCACCAGCAGCAGCAGCAGCAACAACAACAGTAGCAGCAAAAGCAGGACCACCAGGACCAGCAGGACCAGCAGGACCAGGAGCAGCACCAGCAGAGTAAGCACCAGCAGCGCCAACAGGACCAGCAGGACCAGCAGGACCAGCAGCACCAGGAGCAACAGCAGGACCAGGAGCACCAGGAGCACCAGCAGGACCAGCAGGACCAGGAGCAGTGCCAGCAGAGTAAGCCCCAGCAGAAGCCCCAGCACCAGGAGCAGCACCAGCAGAGTAAGCACCAGCAGAAGCACCAGCACCAGGAGCAGAACCAGCAGAGTAAGCACCAGCAGAGGCACCAGCATCAGGAGCAGCGCCAGCAGAAGCTCCAGCACCAGAAGAGTCAGCCCCAGCAGCAGAAGCCCCAGCAGAAGCAGAATCAGGGCCAGGGGGTGGGATGGTGGCCCTGTCCCTCTTGCCAGGGCTGGCAGCAGATGGCAGAAGCTTTCTCTTCTTCCCCATGGTTGTTGGCTTGCCGGCTGGCTGGCTGGCTGGCAAGCTGTGTCTGGCAGCAGATCTTTCCTCTGAATGGTGACCTGCTTGCGAGCTGCTTCCCTTTATATCCGCGGGGCTGACGCAATGCATCCTCCCCGCATGCGCAGTGAACGCTTTGCATCCGCTAGGCATCCGCTAGGCTTCCGCTCTGCATCCGCTCTTTCCACTGCGCGTCCGCTTCGCTCCCCCGGAAGCCCCGCGGATGTGCCATCTGCTCCCATCCGCTTCTGTGGAGCATCCGCTTTCCATCCTGGCTACATCCTCCCCCCGTCCATTCCTTTCCGTTGTTGTCCGCTCTGGTTATGCAAATTCAGGGTACTTTTGAGAGCGGATAACAATGGATGGAACATTTTCTCGTCCGCTGTGTCCTTTTTACAAACGTTTTGCATCCGTCGGCCAATGTGACAGGCCCCTTAATAACTGCAGTGATTCTCTTAACAACAATGGCAAGAAAAGTTGTAAAATGGGGCAAAAACTAATTTAACAGTTGTCTTGCTTAGCAACAGAATCTTTGGGCTGAATTGTGATTGTAACTTCAGTATTACCTGTATATTATTCCCTTTATCATCATATTTTTAAAAAATTACATTAAAAATAAAAGATCTACAAAATCTGAAGAGAATCTGCTATATACGTAATGCAAAGTTCCTACTTTTCATTAATAAACTTCCAGTTATGAAGAAAACAAGAATTACCACTGTGTTACAAGAATATACAATATCTTGCCGTTAGGACATAAGTGAGGTTTTTTTTTTTAGAGAAAAATTATACCACTTGAGATTTTTTAAAAACCTTCCTTAAAGTTATTTTTAATTACAATAATTAGCAACAGTTAATATACCAGAAGAAACTGACTACAGAAAAGGAATGCTAGTTCCAGCTTTTTTTGTTGATTAATAAATATTAAAATTAATGAAAGACTTTCAAGACCCGATTGTTAACAAATGTGTAAAGATTCCTGTGAAAGAATTCGTATCGGGAGTAAAATGATACACAAGCTGCTACAATTATTCTGAATGCTTTACTCTTTTCAGCCAATTATGAAAACTGTGAAAAGTATTAATATCTAATTTTAATTTGCTCTGTAGTACCATTAACAATAAAAAAAATAATTATGGTATGTATATGAAAAGGAAAAAAGAAAAGGGAAATTTGGCTGCAATTTTACAGAATAATAGAGAACAACTAGATAGTTCTTCTTTAAATGCAGGTTGATTTATTAATTGATATTTTAATTAGACTTTAGTACTAAGATCAAATCATAGTTGGAAACACATAAATTCTTAAACATATAATACAGTTAAATTGAGGCATAAAGAGAAATAAACTATTCTAAGTTTTATTTAAAACTTGTAATCCATGAAAAAGAAGGTCAAAGACAATGTAAATAGATTTAATGGAAATAAATGGTAGTCGCCATCCTATACTTGCTTTATTTAATTTCTTAATTTCCATGCATTTAAGAAAATGTTTTGAATTACAGGTCTAACTAGTCCAGTCTACCAAAGAACTATGTTATTGCTAACTCATTTTGGGACTATAACAAACATTGGAAGTCAAAGGTGATCATCGTCCATTGGATGGCACAAGTATTATTCATTATTCCTGACTTATATATTCATTTTACTTCCACACTTGTCTCAAGTCAAATACACTGTACACGTGTTTGAAGCATTGTAAAACTTGCAAATTCTGTTTTGATAGTGCAAGGGGCAAGAGATTACAATGGTCCTAATATGATAATTCTGCTTCTTCAGCAGAGATCTTTTGAAGTGAGCGCATTTCTTAAGTATACAAATATTAAACAACTGACAAATTTTAAACCATTAATTCTCATTCTGGGCATCACTGCCTGAGCTCCACTCCTCACTATACATTGATGAAAACATGATTTTATATGCTATATTAATTTAGTAAGCAAATGTATAAGATGAAGAAACTATGTGTTCATTATACTAGAAAAATATGGTTGTTCTGAAATAACCATCAAAACGTGGAGAGAATGATACTTTATTGTTCCCATGTGCATAAATACTTCCATTAAGGTATGCAAACATACACAGAACACACAATAGGTTATATAGTACCTGAACATTTAATGGAATGCCTTTATGCCTTAAATATATGTTGATCAGCCAAGACTCTAGCAATGTTACCCAAAGGATATCCTATGTATACTCCGGCATCATATACATATATATAGTACATTCTAATTTGCATACTTAATAAAGGCAATCTTTATTTTGTTGGATTTATATACCATTCCTTCCACTCTTACATATAAATCAGTTTCCAACAGCTATGAAAATCACAAATATTTTGAACTGTATTTGGAAATTGATGACTAACCTTTTTAACTTTCATAAGGCATATTTACAATGACTACCACTCTTACTGCTATATTCTGGGCCAACTGAATTTCTTAAGTCCTTTAAATAAACGAAACTACTTGCAATGGCATCTACTTCCCTAATCAGATCTGATCTCATTAGGAACAGGTGCAATTGATATCTTCGTCTAAACTGGGAAATGCACAATCACTCCTGAGAGTTAAAACCAGGTGTTTATGAGTCCTTTGAAACAATGATAAAGTGGGACACAATTATTAAAATAATAATAGAATATTCCAAATTTGATCTCCCATTTTATGTCAGAATGCATGAGCCTGCACCCAATCCATTCCTGCCACAAGCACATTTCAGAATCCTAGTAGCTTCACTGGTTTTAGATAAAAAGAAGAGTAACCATTACATTAGATAAAGTGGTAAGAAAGACCTCTCCCAGGAACTACCTGTACATATTGGACAGCATTATGGCAGGTCTTGAACAGGAATCGCCCAATATTACAATCTGAATTATTAATCCAGGGATTAAAGGGAAGGTCTATAAAATATTTGTTTAAAATATTTAGAATGATACCATATTGATGATATCTAGGTACTTTTGAAAGATACAGCTGAATCAAATGTGAGATATGATCTTATTTTATTCAAAATGTAGACCGTTTAATAAGGTGACCAGAAATATTTCTGTTCTAAAACTACCCCAAAATAACACTATTCAAAAACACCTAAGTTTGGATATCAACATACACAAGAGCACTTTTTCCAGAAATCTAAAAAAATTGATAGAAATGATCCGATATTATCATATCGGGAAGTTTAAAATCATCACAATCAGCATCAGTCTCATCACAGCTATAATTAGCTTATCTGGCCTCATGCCCAGGAATGGGATTCTACTGGTTCACACCTATTCTCTTGAACCGGTTGTTAACATTCTAAGCAGTTCGGAGAACCGGTTGTTAGAAGAAGTTACTGGCCTAATCCTGTAAGGAAGGCAGGAAGGAAACATTCTGGTGTTGCTTACAGAAACTGCCGCTCCGTTAACCCTTTTTACATTCTTGGCAGGACTAGACTTCCAGTTTCAGGAAGGTCTCTGGAGTTTTTTTCCCCTCCTTTGCTGGTACTTTGCTTGTGTGGAGTGACCATTCAAAGTTACAATGGCACTGAAAAAAGTGACTTATGACCATTTTTCACACTTACAACTGTTGCAGCATCCCCACAGTCATGAGAGGCCAGGTGAGGAGATGCAGGCCTCGATGTCAGTGATGTTGAGTTGGCCACACCCAGCCAATAACATGACCACCAAGCCATGTCCACCCAGTCACATGACCACCAAGCCACACCCACCAACTAAGCCATGCCCACAGAACCGGTTGTTAAAAAAATTAAATCCCACACCTGCTCATTCCCTTGTATTGTACAACCTATCCACGCAACCTCTTCTCAATATTTAGAGAGGAGGAGAAGCTGTTGAGGAATATTGTAATAGAAATATTATAATGTGATGTTCAAGAGGCTACTTGTTTAAGTAAATTACAAATAATATACTAAATGTTTCATCCATGCAGGAAAGCAATGCCTAAGCAACTATTAAGCTCGAAGCTGTTCCCTATATAACATTCTCCAAGCACCACCAACTGAAGAAAATCCAGTAGTATTTTCACTGCCATCCAACCAGTTCAGATGTGAAAGCTGCCAAACATAAAGGTAGCAAAAATATCCTGGAACATTATTTGCAACAATATATGCAGAAGAATTCTGAACAGAGCAGGTGGTTGAAGACCATGAACTTCAACAGACTATAATCAGACATTCATCCTAACCAGAGATGGGCTTCAAAAATTTTAGCAAAGGGTTCTCTGCCCGGTTGCTGGGTGGGCGTGGGTTGCCTAGTCAGCCTCCTGCATCATGGCGGTAGGAGGCCATTTTTGCCCTACTCGGGCTCCAGAGGCTCAAGGAAACAGCCCCCCTGGGCTCCAGAGGCTCTCTGTAAGCCAGAAACAGGCCCATTTCCGGCCATCCCAACCTTCCAGGAGGCCAATTTTTTCCACTCCCTGAACTCTGTATACAAAACGGGCCACATGGGGACTCCTGGGAGAGGCAAGGAAGAGTAGGCAGGGTCAGCCAGTAGTGGGATTTGTGGGTTCTCCAAATTGCACAGAATCTTAGTGAGGGGCTCTCCCAAACCCCTGCGATCCCCTAGCAGCCCAGCCCTGATCCTAACCTTCTGACTGTCAAAGAAGTGGTCAGGTATAGAATCATAGGGCTGAAAGGAGGCCTTCTAGTTGATCCCACCGCCCAAAGCAGGAGTCCTTATTCTAATCCATCCCAAACAACTGGTTGTCCAAGCTTTTCTTGAAAACCTCCAGCAATGTAGATGGGACAAATCTGCTCACTCTGTTCTCTGGGCTCAATTTCCATGATACATCCTAAGTTTCTTTGTGCACGTTCAAGTTCTAGATAGCCAAAGATTTCTCACTGTTCTGGCACTTAGAAAAACCCATCAGTTTTCAGGGTGTGGGCTAACAGTGAAACTGGCAGGAGGAGACTCATTCTTAATGAACACAATCCATTTATTTTTGCCCTTATTCCTTTTATCCATAGAAATGGCTGTTAGCACTGGTTACACTCAATTTCTCTCATATAGCAGGGCTAACATGATAGTCCTCAAACCTACTTGTGTTCAATGACAGCTGTGAGAAATTGAAAGTGGTGGGTTTTTTTTTGAGATACACCAAGCATCAATACAGCAGCACAGAAATCCTCAAAATCTGTTTCTTCAAGTGCTCTAAAGCAGAGTTTAGGAATGTGTAAAATATAAACACTCAGCTGCCACAAGCAAGGACTGAAAAGGAAAGTCAAAATTCTACTGTACAAAGGTAGGACAGATGGCACTTCATTTGAACCAGGAGGAATCCTAACTGCATAGAGGTGTCAAATGTTTTATGAGGACTATTCTTGAGTTACAGTAATAATTTAGTCAAGCTGTGTCTGACAAGAAGAGCCTGACACTTTGAACCAAAAGAATCACTCATGTGAGAGGGAATAAAATATGAAGGAGAAAACAGCCATTAATCTCACAAAATATGTAATAAACATATCAAGAAAGAAATATCAAATATTCACGGTACTCACGCTGATGTCAGTCACAGCCCAATGTCTCCAGAAGCGATACACTGGATTAGATCTGCTAGGAGCATCTGGATCAACCATGATGAGAACATACTTCTTATTCTGTAAAATAATATTTGAAAATCAGTCTTACGGAGTATGTTATTTAGCAAGTTAAAAGGGAACATTCTAAAAAAAAACACCTATTATCCATCAAGTCATCTATGGCAACAGACTTTCAATTCCCTGTTTGTGTTGCGGTAGCAATTTACAAAAAGACAGTTCTCACAGAACCCAAAGAAATAGATATTACTTGCTATGGATACATATAATATCTAAATTCAAAGTATCTCACAGACAAAAGAAAAGAAAATTAGTATTTGGAAGTACAGGAGATTCTGGTCATTCTGATTTGATGATCTGTGCTCTGAATTGTAATGAGAAGTGAACTTGCTTTCAGTGTTGGTGACATGTTGATCCATAGCACTGGTCCCAGTAGAAACCAGAATTAATTCTTAATATCTTATTCGGTGTGGGGTCCCATAAAACACGCCCTGTTAGTGACATAAAAGTATAATAGGGTGGAATGTAGAGTAGGTGTTGAAGTTTAAAAACCATCACGGTAATAATGAATCATGAATAATCACGATCATTGGAATGCAACAGGCAACCAGTAAAGCTGCTTCAACTGACAAATTATACGAGACCTTCAAGAGACCTCACTCACCATTTATGGTGAGGGTTGCTTTCTGAAGAGGTTTCTGATAAGGAGGAGGTGATACCGATTCAAGATCTCTTATGGGAGACTGGAATCATGGTCATTTGTCTGGGAGGTACCAGAGATAAATATGTCTTCAGGAGCAGAAATAGCAGAAGTCAGAGAACAGAACCTCCACCTACTAGCCCAAAGGAAAAGAAACTTCTCCAATTGCAAGGCTAGAATAATGAGCAAATAAGGCTCAGAGATGACAGGAGGAGGATTGTCCGAGCTGACGAATCAAACATCTGGGATGAGACACTCAGCCTGGCAGACTGAAGCAAGCTTGATATTCAGGCTTTCTCCTGAAATATGTGCCTTCATCTTAAGGCCCTGTCACACTGCCCAACGGATGCAAAACGTTAGTAAAAAGGACACAATGGATGAGAAAAATGTTCCATCCGTTGTTATCCGCTCTCAAAGGGAGCAAAAATTTGCAAAACCAGAGCGGATAACACGGAAAGGAATGGACGCGGGGAGGACGCAGAGCAGATGGAAAGCAGATGCGGAACGGAAGCCTAGCGGATGGAAGCGGATGGCACATCCGCTAGGCTTCCGGGGGACCTCAGCAAAGCGGACGCGGAACGGATACAGTGGATGCAGAGCGGATGCAGAGCGGATGAAGCAAATGCACAGCGGAGGCCTAGAGAATGCCGAGCGTTAATTGAGCATGCGGGGAGGATGCATTGCGTAAGCCCCACAGATATAAAGGGAAGCAGCTCGGAAGCAGGTCACCATTCAGAGGAAAGACCTGCTGCCGGACGGATTGACAGCCTTACCTGCCCTGCCTGCATGCCTGCCTGCAAGCCTTGCTGCCAGCCTCCCTGCCAGCCTTGCTGTCTGCCTGCCTGCCAGCCTTGCTGCCAGCCTGCCTTCCAGCCTCCCTGCAAGCCAGTCTGCCTGCCAGCCTTGGTGTCTACCTGCCTGCCAGCCTTCCTGCCAGCCTTGGTGCCTGCCTGCCAGCCTTCCTGCAAGCCTTGGTGCCAGCCTTCCTGCCAGCCTTGGTACCTACCTGCCTGCCAGCCTCCCTGCCAGCCTTGCTGCCAGCCTCCCTGCCAGCCTTGCTGCCAGCCTTGCTGCCAGCCTTGCTGTCTGCCTGCCTGCCAGCCTTCCTGCCAGCCTTCCTGCCAGCCTTCCTGCCAGCCTTTGTGCCTGCCTTCCTGCCAGCCTTGGTGCCTGACTGCCAGCCTTGGTGCCAGCCTTCCTGCAAGCCTTGGTGCCAGCCTTCCTGCCAGCCTTGGTTCCTGCCAGCCTCCCTGCCAGCCAGCAACCCCACAACCATGGGGAAGAACAGAAAGCCTCAGCCATCTGCTGCCAGTCCTGGCAAGAGGGACAGGGCTACCATCCCGCCCCCTGGCCCTCACTCTGCTTCTGCTGGGGCTTCTGTAGCACGGGCTCGCTCTTCTGGGGCTGGGGCTTCTGCTTCTTCTGCTTCTGGAGGAGCTGATGATGCAGGGGATCAGACAAGCACTCCAGCACCAGCCACCTCCACAGCACCTGGACCCTTCACCCCTGAGACTGAGCAACCAAGAGGAGTGCCAGAGACTGGCTGGCTGGCTACCTGTGGACTTTATTTGGACACTTGACTTGGGTCATTTTTCTTTTATAGCTTGTTGTTAAAAAAGTCTATCTTTGATTCACACACTTGCCTCATTTCTTTTTTTTAATATAATCTTGGTGGAAACTTTTAGAAATGGTTTAAGCCTTTGCATGTTTGTGGGATGGGTAAGGATAGCAGTGGGGTGGGCAGGGATACCTTTGGCATGGGTAATAGCTGTGGGATAGATAAACCTCCAGTGCAAGCATAGTGGGACTGTATGGTCCACCCTCCCAGGTGCCACACCTATGGCCCTTCATTATCAATAACAATTTAATCATTGATCCACACATGTCAACATAAACACAACTCTTTGTTAAATGCCCTGTTCATTGTAGGCCCACCCAACATACATGGCCCAATCTCATCTGTGTGATGAGACAGGTTGAAGGAAGCATCCATTAAGCATCTATCATCCTGTCTTGCCACTCCACCGCTCCAGCTGGGGAGTTGCACCAGTGTTTCAGGAGGTTGCGCTGCTTCTTCCCTTGACGTGAAGCTCTGTTGGGGCCTTTCACACCCACAGTATCTATCAGGTTTCGCCCTTGCCTCCATTCCCCAGGCTCCATGTCCCCATTGGCTTGTTGGAGGTCCATGAGCCTATTCTGCAAGACTGGGTAGCGGGTGCGCATGAGATTGTGCAGGATGCAGCAAGCTTCCACGATGTTCCTCATGGTCCGTGGGTGATGCTGCATGGTGGTGAGAAGTACCTGGAACCTGTTGGCCAGGATGCCAAAGGCGTTCTCCACCACCCGCCTTGCCCTGGACAGCCTGTAGTTGAAGATCATGGGTGAGGCATCTGGTGGTGTAGGGCTTCATGAGGTAGGTTCTGAGGGAGAAGGCATCATCCCCCACAATGAAGTAGGGCACATCTTGCGTGTCGTTGGGCAGGGGGTCTGGATCTGGGAAGCCCATGATGAGGTTGTGTTCCAGCTCCTCCTTGAGGTGACTGGCGTTGTATACCTGGGCATCTGAAGCTGACCCGTTGCCTGAAGCATCAATGTACATGAACTTGTAGTCAGCATCGACCATGGCGAAGAGGATGATGCTGAACAAGCCCTTGTAGTTGTGATAAGTGGACCCTGACTTGGCTGGAGCTTTGCAGGCCACGTGCTTGTCATCTATGGCTCCAACGGTGTGTGGGAAGTTCCACCTCTGATATCACTGCTCTGCAACTTTCTTCCAGCCTTCTTCAGTGGTGGGGCACTGGAGGAGCTCCTCCATGTATTCTTCGATGATGGCTTACACCACTTCTCTGACCACAATGCTGATGGTGTTGTGTGGCACCCTCCAGCCGTACTGCATGCTCCTGTAGGTGGTCCCTGAGGCCAGGTGGCGCAGAGTGAGTGCCACCTTGAGCCCAGGGTCCAGGCTGGGGTGGAATTTGGTGCTCTGCTTGGTCAACCTGGGTGTCAGCCGCTGCACAACTTCGTCAAACATGTCTGGAGGCATCCTCATGAAGTTCTGGAATGCACGAGTGTCTTTGTTCCTGAGCTCCACCATCAGCTTGTTGTACAGTCCGTACTCTGCTCTTCTCCTGATCCATCTTCGGACCCAGACGCTTCTTGGCCACCTCCTTTTCTTCCCGTAGTAGAGTTCAGAGAGCCTGTAGATGGCTTCGCACTGTTGCAGAACGATGGTGGCTGCCAAAAGGACTTTGTTACAATCCATGGTGGACATGACTGGATGCTGTGGAACAGCAAGATCCAAATGAAGACTGCAGAGGTCTGCATAGCAGGGCTGCTGGTCTGAAAGTGAGATCCAGGTGAGTTGCTCCCCCTTTTTATAGGCAATATAGGTTTTCCCCTATGTGTCCTTTTGCATCCTCTAGGCATCCTCTAGATATCCTTAATATCCGAGATAGGTCCCCTCTGCGGATATTTTTTCCGTTTTAAATGCTTTCTTTGTGAGCTGCATCCACTTTCATCCGTTCTGCATCTGTTCTGCATCCATTCCACGTCTGTTCTGCTTCCTCCCTGCGTCCGTTTACCGCTGGAGCGGATTGAGTTGTGCGGATGCGTAGCGGATGCCTAGCGGATATAGCGGATGCATAACGGATGCATAACGGATGCATAACGGATGCCTAGCGGATGCCTAGCGGATGCAGAACAGATGCATTGGATACATTTTCTGCACAAAAGTTTTGAGCAGTTCAAAACCCTCTGAGCAGATGAAACGTCAATAGACGGATACTGGATGGATAAAGAGGAAGCAAAACGTATGCAGTGAGTACAAAACGGAAGCATCGCATTAACCAACGGATGGCAAGAGTTTTTCTCCATTTTACATCCTCTTTCCATCTGTTCGTGCAGTGTGACAGGGGCTTTAGATCATTCAACAATTTCATCTGTTCATTTGCTTGATTAATTTGCTTGAGGAACCCGGGTATAGCTCAGAATGACTGGCCATCCTATTTTGTGATCTATTTTTCTTCTGCAAACTCTCCTTATGCTTTCTCAGCTTCACTCTTCAGAAAGAAATATATAGTTAAAATGCAAGATGGATTCTAGATGATGCTCTAACTCAGGGGTGTCAAAGTGATGTCATGTGACGTATTGGGACTTTTTCCCTTTTGCTAAATTGGGGTGGATGTGGCCAGCGCATGACACATCTGGCCCGTGGGCTGGGAGTTTGACAGACCTGCTCTAACTTTAATTTTCAGATTATTTTCAGGAATCGTTCCTTGAAAGATGTATTAACATAATCCAGTCTGTCAGGAAGAGATGCACCTTATCAGCCAAGACTGATGAAAGATTCTTTTTCCTGTAAAATTTATCTGTCTATTCAGTATCACCCCTGGACTTAAAGTCCCAAATTCCATGACCTAGAACAACTCATATAACATTCATTGGTGATATCCTGGTGTTAATAATAACCACTCTGTTTTGTTTTTGGTCAACATTTGCTTTCTGATATTTAGTCCCCTGTAGTCTTGAGATACTCAAGCTAGTAGAAAATAAAATAAAGCTGAGCATAATCAGAATACTAACAATCAGTTCCTGTCTTTTAGGGCTGTTGCACATCTTTGAATTCATGGACATGATTCTATAACAGGGCTCTTCAATCTTGACAGCTTTGAGACTTGTGGACTTCAACTCTCAGAATTCCTGCTGCAGTCATGTTAACTCAAGAATTCTGTGAGTTGAAGTCCACAAGTCTTAAACTTGCCAGGTTTGAAGGCCCTTGCTCTATAACATCCCTTAAAGATCCATTTTTCTTCATATGATATTCACTATTTATATGCAGTTGCCAAGGGGGTTCATAAAAAAAAGTCAAGGTGAACTGTCATCAGTCTTTACATGATACATGGTTTTATATATATAGTATTTCACTTCCAGCCTGGGTTAAGCTAGCTGTGGATGTCCTAGACTAGGGGTATCAAACTCACATTGTCACAGCAGTGTCACGTGATGTATTGGGACTTTTCCCCCCTTTGCTAAACTGGCCAGTGTATGATGCATCTGGACTGGGAGTTTGACATCCCTTTCCTAGACCAATATCTGAAAGCAGTGGTGCTATTAGGGAGGGCTTTATTACTTGATATGCAGGTGTCTATCCCAGCACTATATCTCAAGCTTTAGCTGGTGTATTAACCAAAACTATTCTACCTCTCCTGAGTGATTCACACCCTTGGGACCATTCAGTTAAAATAATCTACCATTTTGGAAAGTACAGTTAGCCCAAAGTAAAGCATCTAAGGTTTTGATTGTCTCTTAAAGATAAATCAAAGTATATAGTAGCACTCATGTTCTAGCTGCACCAGTTACCAGTTTGCTTTCAGATGATACCTAGTCTCATATGGCTCTTCCCAAGTTGAAGTCAGGTTAATACCAATATAAATGTGAGTATTTCCAATGGCCGGTCCAATTTCGGAGACTTCTGTACTGCCTGATAATCACCCAAGCTCATCATTTTACATTTTCAGGGCTAAAGTGAGGACTAGGATTTTTTTCCCCTGGCCTTTTCAGTTTGTTTTTCACTTTTTATTGGTGTTTCAAATGCATATGTTTTAAATGTGTATTGTGATTAAATGCTGGTTGTATTTTAATTTTAATTAAATTGCTAGCCAAATGTTTTGAAATAAAGAAGTGGATAAAAGTTTATTTTTTAATCCAAGAAAAGTTTATTTCCTCTTTAATGAATGTTACTTAACTCAATGGGCCCAATCCTAATTAATAAGCTTGTAAATATTAGGCATTTCATTCTTATTCACCAAATGCTAAAATATATGTGGGATGAAAATGCTAACTCTAATTTAGAAAATCAGTAAGAAGCAAAAACATGACATCCAACTGTCTAAAAATTCTAGGTTTAATACCAACTGCTGTACCAAATACTTCATCTGAGTTGCCAATGAACAAAACAGTTTTTAGAGAGTCTTAACAAGTTTATACATGGCTTCCATAGTATTATACAGTTAATACAGACAAATATATAAGAAGTGAAATGATAACTGCCAACAACAACAAAAATTTCAAAAGCATTTCCTGTACAATAGGTTATTTTCAGAGGTCTTTACTTATAACAATTTTTCACCCTTTTAATGTTGTCTAGAACTTTAAATACTAATTTATAATAGATGGCCAGTAGTAGAAAACTGATCTACATAGGAATTAAATGAGTAACAAGAGAGAAGGTGAATTACAATGCCAGGGTTTTATGTATTCCCCACTTTGATTCATTCCATTGGCTCAGAACAACTTTCAGGTAAGTGTTTCATTCAACTAATGTTAATGCTGTTACATAAAATGTGAGTTAAAACACAGTAACATTTAGACTGGAATATTTACTTTTCTAAGGAGTTTGCCATTCTGGCTTGATTTAATATTGGCTTTTGGCCAGCACACAAACGATGTTATTTTCACCATGCATCATGGGAGGAGGTTAAAATAAAATACGTGCCTAAAGTGAGAAACACATATTGCACAGATGACCAGGGTACTTAATATTATGGCTTTTGAATTATAGAGGTTGAAACAATTTACATTATTTTTGAATGTCTTTGTTTTAGGCTAGTGTGAATGCCTATTGCCTTTCTATTTCCTTTTTTGCATCCATTGTAAACTTATTTTTAAGTGTTTTAAGTTTCTTAAAATATATTAAGGCATCCATCATCCATTGAGATTGTACTGCTTAAAAATACATTAAAACAAAACAAATTATTCATAAGTAACATTTTCAGCAGTTTTCAATTCCTAGTAACTAGTTAGGGAAAAAAAGAATCATAGCAGTTGATTGAAAAAGATAAATCCCATCCCAAGAAATGCTGAAACTGTTAATACCTTAGTGAAAATTTATGGTATATTTGTACCTCAAAGCAGATGTGGGTTTCTACCAGTTTGCACCTATTCTCTAGAACTGGTTATTAACATTCTAAGCAGTTTGGAGAACTGGTTGTTAGAAGAAATTACTGGCCTAATCCTGTAAGGAAGGAAGGAAGGAAACATTCTGGTGTTGCTTACAGAAACTGTCTCTCCATTGACCCCTATAACACTCTTGGCAGGACTCGACTTCCTGTCTCAGGAATTTCTCTGGAGTTTTTTTCCCCTCCTTTGCTGGTACTTTGCTTGTGTGGAGTGACCACTCAAAGTTACAATGGCACTGAAAAAAGTGACTTATGACCATTTTTCACACTTACGACTGTTGCAGCATCCCCACGGTCGTGAGAGGCCAGGCGAGGAGATGCATGCCTTGATGTGAGTGATATTGAGTTGGACAAAAACATGACCACCAAGCCACATCCACCCAGTCACATGCCCACCAATCCATGACCACCAACTAAGCCACAACCACAGAACCGGTTGTTAAAAAGTTTGAATCCCACTCCTTCTAAGAAGTGTATGTACAGTTCCAGTAGCCATACTCTGCTCATGGACAGATAATTGGTCAGAGTCTCCAGTTTATTTACCTTTTTTCTTTCCAACACAATGTTGTTTTAGTAAGAATGAATAAGGTTGGGAAAGCATGAAGAGTAGAGATTCTGTAATGCTTCCCTATCCCTTTATTGGCAGTAAGTATAGGAGCTGTCTGCTTTTCTTTTGTGTTAACAATACATTATCCTTCCCTGTACAGATAATCCTTGACTTTAAACTGTGTTGCTTTATTGCTGTATCCTAACCACAAAGTATGTTCAGTTAAACAAAGCTTGCTGGATAGTTGCAGGCTTCTTAGAAAACAGGAACATCCGCCCAAGGCGAAGTTACAAGAAAACAAGCTAAGATATCCAGTGCCTAGGAAGAAACGGTCAAGCCGACCCTTTACCTTATAGTATAACTTAGAGATAATAAGGGTAGTGGGGAGGCCTTCTTAGGCATGGTGTGCATTGTGTTAGAGTGTATAAAATGTATTCTTTGACCATTAGATCTTGTTCTTCTTGTCCCCAATCCACTTTGGAAGGGACTTGAAAGCTCATTTGCAAATGCTTATTTTCTTTAATAAGCCTTGCAATTGTGAACCAGACCTGTCTCTGTATTGTGAGTATTAAATAATTTGGATCTTACATCTCACAGTTGCAATGACCTGGTGTCAGGTAATCCCCTTTTGTGACCTTCTGAAGAGCAAAGTCAATGTCAGCCTTCCAACTAAACTCTCCATCTCCATTCAGCACCCAGAGAAAAAGTTCATCCAAGTAAGAATTTATTTAGAGAAGCCATATTGGCACATCTGGGAAAACCTGAATCTGAGAGTTCTGGGTTTTCCCCTTCCCCAAAAAGAATCAAAGATCCATCCCCTGCATCTTTGTCCCAACTGGAAATATCCTTCTCCTGCATCCATCAGTCCATCACATGGCCCGATCAAATCTTCTTTCCCAACTGGAGACATCCATCCAGTCACTCCCCTCCAGGTGCAGGGCAACATGTCCTTGACTCTCTGAGAAAGAATGTTGTTGTGTCTAATCTTCTACCTCACTATGAAATCCACCTATCCAAATTCCCAGACACTGAATGTGGCAGCCTTGAAGCTTTCAAGTAAAAATAGGCTTCCAAGGCTGACAGTCAATGCGGAAGTCAGGTTCATGTAACAGCTGTGTTACTAATTTAACAATGGTAGTGAATCACGTTAACAACTGGGGCAAAGAAGATCATAACTTGGGACAACACTCACTGAACAACTGCCTTGCTTAGCAGTGGAAATTTGGGATTAAATTGTAGTTGTAAGTTGAGTATCTGCTTCTGTCCTCCCTTCATTTTGTTTTTGTTATGTGGTGTACCTCAGGAAACACAGAGTGAGCTGTATTTGCTCCAGTTCTTGTCATATGATCAGGAGTCAGGATGGTTTAAAACTGGACAGCATTCACTGCTCAATTGTCTCTCCCAGAGGAAAGCATGAGAACTTTTTTCCTGTAATGTTTTTCTCCTAGCTGGATCCAGTCTTTCTTTGCCAGCATCTCTCACCTACTAAAAATTCGGTCTCATTCTATTTGGTTTTTGAGAGTAATCCTACTGATGAAAGAAAACACAAACAGAGGTCCCAAGTCACTTTATACACAACATTGGGAAGACATTGGGTTGGAGAGAAAATAAAAGGGGAACTGGAGAAAATTGCATGGAGAATGGCCAGGAAACTGAAAAAAACAATCTTTTTTTCCCCATCAAAACATCAGAATTAGAAGCAGGGTTCATCAAGTGAAGCTGACTGGAAGATAATCTAGAACAATGAAAGAAAATACTTTTTTACACGGCATTTAATTTAGTTGGGAAATGCATTATTGTATGATATGACCAAAAAGGAATTGGAGACATTCATAGAGAACAGATCTATCAGCACCAACTATTAGACTGAATCCAATTTTACTTCTGATTTGGCTAATTTTTCCTTCAAATATGAGCTAAAGGGGATCACTGGAAGAAGATGGATCTATCTTCATCTCCTAGAGACATCTGTTTGGGCATTGTGGAAAATAAATAGCTGCACTAAAATGGCTTTGTTCTGTTTATTTTATACTTATTTGTTCCAAGATGTTTAAAATATGTGATTTCAAAACTGACACATTTGGCTCATCACCATACTTATTCCTGGTACTATATCTACATGGAAGGAAGGAAGGAAGCAGTGGGGTACCACAAGGTTCCATCTAAGGTCCAGTACTGTTCAATATTTTAATCAGTGATTTAGATGTGGGAATAGAAAGGGAACCCATCAAATTTGCAGATTACACTAAGCTGTCAGGAATAGCCAACACCCCAGAAGACAAGCGAAGGATCCAAAAAGATCTTGACAGACTTGAACAACGGGTCCTATCCAACAATATGAAATTTAATGTGGAAAAAATCAAGGTTTTACACCTGGGCAGGAAAAAACAAAGGTACAAGTACAAATTAGGCAAAACCTCAAAAACAGTAACTGAGAGGGACCTTGGAGTCACTTAAACATGAGCCAACAGTGTACGGCTATAGCCAAAAAAGCTAATACAATCCTTGGTTGTATAAACAGAGGCATATAATCAAAATCACATGAAGGGTTAGTATTATAAATCCTTAGTAAGACCACACCTGGAATACTGTACCCAGTTTTGATCACCACATTACAAAAAAGATGTTACGACTTTGGAAAAAGTGTGAAGAAGAGCAATTAAGATGATTAAAGGCCTGGAGACAAAAACATATGAAGAATGGTTAGAAGAATTGGATATGTCCCACCTAGAGAAAAAAAAAGGACTGGGGAGGGGTATGATAGCAGTATTCCAGTATTTGAGGGGCCGCCACAAAGAAGGGGGGGTCAACTTATTTTCCAAAGCACCTGAAGGCAGGATAAGAAACAATGGATGGAAACTAATCAAGGAGAGAAGCAACCTGGAATTAAGGAGAAATTTCCTAACAGGGAGGACAATTAACCAGTGGAACAGCTTGCCTTCAGAACTTGTAGGTTCTTCTCCACTGGAGGTTTTTAAATAAAAGACTGGACAATCACCTAACTGAAATAGTGTAGGGTCTCCTGTTTGAGCAGGAGGTTGGACTAGAAGACCTCCAATGTCCCTTCCAGCTCTATTCTGATTGAATTATAATTCTGTTGCAACAAGAAGTGACTGATCATCGTTTAATTATTTTTATGCTATCAGTTTGACTTAACTTGTAGCCTTGTCCTTCACTACAATTGAATTTATTTGCCCTTCAGAGCTTTGTTTCAATAGCTCATCCTCAGACAGCCCAGTTTTTAGTAAGAACATATATCGATAGAAGAATTGTGCTGCAAGTCCCTAAACTTAGGAATCCAGTCCCTGATTTCAATAAACAGTGGGACATTTTCCCATCTGTTCAAGCTTCTACTTTCCTCATGCTCGTAGGAGCTCCCTCCAATTCCATGTGCATTTTTCCATGAAAAGGACCGTGATACCAGAGCTCCAGAACTGATATTACAGAAGCATAGTCATGTTTCTTGTACTCCCCTTACTAGTCCATGCTTCCTCCACTACATTCATGCCTAGCTTCTGTCCTGCCAACCATGATGAAATTTTTAACACCTCACCTTAAATATGAAAATATTTTGAAATGACCATGTGGTTCTTTTATTTGGGAGGTGGGGGAACAAACTGAGACCAGAAAGTGTGGAATTTCATTTCTAACTTAGGTGGGTTCTTGGTTTTGCTGTGGTTATGAATCTCTCACTTCTGCGTTGGTGCCCAGCTGGTGAGAACAGAACGTGTAGTCATGGGACTGTCATCATGTGCTGTCCAGGTTAACATGTAGCATTTCTATTACTATTAACAGACTTTCTGCTCCTCACTCCATCTGTTCTTCTAAATAATTGCAGTTGTACAGACCATGTCTTCACTGCAGGCAGACTCTGGGGAGAGGATAGTGCTTTAATGCACAAAAAAAGTGTTAAAAAATAACAGCAACACGAGAATAAAGCACTAGTGAAGCTAACAGCAGGCTTGAATTTCAGTACAGATTGCAGTCTGCAACAGCATCTTTACCCACTTTCAGGGTGGTCAAATGAGACCTTAAATCAAAGCAAACAGGGCTTGGCAACCTTGTGACAATTTTGGGCAAGCTCTATCTTTATCTATGCATGAACTATATTATTCATATGCTGCAAGGAGAAAGAGAGAGAGAGAGAGAGAGAATATGAATCCAAGATTTTTAAAATGCTGTAGAAGAAAATACAGAAAACAATAATCATAAAGGCATAGCACAACATAGGAGAACAAACCCATCAGGACACGATTCAGCAGTCCACCTGCATTTCAAAGACAAGAGTCACTCTTTTGAAGACAGCAATATCCACATTTTGGACAGGGAAGACTGCTGGTTTGAGAGAGGGGATCAAAGAGGCCATCTGTGTCAAAATTGAACAGCCCTCTCTCAACAGAGTGGGAGGGATAACGTCATCCTCCATCTCCAGTCTACACTACAATCCTTTCAGCAGTTCCAAGAAGGCTCCATCAGCACCACTCAGGTTACCCTGAGGACACAGACAAACCTCCAAGTGGCCTCAACGACCCGCCAAAAGGATGCAAATGACCAGCTGTCTGCAAGGAATATAAATCCTTCCATTCCTCACCATCTAGTCAGAACTGAAGAAGCTTCTTGGATGAGAAGTGAAAAACCAAGATGAGAGAAAGAAAAAGCAAGGACGTCCAATTGCCTCTTGAAAAAGCACCTTTGGGACAATCATGACCTGGATGACTGAGGATCTCCATAGACATAAAACAAAACAAATGTCTTGAAATGGTTTTGTCTTGCATACCTACTTGTAGCAGAATATACCATTGATACAAGAGACTGAACTCTCTTTACAGAATAGGGGCCAACATTCACTGTGACATGAAATCATTTTCTGTTTTCACAATTGTACAAGGTAAGATGAAGTCTGATGAAATCGATCTTAAGAGCAATACGTTTCCATGTGTTAAAAAAATGATGAAAACAGCCAGGCTACATTCCCATGACAGTTTGCATATGGAGCTGAGATTTATTCAGGATTTGAACTCTAGGAATATTTTTAGCAGTTGAGAAAAACTAGCTGTATCACAACACAGTAACTCGAAATTATGTTGTGGCTTTTAGATGGATTGGGGTGCCTTACTAGTACATTGTTTAGATTGCAGTTAAAAGACGTATCTGGAATTAAACCTGATTTAATATTACAGGAGGTAATTTTTAGGTAAACATGGGATTTTTAATATATTGGTTGCCAGAGTAATATATGCTTTTAGATTTGCTTTTCTTATTGCTGCTTGTTAATATGGTGCTTAATGTTTTAAATCTTTTAAAGTAATTTCTGTTTTAATCCCTACACTGAAAGTTTAACAGCATCAGAAATCTCTAATCTCTTCCCCCTTTAACCTGCAACTTTCTACTCCATCATTCTTGATCCTTTCTATTCATCATTGCTTCTCATCCTCCTTGACCCTTCTCAGTACTCAAAACCTCTATTGAAAAGGTTTCTTTCTACCTGCAGAAAAAAACTAGGAAACAATTCCTTAATTTCCTCTTTTCTATTTTCCTCAAGGCAGAAAGAGATAGAGATTTTCTGCATGGAGAAAAATCATGGTTCAGTCCAATAGTTTGATTAAAGGTGGACATCTCTTTCCAGGAGGACAGATTATCACTGGACTCTAGAATAAACAGGTAAGGTAAAGGTAAAAGTTCCCCTTGCACATATGTGCTAGTTATTTCTGGCTCTAGGGTGTGGTGCTTATTTCCGTTATAAAGTCAAAGAGCCAGTGCTGTCCGAAGACATCTCCATGGTCAAGTGGCTGGCATGACTAAATGCCAAAGGCACCTGGAACACTGTTTCCTTCCCACCAAAGTGGTCCCTATTTTTCTACTTGCATTTTTTACATGCTTTCGAACTGCTAGGTTGGCAGAAGCTGGGACAAGGAACGGGAGCTCACTCTGTGACACGGCGCTAGGGATTTGAACCACTGAACTGCTGACCTTTTCTGATCAACAAGCTCAGCAGCTTAGCCACCAAGCCACGGCATCCCTTAAACTTAAAAAGGAGCTGGTTCCCCCAGGCTGGCTTGTGGATTCACCGTTAAATAATTACTACACTATGTATTTGAAATTTGTGATGAATTTGTGTGTGATGTTTATTTGCTTTCCTTTTGCACCAAAAACTAGTGGTGCAACTTAATTAAACAGTCTAAGATAACTTTTGCTGCTCTCAAGACAAATGTTTTCATTAATGACAAGCATATTTTTAAAAAGGGCACATATAGGTACCATATTGTGTCAAAAGTGCTACAAACAGGCAGTATTATCTTCATAACTTTCTCAGCCATCTGCTTATCCAATGCAAAATTCTAGCTTTTCAGGATCTGTTATTTCAAGCCTACTCTGTTGAGCATCTGTACCTTACTGGATAGGATTTAAGAAGATCCCTTACACAATTTTATCCAACTGCATTTTAAATTATCATTCATGTGACAGCATAGTTTGAACATATGAATACACTAACCCTTGTAGCCTCTTGTGGAAGGTGGTGACAGATCTTGTCAAGAAGCATGGATCATAAATGGCAAGATAGTAATAATAATAATTAAAAATGTACTGATGAGCTTCCCAAATTTCCTTTTTCAATGCATGCTTGTTCATACAAACTGGAGCATCGGCATAAAAGAGCCACCATTGTACATTTATCCAACCTAATATTTTCATGAATTGTAAGCCATCCTTGACTCTTTAGATGAGGGGACACTCTGGTATTTCTAAATTAATATATACCTGGAGCTAAAATTCAATTATTTAAGGTTCAGAGTGATTTTCTGAAAAGCAACCTGAAATGGCATTTTCATAAATTTCTAGAAGGCAGAATTCTAAAAGATGCAATTGGTGCCATATATGTGGTTTTGTCTCTCTCTCTCTCTGTGTGCACATTGTGTATTGAAGGCAGAGGACGAAGCTAACTTGGAGCCCACTAGGCTCCTTTTAATGCCCATTCCTTATTCCACATCTTGAACAAACTTGATCAAATGTCACAGAGCTGCCATGTCTGCTCTACAAAAATCCATCAAGATGCTAGATACCAACAAAGAAATAGTAGTGTTTTTTTTTTCACCATCTGCTATCTACTCTATTGGTCATCTGGATTTTTGCAGCCCAATAACACCTGACAGTTGAGGTGTGATGTGTAAAAATTATGGGATGGAAGAACTGCCATTATGATCACCTTCTGCATTGCTACTCCCAAACCAGACATAGCTTCAGAAGATCTGTGATGACTCGGGGCATGACACAAAAATAACAAAGCACCAAAGTAGAATAAATTCCCTTTAATGCCTCCAACTTGGCCCCCAATGTCCAATTATCCTTGGCTGGATATCAAATTCTTCAAAAAATGGTCTATGAAGGGCAGACATGCAGTCTGAACCCAAAATAATGATAATTCGAAATTAAAAAAACCCAACACAAACCACACGGAAGTAATTAACACGGCAGGCCAGGATGATAAATTGCAGACTTTCAAAAACTAACGCAGCACCCACAGTTGGGAGAATGCCAAAACCCAGATTAGCCTCCACAAAGAAAATGCACGCTTTGCTTCCAAGCAAAGAGCTGTGTGCAAATGCCCCATTTATATCCTGTTCTCCCAGCTGCAACTAATGAAAGGGATCAGGGCCCTTTCCTCTCCCGTAAGCCATGTTGCTTCCTTCTCCATTCCTCCCTGCATACCCTAGGATGAAGAGGGGACGGCCCTGAGTCTTCCTCTGAAGGCCCAGCCGGACTGTGCCCTTCTCTCGTTTCCTCCACAGCCAACAAAGCCACACACCCCCTCCCTGTCAGCCACTCAATCTCCACCTCAGAATCAGTCTCCAACAAGGGCATGATCAGATCAGGATGCACTAGAAGATGAGCCTTTGGAAGATCTGGCAGCTTTCCTGATGATTGCTGCTCTCCAATTTCTTCCTTTTTTTCCCATCTTGTCTTGTGAAGGAACACGGCTTGCAGAAAGAGGCATACAGTACTACATCCAGGCTACAAAACCCCAATAGACCACTAGGTGGAAGCAAAGAAATACAGGAAACTCCAATTCTGCCCCATTTGAAAGCTCGGCTTTGTGCCCCTGCGTGTGGCTCTTTGCTTATGGAAGTTCAAAATGGTACATTGCTATACTTTTTGATTCCTTTTTAAACTTAATTTTCAGCTGTTTGGTACATTAAACGTGAGATAGTAAATACTCTGCATAGAATCTTTCAAAAAGTAAAACATCAGCCCCATAATATGCCAGCTACAAAGAAGGCACCATCCTTTAGGAGCTGTCAACAAAAGATAAGAAATGCACTTGCAGATCTATTGGAACTATTTTTTTTTGGGGGGGGGGATTAAAAAGATGGCTTCAAATTTCTCCCTAATGATCCTGTACACCCTACCTTTCATTTGCAGAACTAGACAGAACCTGCCACTGTCCTATTTGGATTGTCTGTGCGCCTTAGCTCCCAATCTGCAAAGCAGACATCACCATCTTACTGTGCTTCATTGTAAGATTTGAAGGATTAATTAGTTAATGTCTGCAGAGTGCTTTGATGATGGAAGTGTTAAGCATCACATTTGAGCTACTAATTGCTTCTGGATGGGAGAAGCCGCGTATATAATTTGAGTTATTATTGTTAAAGGCACGAGCTGTTAGATTATCCACAGGTTTAGAAACTTCTCTAAGAAGGAAGGGATTTTTTTTTTTTTTTTTTGAGAACTACAGCCAGAGAGGAAGGCAGGGCAAAGGGAAAGGGATTAGTGTAGGAAGACAAACAGCTTGAATAGATCCAGAGGAGATGGGGCAGTGCAAAAATTAAAGACCTAAATGAAAGCAAATAGGGTGTTAAGTGACACACATGGAGAGCTTATGGTTTCCTAGGTAACAAGTGCACTAGAGAATTGCCATACATGCACTAGTTAAGCAGCCCATCATATATTTGCAGCAACTGAACAATGCCAAGGAATGTGTCAAAAGTCCAGACTGAATTCATATGGATTCTCAGAGAATCAGCGACAGCACTGAAAAATAAAGAAGAAAGATTGAGATGATCAGGAACAATCTGAACATCTGAAGAATATTCTCTTCACATTTGCAGAAAGATAGCTCAGAAATGACTTCTTGACCTAGTTCTAGGAAATAAGAATCATGACTTCTAAAACATAACACAGAAGAACTTTGATATATTCACTTTTGCCACTGAGAAAGAGATGGAAGAATAAACTCAGCAAGTTTATGAGAAGTTTATGAGAACACTGTGTTAGTATTGGAAGCCTGGAATGGATCCCTAAAATACAAGAACGCAGCCAAAGATTTAAACATGGGAATGCAGTATGATAGAAAGACTACAGAAATGCAAAATGCTGAATGGTCAAAGTGCTGAGCTGAAATTAAAATCGAAGAGAAATAATTTGGATTAAAGTAGTCAAGGCCAAAAACTATATTACCTTGTGATGAGATTTGCAAAAAGTAACTTGGATCTGCAAGATACATGGAACTTGGATTTGGCCAAATACATGTTTTGCCTATGAAGAGGAAATACAAAGTAGCATGTCACAGTTCAAATTTGAATCAAGCAGAATTATTTGATTATTTGAACTTCCAAACTGTCTCAATTAAGACATTTCTAACAGCAGTGAAGAGAGATGGTTACTGTATGACTAACTATAGTCTCACAATGGACTGAATAGGAACATTTGTGGGGCATAATTCCAGATAAGGCTGCAGCTTTACCTTGACCATTATCCGATATTTTAAAAAATAGAACTGCAATTGAGAAGGTCCCTGATATAAATCTCATCAAAGCATGAATTAAGCATGAAATTTAAATAAGATTGCATCTCTCTGTTTTAAGTCACGCTCTGCAAAAATTAGTTTATTCTATTAGGATGTGATAAATATTAAATTAGGTATTGGCACTGACAAAATCATTGTTAATCAAAGGCCAGGAGTCCAAAACATGAAGAACGGCTGCAGAATTTGGGTTTGGGTTAGTGTCTAAAGAAAAGAAGAATTGGGGTGACATAATGGCAGTATTCCAGTATTTGAGGGGCTGCCACAAAGAAGAGGAGGTCAAATTTTTCTCCAAAGCACCAGAGGGCAGGACAAGAAACAATGGTTGGAAATTAAACAAAGATAGAAGCAACCTGGAATTAAGGAGAAACTTCCTAAACAGTGAGGACAATTAACCAGTGGAACAGCTTGCTACAGAAATCATGGGCACTCCATCACTGGAGGTTTTTAAGAAATTAGTCCAGTGATCACCAACCAGTGGGCCGGGGGCCACTGGTGATCCATGAGAAAATTTTGGTGGCCCACAGAGAAATGTCATCCCCAAAGCAATTGATCCAGGCTGCGTGGGAACACAAGGCTGTGCCACCCATATGGCCTGCAGGAACCAAGGCTTGCATCGCTTGCATTGCGAACAACACGAGGTAGTGAGGGGAGGAGGGAAAGGGCGGAGTGGGGGAACTTGCCCCACTTGCCCCACACTCCTCACTTGGCCACTTCTTTCTGCTTCTTTCTTCTTCTGCTTTTGGCTGCATGCAAGGAAAGCAGCAAAAGTCTTTCTTTCTCTCCTCCAAACTCCACCAGAAATGAGTCTTTAGGACCCTGCAAGGCATCCTGCTCCAAAGGGCTGCTCTGGCAAAGACTCATTTCTGGTGGAGTTTGGGGGAGAGAAAGAAAGACTTTATAATAATACTTCTAACATCATCAAACAGCAACAGTTGCCTATCCTAGGTCCTTGAGGAGGACTCAATAGGCAGACAAAAATGCCAAATCCAGTCTGAACACAGTGACGAACCATAATAGCAACAACAACAAAAATCAAAGCAGCCTTGGCAGAAGTACCGTAGAAGTGGCAGCTCACCAATAAGAGGAAGTAGAGCTAAAGAACATGACAAGAAAGGATACTGTGCTACCTGAGAAATTATAAGTGAACCCTATTTTACAACTAAGGACAATGTTAGCTTTTTGAACAAATCATCATAAATATTTTTATTTGTCTGTTTCCCTCTTGGAGTTTGTCAGTTGATGTTCATGGATTGTCAACTCTCTCAAGTAAATCAGCCAGGAAACACAGTAACATGAACTAATTCTATTTTTTTGTTTGTTTTGATGTATGGCAGGGGTCTTCAAACTTGGCAGCTTTAAGACTTGTGGACTTCAACTCCCAGAATTCCTCCTCCAGTCATGTTAGCTCAGGAATCCTAGGAGTTGAAGTCCACAAGTCTTAAAGCTGCCAAGTTTAAAGACCCTTGTTGTAAGGTAACATTAACAAAATCTTGCAGGTTTGAGGGTACCCACTTTGATTTATAAGTGCTTGCTTCAATAGGAAGGGTCCTTTCTACGTTTCTTTTTCTGACTGTTGTGGGACTGTGATATCTGATTGCTTCTTTGACTCTACCCCTCTTTCCCCAAGGTCATTCATACATTCCATTATATGGACTTACATTGCATCTTGTGAATTGTATTGTAGAAGAAAAATCACCAAGTCAGAGAACATCAAGAATACAGCAGGTCAATCCAGAGCTACATATATTCTCCACTATATAGAGAACCAAGGCAAATGTTGTTTGTGGAATTCCTCATTCTTTCATTACAGTTTTTCTTTATATGTTCATGCCCACACAGTTATGAGACATCAATGAAATATGATTGTTCACTTATAATAAAATTAGGTTAAAATTTATGAAACACCATAAAGTAGCTTAAAATGGAAAACACAATATAAAAAAGTAATGGAAGAGTTTAGAACAAAAAAAAATATTTGAAGACTTTTGAAGTTAAATTCAAGTTTCTATAATAAAGACAGCAGAGTATTAAGGCCTAAAGGAAGCAAGATCAGAATTCTTATCCTAAATCTTTCTCCTGAAAAATATAAATAATAAAGTGGGAAAATGCAGTGCCATTCTTAAAAGTGAAACAAAATAGAGGTGGAAAAATCAGACAGGAAGCAAAAATACATTTTGCAAAGCCGCTTGGAATTGGTTGCAATATACGATGATGAGAGCAAATTTATACTTTTCATTTTCGTGGAGATAGAAAGCAATTACAAATATAGGTTATAGATATAAATATTAAATTTGTAAAGGACAATATGGTTCTTTCCTACCTTCCATTCCCCAAACATACTCAATCATCTCTAACTCACACAAGGCGTAATTGGATGGCATACTTAATATAAAATAAAACTGCTGTAGAAAGGCTATATCCAGCATCTGGCAGCAAAAAGAGAAGTTAAGTGAAGCAAAAATTACTCAATAAGAAAAAGCAGTGTGATTTCTTCACCTTGATAAAAGTTATCTGAGTACACTAGGAGAATTTACACCCTCTCCTAGCATGCAATCAGAACTCCCTTTACCTTAGAATAACGCTGTCAAATCTTTCCCTTGGAAAAACAATTATCAAAAGCAAATTTAAAATCGTGTTCCTCTCACCACAAGTTTCAGAGCCCAGATAGAGATGTGCCTTTTCGTAGGCAAGGAAGTCAACTACTTTAATGAAGGAAGCTTGGTGCATTTTAAAATCACACCAAGGAAGAGGCAAAAGGCAACCAAGCATAGCTTTCCAACCCAATTACTATCATACTGGCAGGACATGCAGATGGGTGACATTTGACAATTTTTAGAAAATGTTATCATGAAAAATGGCACTCCATCATAAATTATTTTTCATAATTCCAAGATTCTGTAAAACTCTTAGTGGGTCACATCTTTTAAGAATAAAAAGAATAAAAAGTTAACACTATTTTCTGACCAAAGTTTAAGGGCTAGTTCTGCATATTGCCTTATCTGTCATATTATTCCTCTTTATAAGAAGCACTATAATGCTGATTGGCAGATTTTCTGTCACATTCTCAGTCTGTTTAATTTCCATGAGTTTGATCTGAAAGGAATGTAAGGCAGCATAATTGTTGCATGGGCTGGGGCATAGACATAATCAATTGAGCAATAATAAACCAATGAAAGCTATCTTTTCAGCACAGCAATTTTATTACAATAACAAACTTTTGTTCAAATCGCTGTAATGCTTTATTACATTTTTCCTTGATATAAATAAGTAGGCTGCACAAAGTTTAAAGGGAATGCATCACTTCAACAAACATCTGAATGAAGTGCAACCTCAAGGCTGTTTTGTGAAGCAGTTTCTAACAGCAAAGCACAACAACCACATTGCTTGCCTTTGCTCTGATTTGGAGAGATTGGGAAATGGTTGAGAAGAAACTTCTCTCATAGTAGTAGCTGAAGTACTTCAAGCCTGGGCATCTTCAAAAACACTGTAGGATTGTAGATAGTGTGTACCAATGATAGCAAGCCTGGAGTGACTTTGTGGTAGGAAAAAAGAGATATTCAAAGCTTGGTTTCTCTGGCAGTCTTGAGCCAATCTTACAACCAGCTGCTAATGGCTACCAATGTGGAGTCTCCTGCACTGTACTTGCCAAAGTTTTGCAGGGAATTGCAGAAGATCTACCAGTTGCTTCCTTTTGGGGCAAACACTGTAGTACAGATGGCATTTTCCTCCCCCATATATCTCATGAGAAACTACAGCAAGCAGTATTAGACGAAACAGGTAGCATTCACCAACGAAAAGGAAGTGATATTTGCCTGTTCCAGATTATTTTCCTCCATTTGACAAAAGCTGTGTGCACAGGGTCTTCCAGGTTGGGCAATTTAAAAATTCCTTTGTGGGCAACTTTGGAGTTGACCAGTTTGGAAGCATTTGGTGAGCATTGAGAAGAAACTTCTCCATGACATTGGTGCAAAGAAGTTCAACGCCAAACAAATTACTTTGTTGAGGTGAATTGAAACTGCTTTGCCTGGATTTGATAAATACATTTTCTTTTATTGGCAACATTATATTAAAAAGACAGATCTTCCAGATGACCAGACTTTTCCTTTTTAGGGTGAAAAAGGGTGAAAAAATTTAAAACAACCTCCATGACTATTTTAAGATTAATATGTCAGGTGAAATAGCACAGACATTTTAGGTACTTGCAAATCTAACATTGTTGAAACTCACACCATCTTTTTGTACCTGTGGACCTTCTGATCATTAGGAAAAAGGTTGAGAGATAGATGAGGAAAAGGGTCTTCAAATATATGTCTCTGTGTTTGTTTTTCATCTGTCCTTCTCTTTAAGTTATGAATAAATTCTTTGTTGTAACTACAGATTATAACAAAGTCTTGTAGCATAAAATACAAAGAGGTCAAAAAAGCTAAGAGCTTTTTTGTGATTAAGAACTTAAAATTTTCTTCTTGGATATAAATGTCAACAAAGCAAAAGGAGCAACTTGACTATTAACAGCTGGAAGAAAATCTGCGAAGAGATAATGCAACCATTCAAGATACTGGATAAATAACTGTTTTATCTTCGTGTATTTCTTAATGAATTTAATTTTAATTTTAAATACAATGAATATCTCCTAGCATTCACTGGTTGTTCCATTAAGGCCAGACTCTGTATTCAAAACATCTGTATTATAAACTTTTTTCTTTGTAATGACTTTTACTCAGTATTATTTTAGTTCTATGCTTATATGTTCAGAACATATCTTCCAATAAGAGCCCTTCCTGAATTCAAAGAGTCAGCAGGATTGTGAATCTCCTCTAGAGAAAGTTTCAGGCTATGGGTTTTAGATAACTCAAAATATAGGTAGTTGTCATTTACCAACTGCCTCATTTAGCGCCCGAAGTTATAATGATGTAAAAAAAGAGAAAGAACTAAAAAGAGAAAGACCAATCCCTGCATTCATGGTTGTCACCACATCTCTTTGTTACATGATTGCCATTTGGGCACTTTGCAACTAAAGCCCATGTCACACTGAACCAACGGATGCAAAGAGGATGTAAAACGGACAAAAAACCTTGCCATCCATTCGAAAACGCGATGTACTCACTGCCTCCATTTGGCTTCCTCTCTATCCGTCCAACATCCGTTTATGGACATTTCATCCACTCCAAAAGTTTTGGGCTGCCTAAAACTTTTGCGCGGAAAATGTATCCAGTTCATCCGTTCGGCATCCGTTACGCATCCGCTATATCCGCTAGGCGTCCGCTACGCATCTGCGCAACTCCATCCGCCCGGAAGTGGGGAGGAAGCGGAACGGATGCAGAACGGATGCCTAGCGGATGCAGAATGGAAACAAAGAGTTTAAAACAGAAAAAATATCCGCAGAGGGGACCTATCTCGGATATTAAGGATATCTAGAGGATGCAAAAGGACACATAGGGGAAAACCTATATTGCCTATAAAAAGGGGGAGCAACTCACCTGGATCTCATTTTCAGACCAGCAGCCCTGCTGTGCAGACCTCTGCAGTCTTCATCTGGATCTTGCTCTTCCACAGCATCCAGTCATGTCCACCATGGATCGTAACAAAGTCCTTTGGCAGCCCCCATTGTTCTGCAACAGTGCGAAGCCATCTGCAGGCTCTGTGAACACTACTGCGAGAAGAAAAGCAGCCACCCAAAAAGCGTCTGGGTCCGAAGATGGTTCGCCAGAAGAGCAGAGGACGGACTGTACAACAAGCTGATGGTGGAGCTCAGGAACGAAGACACTCGGGCATTCTAGAACTTCATGAGGATGCCTCCAGACATGTTTGACGAAGTTGTGCAGCGCCTGACACCCAGGTTGACCAAGGCAAACACCAGCTTCCGGCCCAGCCTGGAACCTGGGCTCAAGGTGGCACTCACTCTGTGCCACCTGGCCTCAGGGACCACCTACAGGAGCATGCAGTACAGCTGGAGGGTGCCATCCAACACCATCAGCATTGTGGTCAGAGAAGTGGTGCAGGCCATCATCGAAGAATACAAGGAGGAGCTCCTCCAGTACCCCTCCACTGAAGACGGATGGAAGAAAGTTGCAGAGCAGTGGTATCAGAAGTGGAACTTCCCCCCACCGTTGGAGCCATCAATGGCAAGCACGTGGCCTGCAAATCTCCAGCCAAGTCGGGGTCCACTTATTTCAACTCCAAGGGCTTCATCAGCATCATCCTCTTCGCCATGGTCGATGCTGACTACAAGTTCATGTACATCGATGCTTCAGGCAATGGCTCATGTTCAGATGCCCAGGTATATAATGCCAGTCACCTCAAGGAGGGGCTGGAAGGCAACCTCATCGTGGGCTTCCCAGATCCAGAACCCCTGCCCAACGACACACAAGATGTGCCCTACTTCATCATGGGGGATGACGACTTCTCCCTCACAACCTATCTCATGAAGCCCTACACCTCCAGACTCCTCACCCGTGAAGAGAGGATCTTCAACTACAGGCTGTCCAGGGCAAGACGGGTGGTGGAGAACGCCTTTGGCATCCTGGCCAACAGGTTCCAGGTACTTCTCACCACCATGCAGCATTGCCCAGAGACCGTGAGGAGGATCATGGAAGCTTACTGCATCCTACACAATCTCATGCGCACCCACTACCCAGTCTTGCAGAACAGGCTCGTGGACCTCCAACAAGGCAATGGGGACATGGAGCCTGGGGAATGGAGGCAAGGGTGAAACCTGATAGACACTGAAGATGTGCAAGGCCCCAACAGAGCCTCACATGAAGCGAAGAAGCAGCGCAACCTCCTGAGACACTGGTGCAACTCCCCAGCTGGAGCGGTGGAGTGGCAAGACAGGATGGTAGATGCTTAATGGATGCTTCCTTCAGCCTGTCTCATCACACGGATGAGATTGGGCCATGTATGTTTGGTTGGCCTACAATGAATAGGGCGTTTAATAAAGAGTTGTGTTTATGTTGACATGCGTGGATAATTATTACATTATTATTGATAATAAAGGGCCGTAGGTGTGGCACCTGGGAGGGTGGACCATACAGTCCCACTATGCTTGCACTGGAGGTTTATCTATCCCACTGCTATCCTAACCCATCCCACAGCTATTACCCATTCCACAGGTATCCTAACCCATCCCAAAGCTATCCTTACCCATCCCACAAGCATGCAAAGGCTTAAACCATTTCTAAAAGTTTCCAGCAAGACTTTATTAAAAAAAAGAAATGAAGCAAGTGTGTGAATCAAAAATAGACTTTATTAACAACAAGCTTTAAGACAAAAATGAATATCTGGCACTCCTCTTGGTCGCTCAGTCTCAGGGGTGAAGGGTGCAGGTGCTGTGGAGGTGGCTGGTGCTGGAGTGCTTGTCATCAGGTCCTCCAGAAGCAGAAGCAGCAGAATCGCCAGCCCCAGAAGAACAAGCCCGTGCTGCAGAAGCCCCAGCAGAAGCAGAGTGAGGGCCAGGGGGCGGGATGGTAGCCCTGTCCCTCTTGCCAGGGCTGGCAGCAAATGGCTGAGGCTTGCTGTGCTTCCGCATGGTTGTGGGGTTGCTGGCTGGCAGGGAGGCTGGCAGGAACCAAGGCTGGCAGGAAGGCTGGCAGGGAGGCTGGCACCAAGGCAGGCAGGAAGGCTGGCAGGCAGGCAGGCAGGCAGGCATGCACCAAGGCTGGCAGGCAGACATGAACCAAGGCTGGCAGGAAGGTAGGCAGCAAGGCTGGCAGGCAGACCGGCTGGCAGCAAGGCTGGCAGGGAGGCTGGCAGCAAGGCTTGCAGCAAGGCTGGTAGCAAGGCTGGCAGCAAGGCTGGTAGCAAGGCTGGCAGCAAGGCTGGCAGGCAGACATGCAGACAGGGCAGGCAAGGCAGTCGATGTGTCAGGCAGGAGGTCTTTCCTCTGAATGGCGACCTGCTTCCGAGCTGCTTCTGTTATATCCGCGGGGCTGATGCAATGCATCCTCCCCGCATGCGCAGTGAACGCCAGGCATCCATTAGGCTTCCGCTGTACATCTGCTAGGCTTCTGCTCTGCATCCGCTTCATCCGTTCGGCGTCCGCTCTGCATCCGCTCTTTCCGTTCCACGTCTGCTTCGCTGAGGCCCCCCGGAAGCCCTGCGGATGTGCCACCCACTCCCATCCGCTCCCATCCGCTTCCATCCGCTAGGCTTCCGTTCCGCATCCACTTTGCATCTGCCCTGAGTCCTCCCCGCGTCCGTGTTATCCGCTCCGGTTATGCAAATTTTTGCCCCTTTTGAGAGCGGATAACAACGGTTGGAACATTTTGCTCGTCCGCTGTGTCCTTTTTGCATCCGTTGGCCAGTGTGACATGGGCTTAACCACTGCAGTGTCCTGCAGTCATGTGATCACTTTATGCTTCCCAACCAGCTCACGATAAGCAGAGTTGAACACAAGTCAGAAGTGATTGGTCTCATTTGAGACAATGACGAATCTGCATACAAATGGGAGGTTGTACAACTTGCCTCATGGTGTGACCAGAATTTGAACACGCTCAAAACTAGAGAAATGGTGGTAGACTTTAGAAAAAACCCTCCCATACGACCACCTGTTACAATACTAAACAACACAGTATCAACAGTAGAGACCTTCAAGTTTCTAGGTTCTATCATATCACAAGACCTAAAATGGACACCTAACATCAAAAACGTCATCAAAAAAGCACAACAAAGAATGTTCTTTCTGTGCCAACTCAGAAAGCTCAAACTGCCCAAGGAGCTGCTGATCCAGTTCTACAGAGGAATGATTGAGTCTATCATCTGCACTTCTATAATTGTCTGGTTTGGTTCTGCAACCCAACAGGACAGACACAGACTCCACAGAGGAATTAGGACTGCAGAAAAAAACATTGCTACCAATCTGCCTTCCATCGAGGACCTGTATCCTATACGAGTCAAAAACAGGGCTGTGAAAATATTTACAGACCCCTCGCATCCTGGACATAAACTGTTTCAACTTCTACCCTCAAAATGACGCTAGAGAGCATTACACACCAGAACAACTACACACAAGGACAGTTTTTTTTTTCCTGAACGCTATCACTCTGCTAAACAAATAATTCCCTCAACCCTGTTCAACTATTTACAAAGCATGCATTACGACTATTATTAATCCTCCCATTGTCCCTTTCACCCATTTCCTCCCACTTATGACTGTAACCTTGTTGTTTGTATCCTAATTATTTTTATTGACTGTTTCCTAGTATGATTTGATTCCTGATTGTTTATTGTACCATATGACTATTATTAAGTGTTGTACCCAGTGGTGGGATTCAAATTTTTTTACTACCAGTTCTGTGGGCATGTCTTGGTGGGCATGGCAGGGGAAGGATACTGTAAAATCTCCAATCAGAGGCGGTATTTGCCGGTTCTCCGAACTACTCAAAATTTCCGCTACCAGTTCTCCAGAACTGATCAGAAACTGCTGAATACCACCTCTGGTTGTACCTTATGATTCTTGACTCTTGACAAATGTATCTTTTCTTTTATGTACACTGAGAGTATTTGTATCAAGACAAATTCCTTGTGTGTCCAATCACACTTGGCCAATAAAGAATAAAGAAGTAGAATTGCAAATTGCAATTATGTTTCACTTTATGACTTGTTTAATGATGAAATAGGAAACTACAGTACATCATAAATCCATCACAGTCACATGATTTTCCATTTAGTGACTGGGGTACTTGGTGACAAAGTTGGTCCCAACTGCTGTCTCTAAGAGAGGACTACGTGTAAATAATTATAAGACCAAATGCAGAAGATACAGAGAAAAAGTAAAGCCCCTGTCACACTGCACCAACGGATGGAAAGAGGATGTAAAACGGACAAAAAAGCTTGCCATCCATTGGTTAACACGATGTATCCGTTCTGTACTCACTGCATATGTTTTGCTTCCTCTCTATCCGTCCAGCATCCGTTTATTGACGTTTCATCCGCTCAGAAAGTTTTGCTGCTCAAAACCTTTGAGCGGAAAATGTATCCACTGCGTCCGTTCTGCATCCGCTAGGCATCCGCTAGACATCCGTTCTTCATCTGTTACGCATCCACTATATCCGCTAGGCATCCGTTCCGCATCTGCGCAACTCACATCCGCTCGGACGCAGGGAGGAAGCGGAACGGATGCAGAACGGATGCAGCACAGAGGCCTCGCGGATGCAGCACAGAAACAAAGCATTTAAAACGGAAAAAACGTTCGCAGAGGGGACCTATCTCGGATGTTAAGGATGTCTAGAGGATGCCTAGAGGATGCCTAGAGGATGCAAAGGGACACCTATACTGCCTATAAAAAGGGGGAGCAACTCACCTGCATCTCACTTTCAGACCAGCAGCCCAGCTGTGCAGATCTCTGCAGCCTTCATCTGACTCTTGCTCTTCCACAGCATCCAGTCATGTCCACTGTGGATCGTAACATAGTCCTTTTGGCAGCCACCATCCTTCTGCAACAGTGCGAAGCCATCTACAGGCTCTGTGAACTCTACTACGGGAAGAAAAGGAGGCGGCCAAGAAGCGTCTGGGTCTGAAGATGGATCGGGAGAAGAGCAGAGTACGGACTGTACAACAAGCTGATGGTGGAGCTCAGGAACGAAGACACTCGGGCATTCCAGAACTTCAGGAGGATGCCTCCAGCCATGTTTGACGAAGTTGTGCAGCGGCTGACATCCAGGTTGACCAAGGCAAACACCAACTTCCGGCCCAGCCTGGAACCTGGGCTCAAGGTGGCACTCACTCTGCATCACCTGGCCTCAGGGACCACCTACAGGAGCATGCAGTACGGATGGAGGGTGCCACACAACACCATCAGCATTGTGGTCAGAGAAGTGGTGCAGGCCATTATCGAAGAATACCTGGAGGAGCTCCTCCAGTGCCCCTCCACTGAAGAAGGATGGAAGAAAGTTGCAGAGCAGTGGTATCAGAGGTGGAACTTCCCACACACCGTTGGAGCCATAGATGGCAAGCACGTGGCCTGCAAAGCGCCAGCCAAGTCGGGCTCCACTTATTTCAAGTACAAGGGCTTTTTCAGCATCGTCCTCTTTGCCATGGTCGATGCTGACTACAAGTTCATGTACATCGATGCTTCAGGCAATGGCTCATGTTCAGATGCCCAGGTATACAACGCCAGTGACCTCAAGGAGGGGCTGGAAGGCAACCTCATCATGGGCTTCCCAGATCCAGACCCCCTGCCCAACGATACGCAAGATGTGCCCTACTTCATCGTGGGGGATGACGCCTTCTCCCTCAGAACCTACCTCATGAAGCCCTACACCTCCAGACTCCTCACCCATGAAGAGAGGATCTTCAACTACAGGCTGTCCAGGGCAAGGCGGGTGGTGGAGAACGCCTTTGGCATCCTGGCCAACAGGTTCCAGGTACTTCTCACCACCATGCAGTATCGCCCAGAGACCGTGAGGAGGATCGTGGAAGTTTGTTGCATCCTGCACAATCTCATGCATACCCGCTACCCAGTGTTGCAGAACAGGCTCGTGGACCTCCAGCAAGGCAATGGGGACATGGAGCCTGGTGAATGGAGGAATGGGCGAAACCTGATAGATACTATGAATGTGAAAGGCCCCAACAGAGCTTCACGTGAAGGGAAGAAGCAGCGCAACCTCCTGAGACACTGGTGCAACTCCCCAGCTGGAGCGGTGGAGTGGCAAGACAGGATGATAGATGCTTAATGGATGCTTCCTTCATCTTGTCTCATCACACGGATGAGATTGGGCCATGTATGTTGGGTGGGCCTACAATGAACAGGGCATTTAATAAAGAGTTGTGTTTGTGTTGACATGTGTGGATGATTATTACATTATTATTGATAATAAAGGGCTATAGGTGTGGCACCTGGGAGGGTGGACCATACAGTCCCACTATGCTTGCACTGGAGGTTTATCTATCCCGCAGCTATTACCCATCCCAAAGGTATCCCTGCCCATGCCACTGCTATCTTAACCTATCTTAACCCATCCCACAAGCATGCAAAGGCTTAAACCAATTCTAAAAGTTTTCACCAAGACTTTATTAAAAAAAAGAAATGAAGCAAGTGTGTGAATCAAAGATAAACTTTATTGAACAACAAGCTGTAAAA
>BLBF01000065.1:4649019-4670469 GCA_015471245.1 Laticauda colubrina | reverse complement strand
ACTATGCTTGCACTGGAGGTTTATCTATCCCACAGCTATTACCCATCCCAAAGGTATCCCTGCCCATCCCACTGCTATCTTTACCCATCCCACAAGCATGCAAAGGCTTAAACCAATTCTAAAAGTTTCCACCAAGACTTTATTAAAAAAAAGAAATGAAGCAAGTGTGTGAATCAAAGATAAACTTTATTGAACAACAAGCTGTAAAAAAAAAATGACCCAAGTCAAGTGTCCAAATAAAGTCCACAGGTTGCCAGCCACCCAGTCTCTGGCACTTTTATTGGTCACTCGGAGGTGTGCCCAGTCTCAGGGGTGAAGAGTCCAGGTGCTGTGGAGGTGGGTGGTGATGGAGTGCTGGTCTGTATTGTCATTGGGGTGCCTGGCCCCGAGAGGACAACAGGGGATGGTGTGTTGAGGAAGCTCTCAGACAGCTGGCTCAGACCCGTGATGCTGAGAGGTCCTTCCTCCATGCCATGGGGTGTCAGCCCCAGTACTGATGAGAGATGTACTGAGGCCGGGCTTGGCTTTGGGGTGGAGGAAGGAGTAATGTAGTGGGGCTGTCTGGTCTGCAGCTGGGTGAGGACTGGCGTGGGTGGCATCGCTGTCATCGGTGGCATCATTGTCATGGGTGGCATCGGTGGCATCAGTGGAACTGGTGGCAACAGTGTCATCCGATGACTCTGTGCCTGGACTGGGAAGGGTTGCTGCCTGTGCTGCTGGACCTCCTGGTAGCCGTAGCCCTCGTAGGTGAGGGGCTGTGGGAAGCCTTGGAATGGGAGGGACATCACCTGGGGTGGAGGTGGAGGAGCAGAACTGGACTGGGTGGGAGCAGGTTCCTCTGGATCTGGAGGGTTGTGAAGCAGCTTGGTGATCTGGTCCTTCACCACCTGGTACTGGGGTTACTCCATGTTCCTGAGGGTCTGGTTGACATAGGTGAGGAAGGGCTTGCGGTTGGAGGATGAGGAGTCAGTGCTGACCAGCTGAGAGAGGAGATCTATGCTGGTGCGGATGGTGTCCCTGATCTCCAGCAGGACAGTGTGGCTCTGCCCCTCCTGCTGTCTGGCTCTCTGCCTTTCTGTGGAGGCGGAGCTGGGGGGGTGGATGCGGCTACGACTGTGGTGGACTCAATGTCTCCTTTCTCCCACCACACCAGGGAGTCCTCCACGTGCTCCACCACGGTTACAACACCTGTCAGCGGGTTCTCCGCCGCGGCACGCTCCACAGAAACCTGCCTGGAGACAGGGACTGACTCTCGGCTGGAAGAGGACTGGCTCTCAGCAGGCTGCCGGAGAGAGAGGGTTGTGAGACAGGCTCCTGGTGCTCCTCGGTGGCGGATCTCACCCTCCAGGAAGCTGCACCTGGCCATGACGTAGGTCTCTCTGTCCGTCAGCTTAACCGTGGCCTGGCCAGATTTCTTCAGGTGCAGCTTCCCATACCAGGTGTGCATGTGCTTCCACCAGCCGAGGAGCACCTCCGAAGTGTAACCCATACTCTCCGCCCTCTCTCTCCAAGCAGCCTGCTTCCTTTTGGTGTCCCTGTAGAGATGGTGTCCCTTCCACCACAGATAGTCATTCTCTCTCAGCCACTCCAGCACCTCATCCTCGTGTTCCTCCTCGATATAGTATTGCCTCCTCTCCCGTGCCCACATACGCCTCTTCCTCCCTTTGGCAGGGCCAAATGGGCCCTCATCAGAGGGGCTCCCAGGTAGTAGGGGCTGCTCCTCCACACCACCACCACCAGCAGCAGCAGCAGGATCATCATCATCATCATCATCATCATCATCATCACCAGCAGGATCATAATCATCATTAGCAGCAGCAGCAGCGGCAGCAGCAGGATCATCATCATCATCAGCAGCAGCAGCAGCAACACCAGCAGGATCATCAGCAGCAGCAGCAGCACCAGCACCAGCAGGATCAGCAGCAGCAGCACCAGCACCAGTACCAGCAGCACCAGGAGCACGAGCAGGACCAGGAGCATGAGCAGGACGAGCAAGACCAGGAGCACGAGCAGGACGAGCAAGTCCAGGAGCACGAGCAGGACGAGCAGGACCAGGAGCAGCTTCAGCAGAGTAAGCACCAGCAGAAGCACCACCGCCAGGAGCAGCTTCATCAGAAGCTCCAGCACCAGAAGAGCGAGCCCGAGCAGCAGAAGCCCCAGCAGAAGCAGAGTCAGGGACAGGGGGTGGGAGGGTGGCCCTGTCCCTCTTGCCAGGGATGGCGGCAGGTTGCTGAGACTTTTGCTTCTTCCCCATGGTTGTGGGGTTGCTGGCTGGCAGGGAGGCTGGCAGGGAGGCTGGCAGGCACCAAGGCTGGCAGGAAGGCTGGCACTAAGGCTGGCAGGAAGCCTGGCACCAAGGCTGGCAGGAAGGCTGGCAGGAAGCCTGGCAGGAAGGCAGGAAGGCAGGCATCAAGGCTGGCAGGCAGGCTGGCTGGCAGGGAGGCTGGAAGGCAGGCAGAGAGCAAGGCTGGCAGGGAGGCTGGCCAGGAGGCTTGGAGGCAGGCTGGCAGGGAGGCTGGCAGCAAGGCTTGCAGGCAAGCATGCAGGCAGGGCAGGAAAGGACTCGATGTATCCGGCAGCAGGTCTTTCCTTCAAATGCTGGCCACGTGCCAGCTGCTTCCCTTTATATCCGCGTGGCTTACGCAATGCATCCCCCCTGCATGCGCAATTAATGCTTGGCATCCGTTCGGCTTCTGCTGTGCATCCGCTAGGCTTCCGCTCTGCATCCGCTTCATCCGCTGTGCATCCGCTGTGCATCCGCTTCATCCGCTCAGTGTCCGCTCTGCATCCATCTTTCTGTTCCGTGTCCGCTTCGCTGAGGCCCCCTGGAAGCCTAGCGGATGTGCCATCCGCTCCCATCCGCTTCCATCTGCTGGGCTTCCGTTCCGCATCCGCTTTCCATCCGCCCTGCGTCTTCCCCGCGTCCGTTCCTTTCCGTGTTATCCGCTCTGGTTATGCAAATTTTTGCCCATTTTGAGAGCGGATAACAACGGATGGAATATTTTGCTCGTCCGTTGTGTCCTTTTTACATACGTTTTGCATCCGTTGGGCAGTGTGACAGGGCCTTAAAGAAAGATAACCAAGTGGGATTTTTGATTGATAGGTCTGGAATAATCTTTTTGACACTTGGCAAGGAAGATGCAAACTCTGTAAGGCAACATAACTCAGAAAAAAGTTAGGATTAGGAACTGTGGGTTATGAATGGATTTTTATTTTAGAAGTTTCACAAACACTAAGATCTTTCAAGTGTCATGTTGATGATTTAATGATTTGTTACAAAGACAAACAAGATAGACAAGCAATGAAAATGTAAAGAATCTGAACAAGGAGTAGAGGTAATAGAAGCTGGTTAGATCTCTTATGATCTTGGAATCCAGACTGTAGATGATGAATGAAATGACTTCTAGAAACAGAAGGTAGTTCTAGAAAATGGTGTGTAATTTTGTATTCCTCTCAGAAGCAATGGAGTTGTTTTTAAAAGGCTAGACAAGCTGGTATGGGAGAAGGCACCTTCAAGTACTTGACTCCAAACTATTGAGGCTTTAAAAGTAAACACCAAATGAAGCGGCAGATAAAACAGCCCTTTTAAAACTGATAAATTAGATTTCAGCAATAAGCCAGACTTCATGTTGAATTCTCTACTAATTGAAATTGAAATGTTAGCCACAAGTTAACCCAACTTGTTTGCATGTGGCTTGTTGCACATTTTCAAATTACACTGAAATATCCCAGAAATAGTTCACAACTTTCTTTTTCATGATTAAAATAAAGGAGACACCAACCACTCTATACCAAAAAGAGAGATCTCATTTATACATGCACAGGATAGTTTGAATTGTGCCTATGTGCCAAGATCAGATGAATCCATTTCATCAAGTGTCCACTATTGGTAAATCCTATTCAGTTATCCATAAGGGAAACCTGTGACCTGAAACATGTGAAACCATAATAAAATATCTCTGGTACATTTTTAGGTTTTCTGCTTCTCAAAGTTAATTACAGCACCTTCATTCCTGGACCCGCAGTGGCTCATATGGTAAGATGCTGGGACTGCGCTGAGTTTGGCAGCTCAGGGGTTCGATTCCCCTGAGCAAATAAATTGCAGAAGGGACAAGAAAGGAGCCTCCCCCGACCGCCTACTGGCATTCAGACATCCCGCGGATAAAGATAACACCGCCTGAAAAATTTACTTTCACAAAGGCAGCCAGCCACCCCTGTGATCACTGGCTAATATGTGCCATACACTAAATAAAAATTATGGTGTTACCCATAATTGGGTACATTATGGTGTTTCCTAAAAGAGGACCTGACCTGGAGCATTCACATTGCAGCCCTGGTCAAAAGGGCCCAACAGAGATTATACTACCTGAGAGTTCTCAGAAAAATAATAACTGAATGGAAAACTGATGGGGACCTTCTACCGCTGCACCATAGAGAGCATTTTAACTTATTGCACCTGCATATGGTTTGCCAACTGCACAGGGGCTGGTAGGAAAGCACTCCAGAGAGTTAATATAATTACCCAGAGGATTACTGGTTGCTCTCTCCCCTCTTTGGAAGAGCTTGATAGCTCCCGCTGCCTTAAGAAAGTTCAAAACATCCTCAAAGATCCATTTTATCCTGGGCACCCTTTTTTGAACTATTACCATCTGGCAGACAGTACAGAATAATAATAAAAACAAGGACAAATAGGCTGAAAAACAGCTTACATCTCAGGGCAACAGCTCTTCTGAATTCTATTGTATAGTGCAATGTGAATGCAATATCAGGGATTTTCAATTCAATGAATAGATTGTGTGTTTGTGTTTATTTTCATAGTTCATAATGTACACTGAAGATGGTATTTAACTTTGTTGTATGATGTGCGATGACAATAAACTAAACTAAATAAATCCTGGAACCTGGAACAGCCATATCCTAGTCCAATAAGCCACAGAAGCCATAGGTATAAAACAACATGGTGAAAAAGATGGGAGTTTCTGACAGAGAATGGCATATTCTGAGTAGTGACAGCAATGAAAAGCCATTGTCTTGGAAAAAAGGATCTTAAAGATGAATATTAGCACCATGAACTCCTTCCCTGTGATGGGAGCTGTACAGCACCTGTAATTGCTGAACCCTAAGCTACCAGACATCTCTAAAAAGCTAAAATGACTTTAAATGCCTAAACATTTTAAAACAAACCTTGGAACAATTCAGTTTCTACCTTCTTGTCTCTCTCTCTCTCTCTCTCTCTCTCTCTCTCTCTCTCTCTCTCTCTTTACAGTTTCTGAGAGCAGCTTTATGCCTCATTACCTACATGCTGTGAGTGATGTCTGTCGGTCCTAGAGCTGTAAATACCTTAAATCATGCTTCATTAAGAATATCTATGGTGCTATTAAAGAGCTATAATAGACAACGAGTTAACAGATGATTAAATATGAACTCCATTTGTGTCAGTCACCAGCTTGCAGGAAAAGGCTTTAAGTTTTTTCTTTTAAACTCACACTCATTAGGTGCTGAAATGTGGCTCAGTCAGGTGCTGTCGGTAGAACTGGGAAAAGCAGCATTTCTGGTGCTTAGTATAAATGGCAATAAATTAGAATCCAGTTTTCCCCATCATGTATGCATACAAAAGGGCAAAGAATGCTCTTCCTTTAATACGAGAGCAGCAAACGCTCTGAAGAATTTGCACTCCGTTCCAAGGTTAAATAGGAGCTGTTTGCTGCTGAGATTTGTTTTTCCAAACTGACAACACTGACAGACTGCTTTGCTGTTTCCGTGCATACAATCAAATACCATTTTGAGGCAAATCTTTGATTTTGGTTAATCAAATGAGGAGGAGGAGGAGGAGAAGATTACAAGGACAGTAAGAAGACATATATGTTCCTTCTGCTGTGATTTTTTTTTGAAGTTATTATTATTTTTTTGGGAATTAATATGAGTTTAATATAGTAAACTGTTCCCCTTTTTCTCGCCCTCTTTTCTTTCTCCTCATTTTTGAAAAGTGTTAATTTTTTGTTTTTGTTTTCCAGGAAGGGTTTTGGGGTGGGGGTGGGGAAAAAGGGGATAATACGCTTTTCGGTCAGCTGGTCGGTTGTCTGAAGCAGATTCAAGTCGTGATGTCTCATTGCTCTGTCTGCATTAACTGGAAGAAGTTATTTTAATGGCCCTGGGACACAGTTCCATGTCACTCAAGGGCATCTTATGGGAGGAAATTTTTGCCACTTACAGGTTCCCAGGACCCCACCTTCCTCTTAGAGGCACCTTTGTACTAGCAGTTCTCTGTTGTTTCAAACTAAAAAGAATGGTGGCATTTTGGTGGCTTATAACCCCCGTCACTTCCAAAGACAACTATCAATAAAACAGTTTGTGGGTAGGATATAACAGATAACAGATAATCAGAGTTGGAAAGGACCTTATAGGTCATCTAGTCCAACCCCCCCGCCCAAGTGGCAGACCCTACACCATTTCTGACAAATGGCAGTGCAATCTCTTCTTGAAGGTCTCAAGTGATGAAGCTCCCACAACTTCCGAGGGCAACTTCTGTTCCATGGGTTGATTGTTCTCACTGTCAGAAAGTTTCTCCTCATATGGGAGACCCTCATCTGATGTTTCTTGTATTTATTTGTTGGTCTGCTGGAGAATGGTCTGATTGCGCTATGTAAGGCACAGATTCCAGCTGGAGAATCCTATGAATTGAAGCCCACAAGCCTCAAGACTATTATTATTGCTATCGGTCAGGGTTCTCCAAACTTGGCAACTTTAAGATTTGTGGACTTCCCAAAAGTCCCAAAATTCCTCAGCTAGTCATGCTGGCTGGGCAATTCTAGGAATTGAAGTCTTAAAGTTGTCAAGTTTGGAGACTCCTGTTACAGGTGATGCTGTTTATGTTTTGAGAGTAGAAGAGGTAAGGAACACTTTGGGTTGGCTAGAAAGTTTGTGATGGCAATGTGGAAGAACTAAACCTACTTTCTGGAATCAGCCTTATATTTTTAAAATCATGAACTTTCTCCGAATGCATATTAAATACATTGTTAAATGTATTACTTTGAGAAGATGAAAAAATGGGAATATTCAATATTCTTTGTCTATGGAGAGTTTCAGTCATCCAGGTCATGATTGTCCCAAAAGTGCTTTTCAAGAGAAAACTGGACTTTCTGGTTTTTGTTTTTGTTTTCTCTTCTGGAAGACGTTTCATTTCTCATCCATTCAGAGCTGAAGAAGCTTCTTAAATGAGAAGTGAAATGTCTTCAAAGAAAATAAGGATTTGGCTGCAAGAAATAACGGGGGGGAATACAACTTCAACCAGAAATGTTCCTATTAGGGATAATTAGAGATGACTATAAGAAAGAAATCGAATATATCATAATACATATTCTGACAGCAGCAAGAATAACCTATGCTCAAAACTGGAAAGTGGAGTGTAATCCCACAGATAACATGTTAATTTAAAAAATTATGGATTATGCGGAAATGAACAAGCTTACTATGGAATTGCAAAAGAAGGAAAAAAAGAGAATAAATTCTGGAAGAATTTATATGTTTGGATAGATAATAGGAATAATAGATAATATATAATGTAAATACGAATGATGTACATATGAATATAGATATGAGTAATGGAATATGGAAAAAGCCAATGCCACAATGTATTGCAAAAATTGCAAACATGATTTGTTTTTTCTTTTCAAACTGTAAAACTTTAATAAAATTTATTTATTTTTTTCAAAAAAGAAATGTCTTCAAAGGAAGAAAGAAAGAAAACAAAACCCAGAAAGTCCAGTTGCCTCTTGAAAAGCATCTTTGGGACATTCAATACTTTTGAGCAAGGGTCTTCAAACTTGGCAAGTTTAAGATTTGTGGACTTCAACTCCCAGAATTCCTGAACCAACATGACTAGAGGAGGGATTCTGGGAATTGAAGTCCACAAGTCTTAAAGCTGTAAAGTTTGGGGAGCCCTGCTCTTGAATAACTGACATGTGTTACAAAGATGTTATCAGAATATTGAGTTGAAAAATGGTTTGTCCAAAACTGGACAAAGGCAACTAATTATCAGTAATTCCTAGCATTATTGACACCAAATATCCCTCCTCAACTCTGGCTCCCCTGAAGAATTTTTGGTTTTTTTCTCAATATTCTTTTGATTTCCTTTCATTCTTGTTTTGCAGTACTTCAATTTGTATTCAATTCATGTTTCAGTTTTATTGTACTCTAAAGCAGCATATAAATTTAACAGAAAAAAAGGACGAAAACTATCTAATTCCTAAAAGTTGAGCTATCACCTTCCACATTTCTGTGAGTTATCAACCATTCTGTTCACCACACAGAGTTCTCATGCTGCCATGTTTAACCGTGTTTTGTTGAAATACATTCTGATTTGTTGGAATCTGACATCTGAGTCATAAACTATAATATAAAAGAATGATTGGATTCCCAGAACACAACTAAGGTAAAACTAAATAAGCTGTATTTTGACTTATTTTCCTAAATATTTTCCTGTCTTGTATTTATTAACTTTGATTATTATTGGATTTTTTTAATTGTTTTTCCCTAGAGGGAACTTTCTAGGGAATTAGAATTGTTGACCGTATCACATGCATATTACTTAGTCCTTATTTAAAGAAAGAACAGAGTTGCAGGGTTTCTGTAAATGCACCGTAATGAAAGAAGGTACTGTTTTTATTCACTTATCTGTTCAGAGTTTCAGAGGTACACATACCTAGATTATTAATGGGACTTCAGTATTTTGTGTATGAACTGCATTGGAAGACTGAGCACTTATCTTTTGGGGCAGTGTTAACAGGAAGAGTAATTGAATCCTGTTGCTTCTCTTCAGTCCGATACTGTCCTATGATAAAGTTAACTGAAAATGCTATTCCCGTCTTGTTCAAACTCTAAGTGGCAAAAGCCCTTTATCATTTACTCCTAGTCTTTTCCAGCAGTTGTGTCTGATCTGCCTGTCCAGAAAAGCCAGGGGGTCAGGCCAGATCAGTCTTGTAGGTCACAGAAAGAAATTAACTCCTGTTCCCTTGGGATAGCTGCCTCTGTTTCATCCAGAGAAAATTACACATGTTAAGAGAAAATTGAGCAATATCCTTCCCGGACTACTTATTAGTCTTCCTTAAAAGTATTTCAGAAGCAGTAAGAACAGACCTCTTTGCCAACCCCATCAGCAAAATTTAATGTCAGTTCAGGGTAGTCATTTCATTGGCCCTTCCCCTATGATTGTTTGTATAGTCCTGACAAAAAGTCTTCTTCACAACTGTTGATCCGAACCAAGAAATCTCTTAAGAACTAGCAGAGTTCAATGTGTAACAGCTTATATGAACACAAAAGTGCGTCTTTTTAAAAAAATCAGAATGAAAGCTGCACAAATGAAGCAACTAATATATGCATTAGAGAGGATTGTGGCAGAGAGAACAATCTTGATTAATTTAGTATGAGAGCTAGATGCTAATATTAATTTTCCAATGAAGCCTTTGCTGAAACCTGCTTCTTTTCTTTCCCTACTTCCTGATTTCACCCAAACCTATTCTAAAATTATGTTATGCCACCACTTATCTGCACATTTAAGTGATTAAGAGTCCCAAAATGTTCTGAGTCAAAAACCATTTTTTTAGAAGTTCAGATTTTTTTCAATGTTTTCTATATGCAAGGTGAGAAAATGTCAATGTTAATGTGTTAATTTTACTATGCCTTGTTTCTCTCAAGCCTATGAAAAATGTGAAGCTTAAATAAGTCCTGCAAAAAAAAGGAACAGTGCATCATTAACACAGTCAGATCTATATCACAGACTGAAGCAATTATCATGCCCTGAAACACTGCAAGCTGTGAAGAGCTTTCATTACCAAAGGTTTTATAGGTCGTTCACCTCCGTCCAATTGTATGCTAAAACAAGCATTTTCTGCTCTATAGATTTCAGCTTCGCTTAAATCAGTAATTGCTTTGATTCTGGTACATATGGAACATGGAGACTTCATGACTAAGAATTCTTATTAGTCAATAAGTTTGCTGCTTTTTATGAACCATTCGTCATCTTGTCTCCGTTCTTTTCCAGACTGGGTTAATGGATGGGATCGTCATTTTCCTGTCTGGTGAAACCTACTGTGAAACTACCTATCTGATCCAATTATGTTTACTAGGTCAATCAGCAGGTTAAGCCATGGAGTTCTTCTTCTGACATAGAAGTACATTATTATGTTATTTAGAAACTGCTGCTGAAAAGAAAAAAGTTTGATATTTCATTGTAGTTTTTCAACCACCTGTGAGATTATTTACATGGGATCTGCCATAAAGTAGCATTTCAAAAATTAGTAGCCTCATTCCCCCAAACCTTGATTAGAAAATAAAATGTGGATTATTGTAGGACTCCAAAGTCTCTGCATTATTTAGATATCACGACAAGGCTAAGTCAAAATCCTATCCTGAAATCAGAGAAGAAAAATAAATCATGGAACTATATTAAGCAAATTACACAGTCAAAAAGATAATTAAGAATAGCTGACAAGACAGAGGACACTTCCATAAACATTTTTTTTAATTTCAAAAGCAATTTGAAGATGATCCACTGCTGTCTTCAGACCAATTGACTCCAAAAAGGTAAGAGCAATATCTTATGCCAAGCTTTTACAGATTTTACAATAACAAAAGGTTGTCTCATCCATCAATAAAAATTCAACAGAAAAGAGAAATATGTGCATATTAGTTTTGTAACGGAGGGGGGGTGGGAATCCCAGCAGATCTTATTTGAGGCAACTGAAAAGGCAGAAACTTTCCCCTTGAAATATCTTAAAAGCCATTAAAGCCAGGTAACACCAATTCTCCAACCCTATAGATCCAATCTTTTCCCAGAGATATTGGGATGATGGCCTCCTGACAATGTTCATAAAAGTGATAAAAACAGATCTCTTTCATTGGTTTTCAATTCTTAATTTAGTTATCAAAACAATTGTTGGACAACAGATGCTGGGGATAGACACATTGTTTGATATTATTTTAAGTTCATTCAATTTTACATGTTTTATTGGTTATTCTAAAGCTGCAGGGAATACAACAATAAGAAAAACTATCCAAAGCAATACAATGCTTATAATGTGAATCCAAGAGGATATAGGTATTCATTGGAAGACTTTTTCTGCATTGCACGTATTTGATATGTGGAAGTCACACAGCTTTGGAGTCAGTATGGTCTTGTGACACCTTTTTAAAAAAATGGTGTGACTGATTTTGAAAGCTTTGCCCAGATGTCTGCCCGTGAACAGAAAATATTCTGCTGGGACTTGTGGCTAAATTTCAGGGGTGAAGGCTGCATGATTATCTAAAAATAATTTAGATGTTGCTATAAGAACAGATGAAGGAAAATCACCTTTGGATATATGAAGTTTCATGCCTGCTAGAATCCTCAAGAATGTGTATTAATGCTTTAAATAATGTAATAAGTTAGATGTTAAACACCTGTGACCTTGGACCAGAGGTGGTATTCAGCAGGTTCTGACCAATTATGGAGAACCGGTAGCGGAAAATTTGAGTACTTTGGAGAACTGGCAAATCCCACTTCTGACTGACCCCGCCAACCCTATCTATTCCCCACCTCCCAAGTCCCAGCTGATTGGCTGGGTCTTCTTTTGTTGCCCTGCACAGGATAATGGAGCTGGAAAGCAGGTTAGTGGGGTGGGAAGGGAATGGGGATTTTGCAGTAACCTTCCCCTGCCACGCCCACCAAGCCATGCCCACAGAACCGGTAGTAAAAATTTTTGAATCCCACCACTGCCTTGGAGGCTACTGTTATAGAACAGGGCGAGTCTGACTCAGTGTGAAAATACATGAAGTCCTTCATTTAGTAGCTGCCTTAGTAAGTGATTGCTCACAGTTATGATAGTGATGAAAAAGTAGCTTTAGATATTTTATCTCACCTTTATTTAAAAAAATAAACAAAAAACATCTTATGAAGATGAAAACTAAGCTCAGTTAGACCAGTCATCTTATGCTTGTGCTTTAAACTTCTGTAGTTTTGAAATTCTTGAGAAAATTTCCAAATTATTCTGATTGTACTTAAAAATGAGTGAAGGAAAAAGTTCTGGGAGGAGAGGAACCCAGAAATCTTGAGATTTGCCATGATCTTTCCAAAATGAGCTTTCAATATCTTTTTGGAAAGATGAACTTTTAAGGGAAAATAAATCTTTTCAAATGAAGTGGTAATCATCCATGTGAAAACAAAGCTTAAGGTTTTTTGTTTTAATGCTCTAATTGGCCAAATATTGAACCTTGAATAGATACAGGTAGCTCAGTGGCAAAGTGATTTAGATAATTGTTCTGAAATATCTTTAATTATCAATTTCATTAGTGAAGCTGGAACTTAATCTCTAGGGATTGCACTTTAAACAAAAGAATACAGGAAGCATGGGAGAATTGCCTTGTCTACTGCTGTTCTTAGACTTAAATAACAAGCAGTTCACCGTCTTGATCAAGTGACATTTAGAAGTCAAATCAATTCATTTCCCTAGAGGAATTAGAAATGAAATTATAGGCAACCTGGGCAATTCATTAAGGTGAGAAGACAAGAAGGAGACATCAAGGATCATTCTTTGGAAGTATTATTTGATAAATGTTCCATTTTGTGTTCTGAGGATCAATCTTAAAGTTCTGAACACTACATTTAAAATTCTACAACTAAATCCATTCATTCCATTCACACAAAGGAAGGGAGGAAGGACCTCAAAAGCAGGGAGGCTGGGACATGCCCAATTTGAGAATATATTATCCAGCTGTTCAGTTAGTTTGGAAGACCCACATAAACAATGGATGCAAACTGAAACCATGGCAAACCCAAGGGACTGTACAAATCAATGCTTCTTTCATCCAAATATTTTTCCAGTTTTTCAAGAAACCTACCATTACTTTCCATAGGCAAATATTGATTTCCTCACAGAGAGAATTTATCCTGAAAAGATAATAAAGGACAGACCTTTGTTCTGCAGTAACCAAGATAAAAACAGCATTCAGCCACATTGATTCAAATATATAATGTAGATTTCATTTGATAATGATTTTACCAACCGAAAGTAATGATTCAGTTAACTTGTGTATTAAGAAGGAGAGGGGAGAAAGGAAAAGTTTTGGAATCTAATGTGTAAGAACAGCTTGCAGCTATGAGGTTTCCCTGCATGATGTGAGCCTCTGAGAAAAATTTGAATGGATGTGGCCTAAATTGATATTTTATGTAGCGTTTATTATTACAATTATATTATACAACATGAGAACATTCTATATAAAAGATCAATTGATATGAACATACATTGATATTAAAATATGCTTGCCAATTAAATCTGTTCAACCGCCAGACGCAGGAAATCAGGCACCAGAACGTGGTTAGTGTTGCCAGTTCTAGAGCTTTATTTTCTTGATGAATACATATAGACCAATTTTTGAGATTTTTTTCACATCAGAACATTTTCTGCAGTTTAAAAAAATAATCAGTCAAATAATAAAGATTTTTTATTGTTTAGGAAAGCAACTTTCATGCCCCTTTGCATTATAATTGATTTTTATGTTGGTTGGTTTTTATCTGTGTTTGTGAGTTTAGTGCCATGGTTTTATGCATTCTATGTTTATTATCTTAAACATAGACTATGAATATTGATAGAAATAAAATTTAAATTATATTCAAGCTCAAAGCTTTATTTGCACTATTCTTCCATGCGAATTTACATGCATATTTTGAAATGTAGGGTCCAAATTTCCTATATTAAGAAAGAAACAGAAGGCAATGCAAAAGTGTTTTCTAACTGTAGCATGTCTCAAAGTAAGAGTATATATAAGTACTTTGTAGTTACACATTGTAGTTAGGTGAAAAAAAGTATTGGATCATTTCAATTTCACAAGGATGTTTGTTACCACTCTGACTTCGATATTGATTAATTGATGATGTGCCTTTTCAACTAATAGCCACACAGTTAAATTTTCTTCATGATGATCTATCCCTAGCCAGTTCTTTTAAGTCTCCCAGTGGTGCACTCATTGCTACTGTAACTGAATCTATCCACTTTGCTGCTAGCCTTTCTTTCTTTCTCTCTCTCTTTCTTTCTTTCTTTCTTTCCTTCCTTTTCTTTCTTTCTTTCTTTCTTTCTTTCTTTCTTTCTTTCTTTCTTTCTTTCCTTTTCTTTCTTTGTTTTTTTCTTTCCTTCCTTTTCTTCCTTCCTTCCTTCCTTCCTTCCTTCCTTCCTTCCTTCCTTCCTTCCTTCCTTCCTTCCTTCCTTCCCTCCTTCCTTTTCTTTCTTTCTACCTTCCACAGCATTAACAGCCTTTTATTGAGAGTTGGGTCTTTACATTTGTTCAAAGTAAGATAATCTGAGCTTGGTCATTTGTGTCTGGAGTAAGAACTGAGTTAATTACTTTGATGATCTATGTCAGAGGTTCTTCAAACTTGGCAACTTTACGACTTGTGGACTTTAGACAAGGGGGTAAAAGGGGAAGGGAGAAGAAGAGGGAGAAGAAGGAAAGGAAAAGAAGTTATAAAAGACAGAAACGAGATATAGAGAAACAGGGAAAAGTATAAGAATTGAAAGTATAAGCTTGTTTAGAGATAATGGGTGAAAATTTAACTGTAAAAGGGATTCTGCAAAGGTACGTAAGATAGTATTGCTATATTACAAATAGAAATAATTTTAGAAAATATGACTTAAATGATGGATAAAATATTTATTGTAATGTAGTGGAATGTCTGTTAATAAATAAATGAAATAAAGTGAATGGGAGAATTAAATCAGGAAAGGATGGGAACATTTTAATTATTATTAATGATTTATAAAAATATAAGTGAGGAGAGATATGGAAAAATATGTATGGAAAGTTTATAAGTGTTCACAAGGAAGTATGATATTTAATTGAAAAGAAATGTTAAAGATGTTAAGATTTTAATAAATATTAATGATAGAATTGAATTGGAATGGAATGAGTGTTTTAGTTACACACACACACACACATATATATATATAAAAGTATAAAGTGTATATTTTAAGAATGTACCAAGCAGATTGGAAGTTTTGTATTATAGTGAATGTTATAATCTTAAAGGTATAAATTGAAGCCTAAATAAGAGTTGAATGGATAAAATTAAAAGATATAAAGGTGGCATACTCCAATTAGTAACTACAGGGGAAAGTTCGTTTAATGAGAAAAGATAATATGAAATTGAAACAGGACAGACAAAAGTACAAATACAATGATTTGAATTGTGATATAATTAAAAATAAAGTTGAGAAAATCAAAGGAGGGGAAAAACTATGTAGAAAATGTAAAACAGTAATAAGATATGGAATAGAACATAAAGATGAGCATGACATGGAGTTTGTGTCTGTATGAAGAAGTGATAACCCGGGATCATGCTATTTTCAGAAAAAGATGTTTTACTTGTATTATGTTTTTTTTGTGTGTGAAAACCCAAATAAAATTTTTATATATATTTGCTATAAAGTTGCTAAGTTTGAGGACCTCTGATCTTTGTGTTTGTTTTCTTACCTATCCACTATATTCTCAAGAATCTGTCCCAAAACCAAAGTTCAGTGCTGTTCCTATCCTGCTTCTTCACTTCTCTAGATTGTCAAAGGGCTTGCATGATTCTGATGTTTGACACCATAGCATTTGGATATCTTTTCCAACGCCTTCATGACTGCTCTACCAAGTGCTAGTCTGTGATATATTTCTTGACTGGCTGCTATACCAAACTCATTGATTATGCTATTTGTTTTACGAAATTATGCATTTCTAAAAATGAGGAAAGTCAGCATGGGGATTTTTTCCCATAAATTTAATTGTCATTCATTTAATCATCCGAATGTCTTCTGGTACAGAACTGTCTATGGTAATGGTCCTCTACAGCTGACCAGATAATGGAAGCTGGCAGCAGTGCTTTCATCAGTGCAACTGGAAAATCACCTGCCAATTTCATTTCCAAGAATGACACCTGCATAATATTGCTCCAAGATATTGTGGGAAATTAAAATGAGATCTCCCAGATCCAGCTGCTGTTTTAAAAGAGAATACACAGCATCTCAGCATCTCAGCATATGCTTGAGAATATCTAAGAGTAATTCTTAGAATCAGCACAACGTTTTCATCAGATGGTGATTCAGCAGCCCTTCGCATGCTAAATTAATTTATTTGTGATATTACTTCTTTGTCCTGTTAATCTTTGCAGCAAGTTGTGATTGTTTTGCATGTAGCAAGAATTACTCTGCAAAGAAGTCCCTGAATTATTGTAATATATTACAGACATAAGTTTCTAACATGCCCTGTATTAGCAATATCCTTCTCTCTCGGCTCCAACATCAAGCCTAAGAATTCTGTGAAGTTTGAAAGCTAGCTCACTGCTTTGCAATTTTTAGTTGATTATAATAAAAATATTATGATACAATTGTCTCTAGGTCACTCATTATTTCATACATCACTCTCCTATTATAGCTCCCTGACAGCTTCTGTAGTAGCAGAGAACTGGGTAATGAGGTATATAGGTCACAACATACCATGCCCTGAGGTCTTTGCCTTCTCTTAGAGAGTCCTAACATTGTGCAGTCAGGTTTATGTGATTGTGAACACCAGCTGAAAAGGAGTGTGGGAGAATGTACAACCTGACATGGCACCTTTTATACTGTATGAGAGCCTTCCTTGGCTGTCACGATGAAGCCATTAATGTTGACGGCATCTTCGTTCTCTTGTTAAAAGTCTGACTGTTCCCTTGGGCTACAGTGAAATACATCACCAAATTAATGAGGATGTGATGAAGTTTACAGGTCACATTATAGTCATTTTTCATTTCCCATAGTCCTGCTAGCATAAACCTGAGGAACAAAGAAGCAAAAGGTGAAGGACCCTTGGATTTTAAAAAAAAATGGCAGGGGGAAGGAGCATATACACTCACCAAAAGAACAATTTTGTACATGTCATAATTAACCAGTCTTATGTGAGACAGCCGGAGTATTCTGCTTCTCCAGAAAGGAGTCAGATGAAAGCCTTGTCTATTGGCTGTCTCTCAATATGAAGCCTTAGTCCCTTCCCTTCTCTCGTGGATACAGCATGACAATTCTCTTGCCATACTTTCCAGAAATATTACTTATATTTATTTCATGAAATCTGCTACTACTAACAGTATGGAGATTACAAAGCAAAGTTGAATAAAATAAAATAAAACTGAACTCCTCATCCTGTTACTTAGGAAGATAAAACTGATGCCATTCAACCAACGTAAGATTGGCAGATACTTCCTAAACACAGAAACAACGTCTCTCTGCCTCAAGTGGGATCTTCTTGTCTAAGACATGAACCTGTGCCCCTAGACCTGGTGGCTCCCTCTAGCTTCTTCTTTCCCTACAGGAAAAAGCAGCCATTTTAAAATCCAAGCAAGAAGGTCTTGTATGAGAAGCTGAAGCTAAATGGAAATGAGGACCTCCCTCAAAGTAAGTGGGGATATTCCAGAAAAACTTCAAACTCCAAGGATAAATCAGAAAGAAACTGTTGCTCGGGTAGATGTAGATACAGCTAGAACCATCCATCAGGCTTTTATTTTAATATATATCCTTTTAATGTGTGTCACCTAGTTAATACTTGGATGTCTCTCAAATTTGCATCTCTATGATTATTGCCATTAACTTTTTTTTTTTTTTTGCTTTCTATACAAACTCAGTTATTGTATGATTATTCTGATTTGGGCTGTTTCAGCAGGAGATCCTGCCCACTCAAGTTTCTTTTGATACACTGTGATTTTGATCAGCCCTAACTGCCTTATTTCGTTCATTTGAAATTGGCTTCCGTGGAATTGTCTAAAATTAAAAATAAATTGTACATGTAATTACTCTAAACAAAGTTGGCTTTTAAAGTGCAAATTGTGCTTATTGTAATTTTTTAAAAAAGATTTATATTAAGAAACTGATAAATCAAACAAGCTTTTCTTCTACTTCCTCAGAAGTCTGAGATCAGGCATAGAGTAAATCAGATGATCTTAACAGAACTATGCAAGAACTGTTACATAAGCAAAGAGGGCTGAAACTTTCTTTAAGTAGCAAGATAGTATTCAAAAGTGATTTGAGGCTTGTCAGATTCCACTGTTATAGCTTATCTCAATAAAGTTAATTGTGATCCATCAATCCAAGAAATGTCTTAAGTTACTAGTTTTGCTGTGGGGTAGGGTGGGAGAATCATTTCATTTTAAGCACCACATATTTTTCAAACTACTCAACATCATTTAAGAGTATTACCTTAATTATGATGTTTATATAAACAAATAAAGGCAGGATACAAATAAATAAAATAGAATAATAATATTACAATGGAGCATTGGAAGATCTGTAAGAAATACCATTTGCCTGCAAACAAGAATTAGTGGGAACATAAAACAAAGTAATAGAAAATGAAGAAGCAAAAGTGCTCTGGGGCTTTAGAATTCAAACAGATAGGCACCTATCACAAAACTCCCCAGATTTTTTAATTGTTATTAAAAACACAGAAAAAAGTCTGGAGAGTGGACATGTCAGTACCTGGAGACAGCAGAATAGAAGAGAAAGAACTGGAGAAGATAACAAAATACAAAGACTACAAACAGAAATAGAACAATTGTGGAAAAAGAAGCAAAGGTAGTACAAATACTAATAAGACACCTTGGATGCAACCCCAAAACATCTGGAGCACCACTTGAACACTATCACCATTGACAAAATCACCAACAGTCATGTTGTGGTTCGCCAGCAGCCTGTGCAGACGGCAGCAGAATTGGACAATGGGGAAGAACAGGGACCAGTCCGGGAATCTGGAGAGGACTCGGATGAGGGTCCTGCGTCTGATGCAGAGATGGGGCCAGGACCATCCGAGAGTGGGGTACTGACTCTGGAGCCTCTGGAGTCTGGCAGCAACAAGGCAGAGGAACAAGGGGAGCCTGTTCCCAGTGTGTGTGTGAACAGAGCTGCCAGAAGGCAAGAGCAAGCTAAGACAAAAGGAGCAACTCAGGAGTAAGGCTTGGAGGTGATTGCCTCTCCCATAAGGTATAAAGGACAGGCAAAGGTGAAGAAATCTTTGCAGGAAACAATGTTGTTCACTCTGTTCAGATTAAACCTTGAAGTTCTGTATAGACTTTGTACTTCGGTTGGTTTTTTACAGTTAAATTGGCACTCTAGTTGTTGGCAGCAATTCAAAAGAGAGAAAGGTGGGTGCTTATCTCGAGAGACTGTTTGGGACTCATAGGCTGGGAATGATCATAATTCCCAGTGTTAAAACAAGAGTGGTTTTAACTAAGCATGTGCTTAATTATGGGAAACCTTGGTCAGAACAAGTCAATTGCAAAAGGCAGCTTTACTTGGAACAGCTTATAACACAATGACACATCCATATCTGCCTATCCCAGGTTTTTGGAAGAAACTGATAGGTGGATAAAAAATACTGAATCCAGTCTGGTTGACTGCGCAATGAATCATAATCAATTCTATATGTAAGAGATCAGTTTCTCAGTATGGTCCTAACAATTTCAAGAGCTGCTTGCACAGGTCTGCTTCTTAGATTGCTCCTACACTGTAGATCTCACCAACCTTGGAGCTAAATATAATTCATTGTTTTTGGATTTTTTTTAAAAAAATATCTTAGTATTTTGAGTAGGTTTAATTATATCTCGCTGTTATGAGACTATTGTGGTTTTAAATCATGTTTGTAATCAAAGTCTTATGCTAATTATATTTTAATTAATAATAGGTAATAATTAGTTTTGGTTGCACATATATTAAGTGTGTGTGCACAAATCATATATAACATATTTCTTTCTGGCATGCAGAGAAAGTCAAGAATTCTGCTTCAGTGTTCTTTGCTAATGACAGCTTTTCTGAACAGAAGAGTGAAGGATACTTTGAATAGCTTAAAATAGTTTTTAATTTATAACATTCAAATCATGTATGGGTGGTTTAGTGTGTGTGTGTGTGTGTGTGTGTGTGTGTGTTTTGCATATATTTTTTAATCTGAAGGCATGAATTATCAATGTGTGGCCTAGATTTTCAAACTATCTCAATAATAGTGATTAATGAAATATATAATTATGTTCTCTTTATTTCTATCTCTTTTTTTGTAGCCAACCCCAGACAGAAGATCTGACTGTTAATTCTTCATCTTTATTTTTATGTATGTGAGTAAAATAGCTGAATGGATTTCTATACGCCATGTTCCAATGAGTACGAGGTGTTTTCTTCATTTATGGAACATAATGCTCAAGTTTCTCATTATATGACTTGGCAGCAAACCCTGGGCTAACCACCAAAATACTTAACAATTGATTATAAAAAGGATTTTTGTGGCCATTTCTATTGGTGACTGCATATAGTCAATTATCTTCCACAGCAAATGTTTTAATTCCAGAAGCATAAAGAAGCAATCTGAAGGCAATTGGGAGGCATCTTCATTTTTTTCAAAATTAAAAACAAGAAACGAACATCACTGCTCTACGATTGTTTATGTAAGATTCAATGCAGCAATGATCTTTTAAATCTCCATTATTCTAAAAGTAGCGTATGTATGTATGTATGTATGTATGTATGTATGTATGCATGCATGTATGTATGGTATTTAGGTTTCTTCAGGTATTTTCCCACGTCTTAATATTTCTGCTTTTATTGTGGCGACGTTTTGGCAGAATCTCATCTGCCATCCTCAGGCTTGTGTATTGGGTTCTTTTTAATTGTGTGTGTCAGGCTTGGCAGCCGTTTTTTGTTTGAATTTGGTGCTGGCTTTCTGCTTTATTTGAATGGTTTTTTCTCATCCTGATTAGCTGGGAGTCTTGCTCTGTTTTTATTGGTCTTCAAGTTGTTGTGTTCTTGATTGGTTGGCAACATTGTGTTTTCTGCATTGGGGTTTCTTAGTGCAGCTTGGTTTCTTATGAATGGCTGATAATTATTTATTAGGAAGCTTGGTTTTATTTGGGTAGCTGGCTGGGACATGTTTGGGCTGGAGGTATCAGGGAGAGTCTGTTTGTGTCCAGGTGCTTGCCTGGATTGTGCTATAGAGATTTTCTTTGTTTGTGAGTGCAGGCTTCCAGATAATTGGCAGTTTGGTGGAGTCATCTCTTCTCTTCATACTATTAGGTCTTTTATCAATTTCTATGGCTTCTCTGATGATTCTGGGGGTTTTCTATAGTGGCTAGGGTTTTGGTGCCATTGAAGTTGATGTTATGACCTGTGGCTTTCATGTGTTGGACTAGTGAGGAAGCGTGTTCCAGCTTTTTTACTGAATTTTTGTGTTCATCCAGGCAGGTACTTATCCTGTTGGTTTGTCCAATGTATGTGGTAGAGCATGAAGCACAGGGAACTTCGTATATGCCTTGGTTTTCCAGGTCAATTTTATCTTTGGGGTTTCTAAGGATGCTTGCTAATTTTTTTGTCTGTTTTGAAGGCAGTCTTGATGTGATGCCTGCATAGTATCTTGCTGATTTTGTCTGTTGTTCCTCTT
>BLBF01000065.1:4570165-4614019 GCA_015471245.1 Laticauda colubrina | reverse complement strand
CAGGCAAACACCTGGGCAAAAACAGACTCCCTCTGATAGCTCCAACCCAAACACCCCCCCACCAGGCACCCAGGTGAAACCCAGCTTGCTAATGAAGAGCAGCTTGCTAATGAAGAGCAGCCGTCCCTTCACACGAAGCCAAGCTGCACTGAAAGCCTCCAACACAAGAACAGAGGGTTGCCAGCCAAAGCCACAAAACAGACAGAAGAAACCAGAAACACCAATCAATCAAACTCCAAGTTCAAAGATCCAGGCTCCCAGCCAATCAAAATGGACCAGCCTCAAATTTGAAACCAGGAACTAACTCTATACAGAAGCCTGAGGATGGCAGATGAGATTCTGCTGAAACGTTGCTACAACTTTAAAAGCACAACTATGATGACATGGGATAATACCCGAACAAAGCTGAACAGCATTTTCTTAAGAAAACTTAAGAAAACAAATATATGCTGTTCAGCTTTGTTCGGGTATTTTCCCACATCCTTGTAGCTGTGCTTTTAAAACTACAAGGATGTGGAAAAATACCCGAAGGAAGCTGAACAGCACACATGTAAGTACCCGCGAAAGCTTAAAAATACATATATATATAAAAATGAAGAACAGCCGTCCTTTCACATGGAGCCAAGCTGCACTGAAAGCCTCCAACACAAGAACAGAGTGTTGCCAGCCAATCAAAGCCACAAAACAGACAGAAGAAACCAGAAACACCAATCAATCAAATTCCAAGTCCAATGAATACAGATCCAGGCTCCCAGCCAATCAGAATGGACCAGCCTCAAATTTGAAACCAGGAACTAACTCTATACAGAAGCCTGATGATGGCAGATGAGATTCTGCTGAAACGTTGCTACAACTTTAACAGAACTACAATGACGTGGGATAATACCCGAAGGAAGCTAAACAGCACATATATATATATATTTGTTTTTTGAAGTTTTCGCGGGTACTTACATGTGTGCTGTTCAGCTTCCTTCGGGGATTTATCCCACATCATTGTAGTTCTGTTAAAGTTGTAGCAATGTTTCAGCAAAATCTCATCTGCCATCATCAGGCTTCTGTATTGAGTTCGTATGTGGGTCACGCTATCACAGCCGTTGGTTTTAAATTTGAGGCTAGCCTACTGCTGTGCCAGGATGTTTTTTTTATACATCCTGATTGGTTGGGAGTCTTGGTCTGTGTTTATTGGACTTGGAGTTTGTTTGATTGGAGTTTCTCGGTTCTTCTGTCTGTTTTGTGGCTTTGATTGGCTGGCAACACTCTGTTCCTGTATTGGAGGCTTTCAGTGCAGCTTGGCTTCGTGTGAAAGGACAGCTATTATCTATGAGGAAGCGAGGTTTCATCTGGGTGCCTAGTTGGGATATGTTTGAGCTGGAGGTATCAAAGGGAGTCTGTTTGTGCCCAGGTGTTCGCCTGGCTTGTGGCGTGGAGATCTTTCTATTTGAGAGTGCAGGCTTCCAAATGATTGACAGTCTGCTGGAATCATCTCTTCTATTCATGCTGTCAGGTCTTTTTTCAATCTCTATGGCTTCTCTGATGATTCTGTGGCTGGGGTTTTCTATAGTGGCCAGGGTTTTAGTGCCATTGAAGTTGATGTTGTGACCTGTGGTTTTCATGTGTTGGACTAGTGAGGAGTTGTGTTCCAGCTTTTTTACTGCATTTTTGTGTTCATCCAGGCGGGTACTTATTCTTCTATTGGTGTGTCCAATGTATGTGGCCGGGCATGATGCACAGGGAACTTCGTATATGCCTTGTATATGCTATATGTATTGACCTGGAAAACCAAGGCATATAGACCAATAGAAGAATAAGTACCCGCCTGGATGAACACAAAAATGCAGTAAAATAGCTGGAACACACCTCCTCACTAGTCCAACACATGAAAACCACAGGTCACAACATCAACTTCAATGGCACCAAAACCCTAGCCACTATAGAAAACCCCAACCACAGAATCATCAGAGAAGCCATAGAGATTGAAAAAAGATCTGAAAGCATGAATAGAAGAGATGATTCCACCAGACTGTCAATCATTTGGAAACCTGCACTCTCAAATAGAAAGATCTCCACACCACAAACCAGGCAAACACCTGAGCACAAACAGACTCCCTCTGATGCCTCCAACTCAAACACCCCCCCACCCAGGTGAAACCTAGCTTCCTAATGGATAGCAGCCGTCCTTTCACACGAAGCCAAGCTGCACTGAAAGCCTCCAACACAGGAACAGAGTGTTGCCAGCCAATCAAAGCCACAAAACAGACAGAAGAAACCAGAAACACCAATCAATCAAACTCCAAATCCAGTGAACACAGACCAAAACTCCCAGCCAATCAGAATAGGCCAGCCTCAAATTTGAAACCAAAAGCTGTGAGATTCACATCCATACAGAAGCCTGATGATGGCAGATGAGATTCTGCTGGAAAGTTGCTACAACTTTGAAAGCACTACAATGACGTGGGATAATACCCAAAGGAAGCTGAACAGCACACACACCCACACACACACGCACACCCACACACACATATATATATGAATGAATGCAGTTCAGCTTCCTTCGGGTATTATCCCACATCATTGTAGTTGTGCTTTTAAAGTTGTAGCAAATATTCGGCAGAATCTCATCTGCCGTCATCAGGCTTCTGTATTGTGTTCGTCTGCTAAGAGTCTGATTCACAGACGAACTCAATACAGAAGCCTGATGATGGCAGATGAGATTCTGCCGAAACGTTGCTACAACTTTAAAAGCACAACTACAATGAGGTGGGATAATACCCAAACAAAGCTGAACAGCATACACACACACACACACACACTTTATGTGTGTGTGTGTGAGTGGGGGGAGGGAGAGAATGAGAATAAACAAAGAAGCAGCTTAACTCTATTGCAAATGTTCTTTCTAGATTCCAAAAACTTGTGAAGTGGTAGCTTGCATGCACCCAACATGAGAAATTCCTCTCCTCCTCCAATTCACAGTCAACCTGTTAATGAGTCTTCTTGACTTTTGTGGCAGGTTCTCTCTGATTTTATAGCCTCTTGGGATTTGAGTTCTGTGGACAGCCTCACATTTGGTTTCAAATTATAGGCTGAGTCGTTCTTCTATTCTATTATTGTCCTGTCAATCTTGTATTAACACATTATAATATGGTACACTGAGTGCATCTGTTCTGTATATCACAAGTTCTAATTGTCATTTGTTGAATCATTTTGTTTTTATGCATTTGTTATGCAATTATTTCACACAAGGTGGCTTAAGTGTTGATTACTATAGACTGTTTAAAGAGATCAAAGTCAAACCCATCAACATTCTGCAGCTTTAAAATACACAAATATCTCTCCTAAATGTACACTTAAAGGTTGAATAAATAGGCTGTAGTGAAGTTATCCTTCCTCTGCTTGGAGCAGTTGAATATATTTTTCTGGGATGGTTAACTTTCTGGTCAGAGCATAAATAATACTACGGATAAGAAATGACATTTCTACCATGCCTACACATGCAAAGAGGTTCTTTAAAAAGACATAAGCAGTTCAGCTTAGCCTACTCCAACAAAATCTCTTTATATGCCAGATTTCTTCATATTGGATAGCAAAAGTTTCTATTAGATAGCAAATTGAATATTTTGAGAAATTCACATAGCGCAGACATAAATGCTTTCAAGTTCATCTGGATGTTGGATTATAGCGGATGCTGGACTGGTAAAAATTTCTCTGAAGAGAGACCATGAGGTCTGTACTCTGGACAGTTGTTCTTTCTGAGTAGATTGCAGGAACCAAGATTTTTGCAGTTAGTTTATGAGTCAAGCAGCTGGGAACCAAAGGATTCCATTTCAGCCCATATTTATAACATTGGTGGCACAGTGGTCAGAATGGAATATTGCAGGCTAACTCTGACCACAGCCAGGAGTTCGATCCTGACCAGCTCAAGACTGACTCAGGTTTCCATCCTTCTGAGGTCAGTAAAATGAAAACCCAGATTGTTGGAGGCAATATGTAAATAATGCTGACATTGTAAACTGCTCCAGGAGTGCTGTAAAGCATAATGGAGCAGTATATGCAAAGGTGGTATTCAGCAGGTTCTGACCAGTTCTGGAGAACTGGTAGCGGAAATTTTGAGTATTTCGGAGAACTGGCAAATACCACCTCTGACTGGATATTTTACAGTATCCTTCCCCTGCCATGCCCACCAAGTCACACCCACAGAACCGGTAGCAAAAAATTTTGAATCCCAACACTGAGTATGTGTCTAAGTGCTACTGCTATAGCCTTTATGGACACAAAACTCAATCGAGCTTCATTTCTTAATAACTTGGGAATTATATTATTTCAGAATGTACCTTTTTATTACATCCATTGGGTGAGTTTCCTTCTTCTTAGCAAAGAAAGTTTTAGTATGAGTTTAAGGACTACAAAAGCAAAGCAAAATTATAGTTCAAAAAGCAAACTTCAGAAAGAATAGAGGAACACATCACCATATTAATTAATATTATGTGATTGATGGAAATAAGAAGATAATATAAAAAAAATTTCTACTCTGTTTTATGAACTACTCCATAAATCTTTGATTGTGTTGATCATTCAAAACTTTGGAAATCTCTTAAAGCAATGGGTATAACTCAGCATGAGGTATCTCTATAATAACCAGGAAGCCCCAGTGAGAACAGAATTTGGTTCACGATCAGTAAAGGAGTCAAACAAATGTATCCTATGGGTTGGAGTAGCAAAGGTTGGAGCCGATGAAAGGGATGTCAATAGGCTGAGATATATAGGAAATTCTTGGTGGCAGAACTGGAGAAAGACCCAACAATGATCATTCTGAAAGCAAAACAGGGAAAGGAAATAGCAGGGCTTCCTCTGAACATTAGAAAATTATAATTATGTCAGCTAGAAAAGTAGAATTCTGTGTGTGTGTGTGTATAGAGACAGAGAGAAAAATGAAATAACAGAAATAATAAACATTCACCATAAAGATTGTGACATTTCAATCAAGACAAAAGTCTAAATAGTTAATCCATTAGCATACCTTGTTAATGATGTATAATGTATGGACGTGAGAGACTCTGTATAACAGAGCCACAGAAAGTATATAGATTCTCCACCTAAACCATGCTCCTCGAGAAGATTGGTTCACATTCCTTGGGCAGGCAAGAAAACCAGTCATTCAGTACTAGAAGAAATCAGGTCAGAATGCTCTCTGAGAGCAAGGATCAAGAAGCAAAACATATATACATACATACATGATGGCATCATGTATGTTTTGATGTGATTGCACAAATGGTACAAATTATATATTTATATAATGCTATTTTTCTCTCTGTAGATGCACATGCACATAAGTCAGAATCACGTGAAGACCGTTTTCTATAAATGGGGAGGCTTTAAAACATTTGTGGATAGGTGGAGAAGAACACAAAGCCTTTGCCCAACTTTCCTCTTTTTGCATCTGTTCCCTCTCCTGCCACAGTGGGATTCCAAGACCAACTGTAACATGAGAAGGAAAACCAGTTCAAACTTCTACAGGATAATTTAATACTTTCTTATTTCATTGAAGATCAGGTTGCTGGATCCTCAAAAGGCTTGCATAGACTAAATTTATTCTTGCTGCTTGAATTGGTTCACCCTGTTGTACAACGTGGTTTTCCTTCCCTTGTGTTTGTGGCTTGTCAATCAAGGATTTGAAGTAAAGGTGGATGAAGATGGATATTGTCCAGGGGTGGGATTCAAATTTCTTAACAACTGGTTCTGTGGGTGTGGCCTAATTTGTGGGTTTGGCTTTGTGGTCATGTGACTTGGTGGGCATGGCATGTATGTAAATATTATAAATATTTATTAAATACTGATTTTTTTTATGTAAAAAAGCAACTTTTACCCAAAAGCAGGCAAAGGAGGCAGGCAGATTGAGTTGCTCACAGAATCACAGATTCATTTAGAGATCTATCTATCTGCAATTGGTTACTTGAGTCTGTCACATAAAATTTGCTTGCAAGCAAACTCACAAAATTAACTCACAACACACCATGTATGTAAATATTGAATTTTTTTTTATTAAAAAACAGGAACATTTACCCCAAAGCAGGCAGGCAGATTGAGTTGCTCAGAGAATCACAGATTATGTTAGAGATCTATCTATCTGCAATTGGCTACCTGAGTCTGAACTGAAAAGCTTCAGTCCTAAGGAAGGTTCGGCTCTGCTTTTAGATTAGCTAGAAAGCAAGAAATCCAAGGATTTCCTGCTTTCTAACTAATCTAAATCTCCTGGCAGAGCAGAACAGCTGATGGTTGGGGGAAAAAAAAGAAAAAATAGCAACTTACCAAACCAGGCAAGTTGGATGGTTCACATGCCAGGTAAGGAGTGAGTGGACGAGGAGGGGAGGGGTCAGCCAAGTGGAGCAATTTGCCTGTTCTCTGAACTGGGGACAATCGTGTGTGCAGCATTTGCAAGAAATCATCAGTGCAGCATTTGAAAATCCTCTTGTTTCCTACTTTTTCAACCTCAGCTGTGCCGTGCAAAGCAGCTGAGGAGGGAAAAGCAGGGAATAAAAAACAGCCTAGAACCCGGACAGGTGGGTGGGCCAAATACCGAACCGGTTCAGTGTCAGCTACTCTTCGCAGCTACAGGTTCTACAGAACCAGGCTGAACTGGTAGCATCCCTTCCGATATCATCATCTTTCCAAGTATATCAGTGAAATAAGAGTAAAACCCAACATATTCCAGAAAGGAGACAGTCTCAACCTAAGTGAATATGGCTAGAACCTATAGAATCCTCTGAGGAAGTCGTCAAATGTAATGATAAAAAGAGAAATGTGGAAGAGTAGGTCAAAAACTATTGCCATAAATTGCAGCTTAAAAACATTGCTGTGGATAAATTGCTTTTTAACAAGCAGACAAGCTCTATCAATAGCATCTACCGTATGTTTTTATAAAGTGCAGAAATATGTTTTTAAAAGGCCAGTAAATAAAGTTCCTATCGATTTGATCTCAAGTGTAATCTGTTTTTCTGTCTGCCACCAACACTGGTAATAAAGCAGAATCATGTAATACGGCATTTCAGCTAATGCGACTATACATCAACACAGGGACTGCATGTTTTCTGGCGATCTATCATCTTCTATTGGGATTGCTTAGCTGCAGAATTTATAAACTTGCTCCGAATTGATGCAATGTTCAATTTTCTTTTCCAATTTATTTTTGGTTGAGCAAAGCAATATTGAGGTGTTTGCAAGACAAGGAGTATTACCAACCTATCCAGATGTTTCCAGTCTAAGCCGAACTTCTTATTGAGCAACTGTGTATCCATCATGGAAGGAATCGTAATTGGCAACAGGAGAACTTTCTGACAAATTAATATTCTCTGCTCATGAAAATTACAATGTATCTCAGACATTTGTTTAAAAAAAAAAACTTGGCTATTTTGGCTATTGAATCATTTGATTGAAAATGGGGGTATTACATCTTGCATCTATCTAAACCATGAGAGCGTAAGTAATGTTAATCCATTTGGTACACAAGTTGGTTTGAACAAAAAACAAGCATAGCTGAAACTTTTGGAATAACTGTATTTACAATAAAATACAATTCTGTTAATGTTGCTTTTCCAAAAATCGCCAATGTGTAATAAGGAACAGCTGTCCAAGATATTCTAATTAAACCAATATGCCCATCCTTAAAATATGTGACATGCAGTAGATTCCTCTTACAGAATAAAAATAACATGTACTTCCGTTCTAACTGACATCTCCAAACTGGAGACAGGGTAAATCTGCATTTCTTATTTATATAGAAATGTATCCCTTCATTCTTATGCTAAAAAGGCTTCAAAAACAACTTAAACAATTAGTAATTTAGATTTGAATCTTGATATTAATCTTAGTTTTTCCTGCATCACAATCAGTGATGGGATTCAAAAAATTTTTACTACCGGTACTGGGCATGGCTTGGTGGACATGGCAGGGGAAGGACACTGTAAAATTTTCAATCTTAGGTGGCATTTGCCAGTTATGCAAACTACTCAAAATTTCCACTACCAGTTCTCCAGAACTGGTCAGAACCTGCTGAACACCACTTCTGAATAAGATGTACCCACATCTTTGGATAATTCAAACTTATTCATTATTTTGAATTATAGAATATGATTGTTGTTATTTAAGAGTTAATCTTCCATTCAATTTGCACACTGGGACTGATAAAAATGTAACAGTTCCAGTCCTAACTGAGGACCTAAGAGCTGTTAAGGTAATATCTGAATATATAGACAGTTCCCAGTAAGATGGTTTTTTTTTTTTCAAAGTCAGAATAATTAGGTCTAATAAGCTCAAAATTTCCATATACCTAGGCAGTCCTTTGGGTATTGTTCCAAGGGTTCCTATTACTACTGGTGCAACCATTTAATTTCTTTCTCCATAACTGCTCAACTTCAATTTGCAAATCACAATTATTAATGTATGGTGTTGTTACATTAGCCAGGAGATACAATGCTGTTGCAGAGTAATAGTTTGGCTGCTAAGCTCTGCTACTAGCTCTGTTGTGGTACATACTCACGTGTTTCCCAAAATATACCACATAAGGGCGAGTTAGTTTCACACCAGAAAGAAAGATGAGGGCTCTTCCTGCAGCCCCCTACCCCCACCAGGATCCACCTTGCAAATAAGTGTTGCAACTGGGAAGGTTCAGAGCTCCTACATGGCTCCTCCTACACAGCTGATGATTTACCAAAACATGGCCAAGAGTAAGACTGTATGAAGAATGCCACTAGGGTATATTGGGTTTATATTGAACAATCTCCCAAGACAGCTTGCTGTCTGCTTATTTATTTAAAAGATTCGTACAGTCACCTATCTCATGTAATCTTATGTATCATAACACTGAACAACTCATAGAACAACAACAACAACAATAATAACAACAGATTTCCCCCCCCCCAAAAAAAAAATCCCCAAACCCTTCCCAGCACCCCAATCATGGTATATAGCATACCCATGTATGCAAACAAAATGTAGAGCTTCCCTGGCCTCATAGTTCCCCAAAGGTCAGGTCTTTATAGCTTTTTTTGAAGGCTATAAGGGCAAAAGACTGCTGGATCTCAGGGTGTTTCAAAGGGTACTTCCAACCTACGGCATTCGCTCCAAGGTTCCAAGAGCCATTTCTGGAACACTGAAAATCACAAGATGGTGCCAGGGGATAGTGCTACGTTCTGACAGCAGTAGGAAATCTCATGGGGACTATATGTTGCTGAAAATACACAAAAGAGCTCAACTGCCACCCACAAATGCCTTAAAACGAGAGGTGACAGAAAAAAGAAGTGTTGCCAGAGTGAGCTAGATATTCCCGCTGAAGCAGGATGGAATTCATATCAGAGGTTGGATTGCCGAGTCCTACCTTGCTACAGCAGGAATCAAAATTCATTGGATGATGATTTCTGCCATAAACTAGGCTTAATGAGCAGCTAGTTTACCATATCAGAGTGCTCTGTAATTTGATATAGTCTTCCACATACTAACCATTTATGTTCCCCTACATCCATTTAATGTTCCTATCCCTTCTTTTAGATTACAGATAACTTGACTTATAACTGTTCATGTAATGACTTTGGATGCTTCATAACTCATATTTATGCGAGTATTGATGCTTCCATTCATCATAACATTTCATGCCAGCTGACCCACCCATTTCAGGGGTAGGATTCAAATGTTTTTACTACTGTGGGCGTGGCTTGGTGGGCGTGGTAGGGGAAGGATACTGCAAAATCCCCATTCCTTCCCCATCCCACTAACCTGCTTTCCAACTCCGTTCTCTTGTGTAGGGTAACCAAAGAAGACCCAGCCGATCAGCTGGGATTCAGGAGAATAGATATGGGGGCTAGGCCAGTCAAAGATGATATTTATCGGTTCTCTAAACTACTCAAAGTTTCCGCTATCAGTTCTCCAGAACTGGTCAGAACCTGCTGAATACCACCTCTGCCCTGTTCACATGACCACTTGATAAACTGTTTGCCAAGTGCCCTGTGGTCATAGTTGTAGACTTTTCTAAATCAGTTGCCTCTTGATATAAAGTGAGTTGGAGAAAAATCAGTTACTTAAAATCACCATTGACTTGAAAGCCATATCTTTCATGTTTTATTTTATGATACTTCTTCCTTTGCCTGATATATGTTTTTAAATATACAGTATTATCACATTCTCCAAACCTTGGCACTTTATGTGTTTTTCATTGTAATTCAAGAGATGCTTGTCTGGAAATCTACCAAGGTATTTGGGATAAATTAAAAAGCGAGCCCCATATAGCATGTAGACAAGAGGTTTATAGATATATTATCCACGCTATGCTTTCTGTTTTCTGTCTGAATGTAACAGGCAATGAAAAATGTATAAGTATTATATATGTAGAGTCACTTGGGGACACTTGAACAATTACATAGTACATAGCAAAGCAGAAAGATGTTTCACATCTCGTTAACCTCCATCTTACAGAAAGATTTAGAACCTACTTTGGTTTAACATTTTAATGACCAGATAACCCAATATAGATATTTAAGATGCTAAATTATTAAAAGATGCTAAAAATGCTAGTTGAGGAATTGGGTTTTCTTACCACCATCCATCAATATTCAAATTGCATATGATTCTTTTCAAACCTTTGTATTTAGTCATTATAAAATAATCATAACAAATAAAGTAATCTGGCTTTTTGCCACTCTGTTCAGGAACAAAATGAAGTCTGTCCCTGAGGAAATTGGGACTGTTAAGCCACCCAGGGCTCTTGCTTCTCTTGTGTGATTGTTTCCTAGGCAGCATCTCTTCCTCTCATTTCCCAAAATCATCTGTGCATTCCCTTACAAAGAGTCAGTGTATCACAATACTGGTCTGGAAACCAGAAGACAAAGAATCCTCCTTAGGCGGGAAAGCTAACTGGCTGACTTTGGACTAAATCACTTGGAGGCTCTCAGTTCTAGTTTTGCCTTTGGCAAGAAAAACTGACTTGGTGACTGTGGGCCAGGTGAGAGAGAGAAAGCTCTAGCCCTGCCTTAGCAGTGGTGGGATTCAATTTTTTTTGACTACCGGGTCTGTGGGCATGGCTTGGTGGGCATGTTGTGGCTTGGCGTGCATGGCTTGGTGGGTGTGGCAAAGGAAGGATACTGCAAAATCCCCATTCCCTCCCCCATCCCACTAACCTGCTTTCCAGCTCCATTCTCCTATGCAGGGCAACCAAAGGAGACCCAACTGATCAGCTGGGACTCAATGGGAGGCAGAGAAGAGATGGCGTTGGCGGGGCCAGTCAGAGGTGGGATTTGCCGGTTATCCAAACTACTCAAAATTTCCACTACCGGCTCTCCAGAACTGGTCAGAACCTGCTGAATGCCACCTCTGTGCCTTAGGCATGAAAGCCGGCCAGATGACCAGGGGCCAATCACAAGGGGACTTCTAGTCCTACTTTAAGCATGAAAGCCAGCTGGGGAATTTTAGGTTATTCACTGTTTCTCTCAGCCCAACTACCTCACATGTTTTTTTTTTTTGTGGGGAAAATAGGAAGAAGGAGTGTTATGCATACTCACTGCCTTGAGTTATATATAAAAAAAGGAAGGATCAAATGGCAGCAACAGCAGCATTCTGGAACAGCTGGAACTTCCAACTATTTTTCGAAGCAGACCCATGTAGAGGGAATTTCACTAGTCCACATGTGATGTAAATAAGGCAGAAGTGATTAATGAGAACATCAATCTTGACACACTTGCCTTCCGATTTCACTGGCTCTTCAACTAAGAGCTAAAAGTCGCAGAAGTTCCTAGATATGCCTTGTGCTCGTAAGTGGAAAACATCCCACAACAAAGTTTAACTTTTATCATCCCTAGGAAAATTTCATCTGTTATGCAATGTAATAACAAAGATAATAGTGCCATCTACTGGCTTCCCCCCCCCCCCCCCACTGTAAGTAACACTGTGAACATTTTAAATACACGATTGCTGCTCATTCATCTCCAGAATATTTCCAGGCCATTAAGGGCTTGATGTGGGAATATAAACCCACATCAGTACAGCAATAGAACAATCTGAATATCCTACTGGAATTCTTCCTCCATTACAACTGTCCTGACAGAGGATATTCTACTGGAATGGGTGAAACAAAGCAGTCTGTGATATAGATTTGCTCGTTTTGGAGAGAACCTATGTAGCACGCTTCAGTATATCCTTTCAGTCTACAGTCACATCAATGGGATAGCATTTTGTTATCCTATACCAAGTTTAGTGAATAGCCTGTATTTCACGAGAAGAGTACTACGCTCCTCTGCTTGCAACAGAATACCCTACAACACCAGGCTTGAGATTTTGGGCTTGGACAACCTAGAACTACACCGCCTATAGTTGGACATAACTGTAGTACACAAAATAATCTGCTACAATATCCTAGCAGTCAATGACTACTTCAGCTTCAACTGCAACAATACAAGAGCACACAACAGATACAAACTCAATGTAAACCACTCCAAACTCGATTGCAGAAAGCACGATTTCAGCAACAGAGTGGTCAATGCCTGGAATGCCCTACCAGACTCAGTTGTTACATCCTCTAACCCCCACTCCTTTAACCTCAAACTATGCACTATTGACCTCACCCCATTCCTAAGAGGTCTATAAGGGATGTGCATAAGTGCACAATTGTGCCTAATGTGTGCGTCCTCTTGTCCCCATTTATTTGTACCTATTTCCCGAATTCACACTCATGTTTACTCTTATATCTATTATCTTGTAAGTGATTGACAAATCAAATAAATAATAAATAAATAAATAAAATACAGAGTTGTCCCATTTATTTTGGCCATGTCACGCAACGGAATTCACTGGAGAAAGCAATTATATAGGAATAATTCATGGGAAAAGGAAACTAGGTCCCCAAAGACTATGGTGGCTGGCCTGGCTGCCATCAAAGCTGACACCAGTCAGAGCATAGAAAAACTCAAACAAGCAGTGCATGATCTGGAGATGTGGAGGGATCTGACCCATAGAATCGCCAAGAGTCAGACACGATTGAATGGGTAACATTATCATCACGCTTCAGGAGCAAGTCACACGCCAGTAATTCTACACAAGGAAATGATAATATAGTTGCTACAACTGTCTTTGCATTTATGTCCTCAGAGCTTGCTGAATTTACTACTCTACATATTAGTGTATGACATTTATTAATAAACCAATGACTACTGGTACATTTAATATACAAAGTAAATTGCTTTTCTTCTTTGCTCTGTTTGGTTTTTAAAAATATTTTTGTTTTGTGTTATTTAAAAAAAAATAAAGTTTATACGTGGTCTTGTTTAATGGGGGGGATGTTAGTGCATTTAGGTATTTGTCTAGTATTTCATTACTTCTTTGCTTGCTCAATTGCAGCAGCATTATTTCTAGCTTTCTGAACTGTTTCCTGAAAGGATGGGTTTCAAGGCCTTCACAGTTTTCCAAGCTAAAGGAGATTAATATGTTTTGCTTTCACCACAGGAGACCCGCACCTTCTTATATTGTGACCATATACCTGCTCACCCTACTCACTGCAGGCACATTTTTCTGATTAGGAAAGAAGGCTTCCTTTAGATTGACTGGGCTTGGCAATGACCACAAGTAGAGAAAATTTTGCTCAAGAATGCAAAACATTCTATGGAGACAAAATGCAATATAAGCCAGTGTTGAACTGGTCAAAGTCAGAGGCAATCATGCTATACTTGCTGCCTGACCCTGAATACATAAAATGATGTCATGGAAAGGTAATAATCTGTGATGACCCGGAGTGTGGCACAAAGGCAACATAATCAGATAATCAATAAGAGTCCCTTTATTAGCTCCAACTTTGCCCCCAATGTCCAGGTTACCTTCTGGCTGGAGAAAAACTCCCAGGAACAGCCTTTGGCTGCAGAGAATCAAGTCCAAAAACATGGTCAATAAAAACTGTAACTTTATGTCCAATCAAGCCAAACTGAGGTAATTAGTTTGGCAGGGAAGGAGCAAGAATTTCAGATGTAAAGGCACGACAAAACTCACATGGTTGGGAAGACGCCAGGAACACAGATAAGCAACAATACAGGATAAAGTCATGTTTGCTCCCAGCAGCTGCTGCAGTCAGCATTCAGTTCTTTTAAACTTTCATCCCAGGTGTGGCTAATGAAGGGAATCCGGTCCTTTCCTCCCCCATAAGCCATGCAATCTAGCTTGCTCTCTCTTCCGTTCCTCCCTGCATGCCCTAGGATGAAGAGGGGGTGGGCGCGGGTCTTCTTCTGAAGTCCCTCTTTCTTGTTCTACCTCTTCCCTACTCTGCCCAGCCAGACTTTGCCCTTCTTCACAGTTTCCCAGTTTTCTCCACAACCACAACCACTCCCACTCCCTATCAGATGTTTGTCTTCCTCCTCAGATTCAGACTCTGACAGGGACATGACATTATCTGTAATGGTAAGATTACAATCCTTTTTGCTACTGTCTGCTTTTAGGATGTCTCAAAATTTCTGACAGTTGAACATGAGGTCCTGAAATGCCAGAGTCTACATAGGAAGAAGCTAAGATTTTACATGATTGAGACACATATATTGTAAGAAATATAGTATTATCTGAATATTAGAAAGCAGCTTGTCTTTTAAGGATAGCAACAATAACCAGGATAACAAAATTTTGAATACATTAGCAGGAAAAAACAATCACCACGTATTTGTAAACATTTAGGGAAAAGTGGAAGGGCCAAAGGGCAGAAGAGATATATTGCAGAGTGTGATCCTATCCACATCATCCTAAGTTTTATAAGATAGAATTCTCAGTCAAATTTCATATAATGCCAAGTCACTTGTCTTAAACCAGAGAAATGAATGAATGCAAAGAAGCATAAAACAACAACTGCGCCATATGGTGGAAGACAATCTGAAGTTAATCTGAAGTTAATTGCTGACATTATTTATACTTCCTAAGATAAAACTTTCACTGCATCACTCTCCACATTATGTGCCTAAACACAGATATTCACTTTTCCTAGAGAAATCATCAATAATGGATGGGTCATTAAAGTCGTACAAGCATAAAGTGCTTATATGATGTTGATTACATCTAATAATCATTCTGATTCCATCTAATTTCCTGCCTGCCAAGTCATCCAGAGCCAAGCACACTTCCAACACTATCTACTGTATGCTGCTTCCATAACTATGGAATTAGGTTATCAACATCAAAGCAAAGCCATCTCTCTCAACTCTATGTAAGTTATCCAAATATTGTACAATCAGGAGACTTGATACACAAACAAACAATCCTGCTGAAGCCCTATATTATAAAAAGGCAAAAGAAAAAGGTAAAACTGAAAAAGGACAAGGAAAAGAGGTTAGTGCCTCACTAATAAATGTAATCCATAGATAAGATGAATTATAGAACAGGGAAGCAATAAACTACTCAAGCTTTCAACAATGATGGCAGAGATTTTGCAAGTTCTGCTTCTGATGCAGAAATTAAAAAAAAATCTTTTGCTTTAAAAATCTCCCAAAAGTATTGTTTCACCAACCTTATTTTTAAGAGTAATATTTACTTTTTCTAAGGAACTTCAATATTACTATCAAGAGGGACTATGTTTTGTTTGATACATCCGATGTTTTATTTCATTTTAATTGGCATGAGCTGATAGAGATCAACATTCTTCTCAATTTCAATCCATTTTTTAAAAATATACATATCTACTCTGTTATGCTTGACAATATAATCACCGCTATTTGTCTCGCTGATGTAGTGATTAGCTATGCCGAATGTTAAGCACCCTTGGATCAGAGAGGTTCACACCGGTGATCAAGATAACTAACCTTAAGCTGTATTATTTCACCAGACTGGAAGTGGCTTGTAAGACAGGTCTTAGCAACCGCCTCAGCCTCAAAGTCGTGTTTTCTGCATCTCTCCAGCATGAGGCATGATTCTTCAAGAATCGTTTTCCATTCTTTTTGCTGACCTTTAGTTCTACTGCATTTGACATCCACCAAAGATGAAACTGACTTGATATGGAATGTGTTTTATCCTCTCTAGATTAAGACATTGAAAATCCTGAGGGGGAGGTGTGTGTTTCAGTTCTACAAATGATGGAAATATCGGGCTTAGAGGTCGCTAATCCAATTCCATGGGATGATGACCTGGTTTTCATGCTCTATAATCCGTTGCATTAACCTTGGCATTCATTTGAAAGCTGCCAGCATTACTGGAAGCTGCTAAGGATTCCTCCAAAGACTATCATCTAGGCCACTGACTGATTCCACATTGTTCTGGGTTCATGCTGTTGTCATACAATGCACTTATGTTATATAATGCTTTTTATAATGCAATGCCATAAATAAATGAACAGACGTTGATTACTATACAGCTTCTATGGTACATAATTGCTTATATAAAAGCTTTAAAGCACTTTCTACAAATCAAATTCATAGCAAAGAACAGTCATTTATAGTAATTAGTCTTTATTATTATTCTATTTATCCTTTTATACCCCATATGTAACACATATAAAATTTTGCTTGGCCATAAAATTCAGACAGCTTCTTTGATGTTTTAACAATGTAGTAGGTAGGAAAATTATATGCTGGCTACTCCATCAGAGACAAAGGCAATAGAGAAGACATATTGGCTGTTGACACACTGACTTCATGGCTAGGCTAACTTCCATTTCCACAAGCCTATTCTGATTTTTTCCCCACTAGATCCCACTAACCACCATGCAATGTAGGGGTTCATTTGTGTGTGTGTGCATATACATTCAAACACAGATATATGCTATAGAGGAAACATCCCAAAGCATACATTTTTTACAGATACGATTTTAGGCACTGTTAAGAAAAAAAAAGAAGAGCAATGTAAGAAAATGAATCAAAATTTCTAATTGCCCCCAGAAATGTCTTCATAAAATGATGTACAAGTAGTTAAGTTCTTACCATATCTGCCTGCTGATATTTAACTTCGGGGCTGATCCATTCCTTGCTGATCCGTTTACGATAGGCATTGCACTTTGGAATATATGTACAGCCAACATCTCCCAATTCTGGGTAGAAAATTTCTAGACCCCCTCTGTCAGAAACCAACCATAAAAGTCAATTTGTAGGACCATGTTCATGTTTTACAGCAAAAATATTATAATAGTTAGCACCTTAACCTTTTTTAAAAGATATTTATTATTCTGGTTTTTAAATTTGCAATTGCTGTTTTCATATTTTCTTATTTATTTATTGTTGTATGCACTGCCCAGATTTGCCTTCAGTGAGATGGGCAACTATATACATTTGATTAATAATTAAATTAAACTGATTTTTTTTCTTACAAAAGAGAAAAATTTCCAGAAAACACTGGGTAATAGAAATAAAGGGCCAGTTTGGTACACTGTAGTAGGCACCATGCTAGAAACTGGAAAACCATGAGCTCTTAGCCTGCCTTTGGCATAAAACCAGCTCGCTGACTATCATTCTCTCTCAGCCACAAGAAGGAAGCAATGGCAAAGCAATTCTGAAAATTGCAGAGATTTGTCAAGATTTGTCAATGTCTTATCAGGAATCAAAAGGCGCAAACATATGCACATGTGCATAAAATAGAAGCAAGGAATAAGAAGACTATGGGCCTTCCAGGTGTTGTCTGAAGTAGCTTAAGGTCCGGTCCCACTGGCTGATGGATGCAAAACGTATGCACAAAGGACACAGCGGATGAGCAAAATTTCGGGGGTGGCTCCATCCGTTGTCATCTGCTCCAAAAAGTGGTAAAAATTTGCATAAACAGAACGGAAAAGAATGGAAAAGAACGGACGTGGGTAGGATGTAGCGGGGTTGTTAAGCAGATGTTCATAGGAAGCCTAGCGGATGAAAGCGGATGACACCTCCGAAGGGGTTCCGGGGAGAATTTCAAAGCGGATGCATAGCGGATGAAGCGGATGCATCATGGACACCTATTGGAAGCAAAGTGGATGCCGCACGGATGTATATTGGATGCAAAGCATTCACTGCGCATGCGGGGAGTATGAATTGTGTCAGCCCTGCGGACATAAAAGGATGCAGCTCGCACGCAGTCAGCATACAAGGGAAAGACGTGCTGCCACATACATCTTGCAGGAACACTATGGTTCGTCAGTCAGGCAAGGAGAGGAAGTCCGTGCCTACTCGTTCAAGCCCTGGCAAGGTGAAGAAGGGCAGAACCAGCATCCCACCCCCTGCCACTGACTCTGAAGCTGCTGCTGCTGCTGCTGCTGTGGTGGACCAGCCCCAAGCCCCTCAAGCCCCTCAAAGCCCTGCTGCTGAAGGCCCTGCTGCTCAAGCCCCTGAAGGCCCTGAACAATCTCCAGAAGGCCCTGCTGAAGCCCCTGCCAGAGGGAGGAAGAGGCAAGGGAAGGAGAAGGGAGAGAGGAAACAGTACACCGTTTCCAAGGAGCATGAGGATGAGGTGCTGGAATGGCTGAGGGAGAACAAGTACCTCTGGAGAAAGGGCCACAGACTGTATCGCCTCACCAAGAAGAAGCAGGCAGCTTGGAGAGACAAGGCAGAGAGCCTGGGGTACACTGCAGAAGTACTCCTAGGATGGTGGAAGCACATGCACACCTGGTATGGCAAGCTACACCTCAAGAAATCCGGGCAGGCCGCTGTCAAGCTCACTGACTGGGAGATGTACATCATGGCCAAGTGCAGTTTCCTGGAGGGTGAGATCCGCCACCGAGGAGCAGCCCCTCTGAGACCCCTCTCCCTCAGACAGCCCACAGACAGCCAGTTCTCTTCCAGCTAGGAGCCAGCTACCTTGTCCAGGCACGTGTCTTCAGAGGGCCCCATGGCAGAGACCCCCCCCCCCCCCGACAGCTGCACTCCCCATGCTGGTGGACTTGGGAGGATCCCATGGAGGATGACGCCCTGCTGTCACAAATGGAGGAAGAAGAAGCAGCCACCAGAGGCCAACCCACCCCCACCCCCAGCTCCAGAGGATGCAGACAGAGAGGCAGACTGGAGGGCCAGGACCACAGTGTGCTGTTGGAGATCAGGGACACAATGAAGACCAGCACAGAACTTCTCCCTCAACTGGTCCACTTGGACAGAGCATCCTTGGGTCGGAACACCTTCATCACCTACATGAGCCAGACCCTGAGGGACCTGCCTGAGGCCCAGTACCAGGTGAAGCAGAAGATCACAGCACTTCTACACAACCCTCAAGGCCCAGCTGAAGCTGCTCCTACCCAGTCCAGGTCTGCTCCTCTACCCCAGGCGATGTCACAGCCCTTCCACAGCTTTCAACAGCCCCTCACCTACCAAGGCTATGACTACCAGGACTTCCCACAGCAGAAGCAGAACTTCCCAGTCCAGGCCCAGGTTCATCGGATGCCACAGACGCCAGTCCTCACCCAGCTGCAGACCAGACAGCCCCACTACACTCCTCCCAACCCTTCCTCCACCCCACAGCCAAGCCCGTCAATGGACAATCTGTCATCAGTATTGGGCCTGACATCCCAAGTCCTTCATTAAGGGCCTCTCAACCTCACGGGACTGAGTCAGCTCTCGGATAGCTTCCTGAACACACCATCCCCTGTTGTACCCTCGGGGCCAAGCACCCCAATGGTGCCTCAGACCAGCACTCAAGCCACAGCCACCTCCACAGTCCCTGCCCGCTTAACAGCTGAGACCATGGACATGAGTCAGAGTGACTGAGAATAGTGTCAGAGACTGAATTGTTTACTTGTTAAGTTTATCTTTGCTTAAGACACTTTACTTGGTTCATTTTGCTTATTTAATACAGTCATAAAGTTTACCTAAGAAAGTTTATCTTTGCTTAAGACACTTAGTTTACTTGGTTCATTTTTTTTACTTAATAAAGTGTTGGTGAAAACTTTGAAAAAATGGTTTAGCCTTTGCATGCTTGTGGGATAGATAAGGATAGTTGTGGGATAGATAAACCTCCAGTACACGCATAGTGGGATTGTATGGTCCACCATCCCAGCAATCCAGATGATTTTCTCCCCCTTTTTATAGAAAATGTCGGTTGTCCATAATGGGGCTTTCTACATACTCTAGACATACTGCAGACAATCTAAATATACAAGATACATCCCAGATACAAACGTTTTGTCTGTTTTGAATACTTTATATACGAGATGCATATGCTTACATCCTTTCTATTTCCGTGCTACAAACGCTGTGTAGACATTCAGTGTACCTTTTGTTTCCTCCCTCTTTCTGTTTTCAGCTGCAGCGGATGTGAGTTGAGGGGATGGCCAGAGGATGCAGAGAGGATACAGCGGATGTTTAACAGATGATTATGGTCATAGAACGTTTGTTGCCCGTATATGTCATGGATGTACATCGTACACGGCGGAAAGTTCATTCACAAAGTTTTGTGCAGCTCAAAACTTCTTGCGCGGATGAAATCGCAGTGGATGGATGCTCAAAGGATAGAGCACATGAAACACGTATGCAGTGAGTACACAATGGATGCATAGCGTTTTCCAACGGATGGCAAGCTTTTTTTAACGTTTTACATCCTCTTTGCATCCCAAGTGCAGTGGGACCGGGCCTTAAAATAATGGGTGAGCCAGGAAGCAGATGCTTCTTCATGCTTATCATTAATATAATTTTACAATTTGTAGGAGTAAATTCAGCAAATGTTCTCTTTTGAACAACCACAAATCTGGCAATTCTAGTTTCCTCAAATTAATTTTCATAAGACAATAAAATTACAGTTTGTAATTACTGTCTGTCATGGATGTATCCCTTTCTAAGTGCAAAATGAATTTCTCCTTGATGTTAGCGTAATGTGGCAACTCATCAACTGTAAAAGCAATTCAAATTTACTGGGACTGTTCATTTGTAATTCTGTCATATTATCGCTTGATATTTTGAAGATACAGTTCGAAATCACAGCAGACAGACAGACAGAAGAAGGTGAGCTGGGAACTCGGGAATAATTTTTAAAGTACTTATATAAAATAATGTATACTAGGAGAAGCATTAATATTATACTTATTGGATTCATTAGGAGTTAAATCATAATGTAGTTTGGTTTAGTTATATAAACCAAGTTCATTTAACACATATATTTGAAAAGTCCATTTTTCATAATAAACTATTTGATATAATTCAGTACTTCAGACATCTAAATGCAAATCTGTGCAAATATTACTCATATGAGTTTTGCATTTATGTCTAAAAACAAAAATACCCATCCTCTACACGCAAGAACATAATAAAAATAATGTTCTTGTGGGTAGTGTGGGAGATCAGGAAGGTGTATTTTTATGAAGAATAGAAAACAATGAATGTGTTTATAATTATATAATTATCTTTATTTTTATTTAAACAGTGTAGACTTTCCATAATTATTAAATTACTTAAATAATTATTAAATAATATAATTATTAAAATGTAAGTTATTTCAGACAAGTATTTGGAGCATGAATTGATGCCATCTATTACCAATTAGTATCATTGTGATTGGTTGATTTTTATTTTGCAGGTTATACCATGGATGTTTTAGTGCTTTTTATGGATGTTTTATTGCTATTTTAATGGATTATTGTAAACTGTTGAAAACCTGTTTTGATTGCAGCAGTCATTACAAAAGACATTTGAAAGACTCAATGAGTTACAGTAAATAATAATCATTGGTATAGAAGTAACTTTCAAGGCCCTTTTGAATAATTGATTTCTTTGGATTAATGGCATGCTTTATATAAGGAATATTTCTGAATGGATATTACAAAATGGCTGATGTACAACCAAGATCAGATGCAGTCATACCCCTGAAGCTGGTGTTAGGATGATGGAAACAACCAAAGACTATTTTTTAAAATCTAATCACAGGGTTGCCTTAGTTGCCCTCCATTTAGACTACTACAGTGGAGTAGAATGAAAAGCTATAGTACTTATTCAAGAAGTGCAGGATGAGGAGGAATAAAATAAATGGGAAATATAACACATTTTTGAAAGCTGTTTCTTGGGGTGAGCAAGTACTTTTTAGAACATTCAGATCAATTTGAAAGTAGAATACAGAAACATCCTCCTGTGAAATAAATACAACAATTTTAAAGTTTTTAGATAGCCCACTATTTACTACTATCAACTATTTTCTGTCCTACTATAACTATGTCTACCCCACTTCCAATTCAAGGGACTTTATAATTATTATTTTTTAAATAGTTGCAGTGTTATTTCTGATGTGAGGAAAGATGGAGACAAAAACTCAAAAGTACACTGACTTCGCTAGCATTTTGTAAGCAAATCAATAAAATCTTATTTCAGTATGTATTTGGTCCTTAGTTTAGTTTCTTTAGTTTTATTAATGTTTCAGCTTATTGTTGATGTTTTAAAATGATACTAACTGAATTGTTACCTTTTTATTTTTAATTTACTTTTTAAATAATAATTGAATTGCTCCTTTTTAAACATTTTCTTTGTTTGACCTTGATATACCCTGCTCAGCGCTTTCTAGAAATCAGCTGAGCCATAAATGTTGTGATGTAATAAATACTGCTTTTGCAAAAAATCTTTCTACATGCAATTGACATATATAGAAAGGAAGCAAAATGTTGGATGATTCAGGATCCAATTTATTGAAATATACTGATAAAAAAGTCCAAACAAAACCAAAGATACCAAAGTGAATGCTCATAAAACTATTTCATCTATATACTTCTTAATCAGATATAGGACTGATATTCTTTAAAAATTAGAAGCATATATCAGCTAAATTTAAAAAGTATGTCCTACAATTTTAACATAGAGAGTAATTATATGCTGCTACTTCTATCCAGTAGTATCACTGGATAAATGCTTGTCTGTCAGAAATGCACTATTAATACCATGAAATGGAATAAATATTTTAATAGAATATTGCCAAAAAAGTTGTGGCTATCCCTAGGAAGTTAATTTACTGATGAAAATGTTACTGGTGTTGTATAAAAAATTTGCTTTATGGATGCCATGGAAATGATGAATGAAAATTGGTATAAAATGCCTATACTTATAAAGGAATCTGAGCTTACCTACAAAATGTTTTGTCCTCCCTGTCCAGTTTTCTAAAGGTGCATTCTTCCATTATGACACTGTCTTGTAAGACAATTAAAAGAAAAGAAACTGCCAGAAAATAGGAAACCAGAGGCATCATCTTGTCCTGCCAAAAACAAAATAGTGAAAAGTTAACAGATTCCACCGGACACAACTGTATTGCAAGCCTGCCTATATTTTTGCAAATTATTTTAAGCAATTCTTTCACCAACAGTACTTTAAATGTATCAGATCCATGAAACCTAATTTTACAGTATAGGTTCTAATTGTTAACATGTATTTTATGTTTTGTATTCTGAGCTGGCCTAATGGCTACTAACATGTTGTTAATAGAATAAATTAAATGCTTTTATACCCTACAGTAGGTTTCCCTCAATTTGAGCTCATCAGAGGAAAACAAAACAGATTAATTTGAACTGTTCTTCCTAATTCAGTAAATTTAGAACAATCCCATAAAATGCAAAGAGCTGTCCACGTAGGCCTAGATTTAAAAAACCGTAGGGGTTGTGACTTGACTATTTGACTTCTTCCCTTCTTGTAGACAAATGAGAATAAATAGTTCAGAAGCCCAGCATTCCTACATATTTTCAAATTTATTAGAGTTTGTTTTTAACCCCACCTGTGTTACTTTATAAGTAACTCAATGTGAGAAATATACCTAACACTATTTTTGTGTGTTTGTCTCTAATAAGCTAACCTAATGACCATTCTGCAATTCATGTAAATAAATTTCTGATCTATCAATGTACATGCATAAAAATAAGATAATAAAAGTTTTAAATACTGTAGATGTGACTAAGCCTTGCAATCCTTCAAAATAAATACATTTTCTTTGTGTAAGAAAAAGAAAAACTGTAGAATAGTAAAATTTAAAACTAAGGAATTTATACCACAGAATAAGTGGTCTCATTATGTTTAACTGAACCACTGATGAGCTATTGTAAATGCACCTTACAAATTGTCAAGTATTTAAACACAGAAATGCCTAAATGTTTTAAGGATATTTACTAGAGTAAGATTTGAGTAACTGGACACAATGGTTAAATATGGAAGGTTGAACCAAATTCCCCATGATCAAACTGTTTGTATTTGCAGAATCTCTGAGATACAGAACATAATACATACATTATTTGAATATCAGTGGCTTAAGACAAAAATATTGGCTAAAGATAAAAAGGTGATTAGAAGAAATGATAGTACAACAAATAGATCTAAAACCATAACTATTCTTATTAGGCATACTACCAGAAATATACAATAAAGGAATTACATCCTTAATGTTACATGTAATAACAGCAACTGGAATCAAAAATTCACAAAACTGGAAAAATGAATATCAACTCATAAAATATTTCTCCAGTCTTTTTAGAGTTGCCAACAGAAAGGGAGGGGGAAGCAGTGCAGCAGCTGGCAAAACTGAAACTGCATTCCTTAAATGTTTTCAAAGATAGTAACTAGATGACTGAAGTTTCTGCTGCGCAAAATTCTAACCGGAGAACATGATTGATGACTCTTGGCTATGGATGTGTCCCATTGGAGAATATGGATTACGATACACCCAAGGGGTGGGAGGAAGATCAGGGTCAAGGGTGACAATGAATGATGGGTCTCAGAGTCGGCTACACCCAGGCAGTGCCTGACAGTTTAATTCGCAATAAATCCTTTTTAAGTTTTGGAAAGTTTTGCTCAAGACTCATGATTTAAAAGGGGGTAGCTGCCGGAATCCTGACAATATATGAAAAGGTATTTAAAAAAATATTAGAATATGCTGAAATTGACAGGTTAGAAATTAAGGATAAAGAGGAAACAAAGTATTAAACATGGGATCTACTGTACAAATGGTTAGAAAACAGATGAAGAGATTAGTAACTTTAGGATAGAAAAATAATAACAAAATAGAAGTACATACATACATGTGTGTGTGTGTGTGTGTGTGTGTGTATGCTACAAATAATATTACTAATGAATTATACTTGACTACACATTATAGTCTACAGAGTGACTACAGGAGAAGACTATGTGGTATAACTATGAGAAAAATGGTTATAATTATGATGTAAAATATATATATACACGTAGAACAAGAAGATCTGCTTGTAAGTTTCGACGTGGTTTCACTATTCACTCAAGTCCCGATAAAAGAAACTCTTGAAATGATCAAAAATAAATACCAACCAGCCAAAGACCTCATGGAACTAACAGAACACTGCCTAACCAACACATATTTCATATACAAAGGACAAAGATACAAGCAAATTGAAGGAGCCCCTATGGGATCACCACTGTCACCCGTCATTGCAAACCTGTTCATGGAAGAATTCAAATCCAGAGCCCTGGCTAATGCCACCCACAAACCCAAACTATGGCTAAGATACATCGATGACACATTTGTGATTTGGCCCCATGGAAAAGAAAACCTAAACAATTTCCTAACACACCTAAACAGCACACACCCCAAAATCAAGTTCACCATGGAAACGGAAATATACAAACAACTACCATTCCTAGATGTACTAATCTACAAAAGAACAGATGGCACACTGGGACACACCATATACCAGAAGAAAACACACACCAACCGCTACCTCAACGCCCAATCCCACCACCACCCAGCACAGATAAATTCTGTAGCGAAAACCTTAATTACCAGAACCAAATGCCTGGCAGACAAGACACATATAAAGACTGAACTATGCACCCTGACTGAAGTATTGACAGCCAATGGCTTCCACAAAAACAAAATCACCAACTTGATCCACAAAAACACACCAAGACATAACAGAGACCTAGAAGACCAACAGACCTATGGAACAGCTGTCTTGCCCTACATAAGAGGTACTACAGATAAAATCAGTAAGATACGACACGGGCATCACATCAAGACTGCCTTCAAAACAGACAAAAAAATAGCAGCCATCCTTAAAAAACCCAAAGACAAAATTGACCTGGAAAACCAAGGCATATACGAAGTTCCCTGTACATCATGCCCGGCCACATACATTGGACAGATCAATAGAAGAATAAGTACCCGCCTGGATGAACACCAAAATGCAGTAAAAAAACTGGAACACACCTCCTCACTAGTCCAACACATGAAAACCACAGGTCACAACATCAACTTCAATGGCACTAAAACCCTGGCCACTATAGAAAACCCCAACCACAGAATCATCAGAGAAGCCATAGAGATTGAAAAAAGACCTGACAGCATGAATAGAAGAGATGATTCCACCAGACTGTCAATCATTTGGAAACCTGCACTCTCAAATAGAAAGATCTCCACACTACAAGCCAGGCAAACACCTGAGCACAAACAGACTCCCTCTGATGCCTCCAACTCAAACACCCCCCCACCTGGCACCCAGGTGAAACCTGGCTTCCTAATGGATAGCAGCCGTCCTTCCACACGAAGCCAAGCTGCACTGAAAGCCTCCAACACAGGAACAGAGTGTTGCCAGCCAATAAAAGCCACAAAACAGACAGAAGAAACCAGAAACACCAATCAATCAAACTCCAAGTCCAGTGAACACAGACCAAAACTCCCAGCCAATCAGAATAGGCCAGCCTCGAATTTGAAACCAAAAGCTGTGAAACCCATATCCATACAGAAGCCTGATGATGGCAGATGAGATTCTGCTGAAGCGTTGCTACAACTTTGAAAGCACTACAATGACGTGGGATAATACCCGAAGGAAGCTGAACAGCACACACACACACATATATATATATTCAAAAGAAATTACTTTGTATAATTATGAGAAAAATGATTACAATTGGTGTATAAAACTATACACTTAAATGAGATTTGATACAACAGTACACGGGCATTGCAGAAATGGAAACGTGATACATAGTAAATGAAAATGTATAGTAAAAAACAATTTTAAAAAAATAAGATCATTATCTTGGACTGTATATGAGACAAATGGCCTCTTGGGATGCTTATTTTAAAACAATGCCTTTCATGTGCAGTGAGAATCCACATGATTTTGGATTAGGTTCATTAGATACAATGCAAAAATTACATCTAATATGGTCCTTTATTTGAGCAAATACAGTTTGAGAACATCCTCTGTGTATCTGATTGAGGTACACTGTAGGGGAGACCCAGAAACATGATTTGCATTTTTGTTTGTCTTTTATTTTTTAAACATATGATTTTAGTACTGTTGCATATTTTATGTTTTGCATTCTCAGCTGGCCTAATAGCTATTCAGTAACATGTTATCAATAGAATAAATTAAATGCTTTTATACCTCAATTTAAGCTCATCAGAGGGAGAAGAAACAGATTAATTTGAACTGTTCTTCCCAATTCAGTAAATATAGAACAATTCCATAAAATGCTCTCGGGATAGCAAAGAGCTATCCATGTAGGCCTAGATTTAAAAAGGGACTAGGTTGTGACTAACATCTTGACTTTTTGACTTCCCTTCTTGTAAATATCCCTATAACTAACTGCCTTTAAATACAGGACTAAGTGTGAGGTAGACAAATGAGAATAAATAGTTCAGAGGCCCAACATTCCTATATATTTTTATTATTTATTTATTAGGGTTTTTTTTAAAAAAAAACCTTGCCTGTATTACTTTATAAGTATCTCAAAGTGGCAAATACTCCTCTTATTTTCCCCACAGCAACAATTATGTGAGGCAAATTGGGAGAGAGTGCCTGGCCCAAACTCACTCAGGCGGTTTAGGGCAAGACTAGAACTCACAGCCTCCTGGTTTCACCTTAACTGCTCTCTCTCTCTTGCATTCAGTAACAACCATACCGGTTTGCAATTCGACACCCACCATAAAAAGCTTTCAAAAGCTCAACTCGGGCACTTCATGTACCCAAGGTTAAAAAGCCAAAGGTGTGCATCGGAGGGTTAAATATGGGGGCATTTCAAAAAGCTGAAACATTTTGTTCTCTCTTCAGGAGAGAAAATATTTCACTCAGAATAATTTTCTGGGAGATTTTTTCACTTCAGCTTGAAAGAAAGGAGGATGGTTTTCCACCCACCCTGAAGAGAAGTCATTCTGCTTCTCTCATCAAGATGGCGGCAAACCATCTTGGTTTTTCCCTCCTTCCCCCTCCTTCTTCCTTCGCCTCATCATGGAGGGTCATCCTTTTGCCTGCTCAGCTCAGCAGCGTCCACAGGTGTGGCTGAAAAAAAGAAATAATCACCAAAATAGCCATCAAAAGTGCCACCTGGCTTGATGTGCTGCCATCTTGATTTTTTTCCCCTATTTATTTATTTATTCATTTATTTGTTTGTTTGTTTGCTTGTTTAAATTATAAATCAAAGGGAAGAATACAACATGGGCATCCATTTTGGCATTACAATGGTTATACATATATAAATTTTACTTCATCATTTACAATCCTCTTGTTTGATGCATTGTTTACTAATTATTCTAATCATCATCGTTACTTATGTTCCGCCCTTGCCTTCTTCTATGCAGCCACTGATAGAATTTATTCCATGTTTCATAGGACTCAAGATTCCCCCTTGTTTTTTAATTCTAGGTTTAACCTGTCCAATTCTGCACAAGCCATAATTTTCCTTATCATCTCTGTTTCCAGCGGTATTCTTTACTTCTTCCAGTTATTGTGCATATATTATTCTAGCCGCCATCAACACACATACTATTAGTTAAGTTAAATCCTTCCTATATCCTTCTGGGATTATTCCTAAATGGAAAAAAATTGATTTTGTTTGACCAACCCGGCAGCAAACAAATTTAATAAATATTTGTTTCAGAGAGCATAGGATATTTATTTATTAAATTTGGCTTTCATCCTATGTCGCTGCAAGTCAATTTTGGCGATACCAAAAGGTTTCAAAAATCTCAGCCAAGTATATCAGTCATGGGAATTTGAACGAGGGGATTCTTTGAATACAACTAGTATGTTCTATATTCTTTGAATACGGCTAGTGAAAAGAATAAAGGTAATACAATATTTTATAAAGTAAAAATAAAAATGTAAAATAAATAATAAAATAATAACAATAAAGCTAATGAAAAGAAGGTCTAGGGGTGACATGATAGCACTGTTCCAATATTTGAGGGGTTTTTACAAAGATGAGAAGGGGAGGGGGTCAAACTATTTTCCAAAACACTAAAAGGCAAGAGGAGAAACAATGGTTGAAACAAGGAGAGAAGCAAGCAAAAACTACAGAGAAATTTCCTAAAGGTGAGAACAATTAACCAGTGGAATGCCTTGCCTTCAGAAATTGTGGGTACCCCATCACTGGAGGCTTTTAAGAAAAGACTGAAATTGCATAGGGTCCCCTGCTTGAGCAGGGGGCTGGACTAGAGGGTCTTTAAGGTCCCTTCCAAGTTCCAAATCTATTATTCTATATTCTATCTTTTTCCTGCCACTAACTGACATGTGGGCAACAATGCCTAATTCTAATTCCAAGCAGATGAGTCTAGTTTTGTGGTAAAGGCACCAGCCTAGCAAGCGGGAAGCCCTGAGTCCAAGTCTTGCCTTACCCACAACAGTCAACTGGGAGACTGTGCCAGTCGCTCTCTTTCAGCCCAACCCACCTCATAAAGGTTGTTGTTGTTACGAGGAAAATAAAAGAAGGGTGTATTGGGTACATTCGCCATCTTAAATTAAATTAAATTAAAGATGGGGTACAAATTAATGAATTGGCTCATTGATAATTCTATCACTAGTTTGAATCCTGCGCAGAGGAAGTGGGTGCTACTTCTGGATAAACATACATTGGACTGGATTATTAGAATAGCCTCTTGCAAATATGAGCAGAGTATACATTTGATAAGTAAATAGGATGACCGATCCTGCCTTATCTTCCACTCACTTGAATGCACCTGGAGCCTTCTTCCACCTGGCCCCATTATAGCAATAGCACTTAGACTTATATACAGCTTCCCAATATTTTTACAGCCAGCTCTCTTAGCTGGTTACAGAAACGCGTTAGGCCAAAACAAGCTCCATAAATCAGTAGAAGTACCTCCCCCCCAGCTGCAGGGATTAATACCTTCTTTTTCCAGATGGGTTTGGAAAAAAACTGCACGTTCATTACAACCTACCAAAGGCAAGCGAACTTAACAAGGATAAACTTATTAAAAGCAGCGCAAGCGTGGGAAAAGGTCCCAGTTCTCGGAGCCTCGGTTCCCTCACGTGCGAAGAGTCAAGGTCAAAATCCAAAAGTTTTCGGGGACGAGTTTTCCGCCACCAGCCAGCCAAGAAATGCCCCGCAGCTGCGTGGCTGGCACCTTAATTGTAAAGTCACCTGACGGACAGGTGGCCGGTGCGAAGGAGAGGCGGGGAGATCAAAAGGGAAGACGGCGGCTGATTGGGCTTCGCAATTCCTCGCCGTCCCTCGGGGTTGGCCGTTGGCCGGAGGTTCTGATCTTCCGTCCGGACCCCGCTTGACCGGCAGCCGGACGTGGAAGGTCCGGCTGTTTGATGTTTGAACGGAGCCTTTTGGTAGGCGCTGCAATTCCGGCTGCAGTTGGAAAACGGTGGGAGAAGGAGGTGGAATTTAAGAAGTGTTAGAATGAAAAAAAAAAAGAGAAAGAAAAAAAGCGATCATTCCCCATTAGATGCTGGGCAGGAGACGTTTAACCACGATTCAGCCAGCTTGGGTGTAAGGCAGCTGTGGTGGCTAGATGTCATGGCTAATTGCACTTTTTAATTTTTTATTAAATTTCTTCCACCCCCCATCTCGCTTAAGTGACTCTGGGTGACTTACCTACAGTTGTTGTTTTCAATCTAAATTTAATTCAGATTCAAATTTAATTCAGCCATTTATTTAATGGATAGCCATTGGATAGTGATGGAAAAATATAAGCGAGCTATACCGAAACCCCTCTTAAACAGTTTCCAAGAAATTGTTTTCTGTTTGCACTAGACCAGGGATAGTCAACCTTTTTATACCTTCCACCCATTTTTGTATCTGTTAGTAGTAAAATTTTCTCTAACTGCCCACCGGTTCCACATTAATGGTGATTTATAAAATAGGGAACAAAACCCCGACCACCCACCATGAAAGCTGGAACGCCCACTAGTGAGCGCTAGGGACCAGGTTGACCACCACTGCACTAGACTGTACTATCGGGCACAAGGACCTATATTTCAAAGGCCTGGAAGCACAGAGAGGTAACTGACAGGTCCAGTAGTTATTTCTAAGATAATCTGTCCAAAAGTAAGATTTACACAGCAGGAAATTTATCAGTATTTTATTTTATTCATGCCATGTTTTTACCATTGAGGCTGCAATATATCTTGGGAACCATCAGGGAGCAATAGCTCCCAGATATTCAGTGTTCTGCACTATTTTCTCAACAGAATGTGATACTTTGATGAACAGTATAAATACATTGCCAGAAGATATATAACGTATCAGTAATAATACATGGTCCTGATTTCCCTAAAAAAAGAGCATGACTGAACGCAGTGGTTAAAGCATCAAGCTAGAAACCGGGATACTGTGAGCTCAGTCTTGGAAGGAAGCAAAATCCACAAGTCAACAAAGACTCAACAGAATTCCCCTCTCCCAAAAATCTACATAACATTTGAGCCACAGAAGGGCAAGATGTCTTATAGCAGGGGTCTCCAAACTTGGCAACTTTTAAGACTTGTGGACTTCAACTCCCAGAATTGAAGAGTTGAATTCCACAAGTCTTAAAAGTTGCCAAGTTTGGAGACCTCTGCCCTATAGATTTCATTATATTGGCTAAAACCTCATTGAGCCACTAGGGTCACTATTTATTTTCCATTACATTATACTTTAGGGCAAGTTAATGGAATCTAGACAAAATTGTAGAATCTACACCACCCTGTGGCGGCATGATGAGATATTTGTGATTCAGAAGGGAAAAAAATAAGGTGATGCAATGGAAGTGATAGGAAAGATGCAATAAGATCAGAGGGGGTATTCAGCAGGTTCTGACCAATTCTGGAGAACTGGTAGTGGAAATTTTGAGTTCAGAAAACCAGCAAATCCCACCTCTGACTTCCCCCGCCAATCCCGTCTATTCTCCACCTCCTGAGTCCCAACTGATTGGCTGGGTCTCCTTTGGTTGCCCTGCACAGGAGAACGGAGCTGGAAAGCAGGTTGGCGGGATGGGGAGGGAATGTGGATTTTGCAGTATCCTTCCCTTGCTATGCCAATAGAACCAGTAGTAAAAAATTTTTGAATCCCACCACTGAATAAGATATAGCATTCTCCATGAGTTTGACTGCCAAATGAGGGATTGCTGGCTTAGTATGGAATATTAGGGCAGTATATTGCTTGTTTGATAAGCAACTGAGGACACATTCTGATTAGTGACAGCTGGCTGCCTGCAGCTTATAAACAGGACTCACTTTACCTGTTTTCTTTGCTGGAAATAATGTCTGGCTTTGGCAGGACTAATTCTACTCTTAAACCTTAGACTGGCAGACAGTCTTGATCTGGCTCTTGAAGCTTGGCTTTTGGATTTTTCTTCAGTCTCTCTGAAAACAAACTTCAGAGACAAACCATAGCGCTGACATTTCGTGCTTATAGTGCTAAGTTTGACACCTGAAAATAAAACTGATCATGTCTTCAGAAATGTTTGTGGCTAAAAATTAAAGCAGGAAACTGACAAAGCTCAAGATCCGGCAGGCCATTGTTATTCCCTTTCCAATGATCTGTGATAGTGAAAAGCAGGATAGGAGGTGTCTAGACATTTTGGAAGTATAGTGCTGGAGAAGACTCCTGGGAGTACTACAAATGGTGAAGAACATGAAACAAATGGATGAACCTTATGTTGTACCTTATGATTCTTGACAGATATATCTTTTTTATGTATACTGGCAACATATGCACCAAGACAAATTCCTTGTGTGTCAAATCACACTTGGCCAATAAAACATTCATTCATTCATTCAACCCAGAGTTCTTGGGATACAAAATGACCAAGCTCAAATTATCCTATTTTCATCTATAATGTAAAAACCCAGCTCTATGGGAAAAGGCTCTGAGGTTGGGAAAATTCACAGACAAGCATTAAAAGGTTTTGCTTTTATCTCTGTTTGGTGTTTGTTTACTTAGAACAAGGTTTGGGTCAGAACACCTTCCTGCCCTGCCCTGAAACTCTGGGTGATTGGGGAAAAAAAAATGTTCTCCTAGATCAGGGTTCCCCAAACTTGGCAACTTTAAGACTTGTGGACTCCAACTCCCAGAATTCCTCAGCCGGAGGGATTCTGGGAGTTGAAGTCCACAAGTCTTAAAGTTGCGAAGTTAGGAGACCTCTGTCCTAGATTAAAAAACAGTTACCCACACTTTGCTATACAATTTCATATTTTAATTCCATTGCTTGAACCTGGCCCTACTGTCACCTGCTGGGCAGGTAATGATATGTCCTTAAGTTGCTGAGCTGGACTGTTCCACTTTCCAAATCTTTTCTCCAATGCCAGCACCCTCCCCTTCTTTGGTGTGGATAGGACCCTATGTCCCAGGGATGGAATTGCACACCCTTGCTTCAGTAGCGCAAGCAGCCTGTTCGGGCATCCGATGCTGGAATCAAACCCGTTGAATTAAATTCCCAAGGTTAATTATCACACATTGGTTTCCCATGGCATCCAGTTCAGTCTTAGGATTGATTATTATCTCAGCAAAGAAATCCATCTGGTCTAAATGAGTTGAACTGCCCCAGAGGCCACCAAGGGAGCAATTGTCTTGTAGCGGATTAAATGTTGGGAGTTTTCATCCAAGTCAATCACATAGTCTCTGAAAGAAACAGAAGGACAATAAAAAGAGACTGTTCTTGTAATTCTTATACATACTTATTCGTTAAAGACTTAATTCTCAGCTTTTTTTTTTTTGCAGGAGTCCAGTTTCTATAAATAATACAGAGCATTCTTTTTTTCCATTCTTGCTGCAATAGCCCTATAGCTATTAAAGGCCCAGGGGCCTGATCCAGCCTGCGAGGTACTTAGATCTGGCCTGCAGGACCAACCTAGAAACCACGAAGGACCAGCCCTTGTGTGGCCCTCCCAAGCTCCGTTTTCGCTGGCAGAGGGTTGCAGGAGGCCGTTGCAGCTGAAAATGGAGCTCGGGAGCCCGTTTTCACTGGTAGAGCACTCAGGCCACCACAGGCACCAACACAAGTTTAGTTTAGGTTTACTTTAGGTTAAGCTTAGTTTAGTTTTGGTTTAGTTTGGTTTGGATTTAGTTTAGTTTTAGTTTACATTTAGTTGACTTTATTGTCATTGCACCTTGTACAATGAAATTAAATGCCATCTTCAGTGTACATTATGACTGAAAATAAAACACAAACACACATCTTTCACATGCTATACATTGAATTGAAAACCCCTGATATTACACTAATATTGCACTACAGAGTAGAATTCAACAGAGTTACTGCCCTGGGATAGAAGCTGTTTTTCAGCCTATTTGTTCTTGTTTTTATTACCCTGTAAAGTGACGTAGAGCTGGGCATGCCCATCCTTCTCCCCCTGCTTCCCCTCGGTCAAACACAACCCTGACGCAGCCCTCAATGAAATTGAGCTTGACACCCCTACTCTATAGAGTGTGTGTGTGTGTGTGTGTGTGTGTGTGTGTGTGTGTGTGTAACAGCAATGAACTCCTTGGGATCTTTTTGGGTTTAAATGAAACGTCCCCACATGAGCCCATCTAATAAGGTCCTGGAGAAAAAAACGAGTATAACTTTTAACGCACACAAAATTAATTAAGGTGTTTTTTTTTTTTTAATGTTGAGAGGGCTTTTAGAAGGGAGTTCTTTTCAAGGGCAGAGCTAGAAGAAAAGCTTGGGGTTATAAATTTAGCTTTAATGGGTTTCAGATGAAATTAAATCCAATACTATTGTAACAGGCTAGCCTTCTCTGCCATAGTACCTGCCCTTTGGCAGGTAATCTCCCTACCCCAAGTAAGGTTGGCCTCAACTCTATCGATCTGCCAGAAAAATCCTTAAAACGTGGTTCTGTGAGCAAGCTTGGGAGTCCCATGAAAATGAGGAGCCCCCAAATGTCTGTGTTGTAAGGTAGGATGTTGGATTAAGTCTGTTTGTTTGCAGCAGGGGTCTTCAAACTTGACAGCTTTAAGACTTGTGGATTCCCAGAATTCCTCCTCCAGTCATGTTAACTCAGGAATTCTGGGAGTTGAAGTCTACAAGTCTTAAGCTTGCCAAGTTTGAAGACACTTGGTTTACAGTTTTAACTTATTTTAATGGTTTTTAACAGGCCTCTTTTAATCTTATTTGAATTGTGTGCGTTACCCAGAGTCACATACATGAGTAGCGACTACATTAAATTTAATAAAATGAAAATAATAACATAACGACTTTATCCCACTCCTTTCCACATCCTTAATATTCTCCATCTCTTATTAAAACTAGAAGGGAGGACATCTTGCACCAAACTTTTGGGAGAGGTCTTTCATGGATCAAGGTGGAATCAGAGGTTATCCAGATCTCTCCTCTGGCTGACTGAAGGTTTGCAAACAGCAAGACCGAATCCACCTGCACCAAACATTATAATTAAAGAGATCCCTTCTTTATGTTTGCCTTCGTTTGTGAGATCCCTTTGCTTGAATCTGCACTAGAATATCTGATTTGCACCCAAAATGGGAAGTTTTGACAAGCGGACAAGCATCTTTCAGGACTATCAACTACCCTGTTTCGCCGAAAATACAACCTGCCCTGAAAGTAAGCCCTAGTTTGATTTTTACATGTGTGTCCAATATAAGCCCTAACCCCAAAATAAGCCCTAATTAAGATCCCACCCACTCTAGAGTGCATGGATAAAAATTAAAGCTGGAGAGGGAGGTTTGTGGGGGTGGAGCTGCCCTACTACTTACCTTTGGAAAGTTGTAGCCAGGCCTTGCACACTCCAACACCTGCCTTACCGACCCATTTTTTCTGCAGCTGGCAAGGCTTTCCTGAAGGCCTCTGTAGCTGATAACAAAGTTTTGGATCAATCCAGAGGTCTGTTATTGGCTACAGAGGCTTTCAGGAAAACCTTGCTGGCTGCAGAAGAAGTTGTTCCTGAAGGCCTCTGACAACGAAAAGGAGGCCAGGGGTGACATGCGCCAAGTGAGGTTAGTCAATGGATGACATCCCCTGAAAATAAGACCTGGTGCCTCTTTTTTGGTGGGGAAAAAAAAAAGAAAAAAAGACATGGTCTTATTTTCAGGGAAACATGGTATGTGAGGGCTAAAGAGGGAGGGAGGGGAAAAGAGAAGAACCATTCTGGTGTCTTGAAAAATCTCATCGGCCAATTAAAAGCCCAGCTGTTTTCTAGCTATTCTCTTTTCTCTTTGTTGCCAACAGAACTTCCAACCTGTTGTCAGTATTCCGGCAGTGACCCCCCCCCCATTTAAATCATGAGTCTCTAGCTGGATTTTCAAAACTTCCAAAGGATTTATTGGGTGTTAAAATGTCTGGCACTGCCTGGGTGTAGCCGACTCTGAGGCACATCATTCATTGTCACCCTTGACCCTGCTTTTCCCTCCACCCCCTGGGTATATCGTAATCCATATTCTCCAACGGAACACATCAATCATGTTCTCCAGTTAGAATTTTGCACAGCAGAAACTTCAGTCACCGATTTACTATCTTTGAAAAACTATTTATGGAATGCACTTTTGGTTTCCAAGCTGCTGCATTGCTCCCCCCTCCCTTTCTCTTGGCAACTCTAAAAAACCCATAGAAATATTTTATGAGTTGACACCTGTCTTCGTGCTCTGGTTCCACCATGATATTTTCTTGTCTCTCCTTTACTCTCAAGAAGACGAAGGCATCCAGATTGGGCTTGGGAACTGCCGAGAAAGATCAGAGAAGAGGAAAAAAAAAGTTTTCTTCAGCAGCACTTATAAAGATCTACTTATAATATATGACACCACTAAAGCTTCTACTGCCACTATGTCTGTTACACACATATTGTTGTTATCAGCAGGAGGGGAAGGTGGTTTTCCAAAGGCCAGGCTCAATCGCAGTAACTGTGAGAGGGATCTTGGAGTCTTAGTGGACAACCAGCTAAATATGAGCCAGCAGCAGCCAAAAAAGCCAATGCAATTCTAAGTTGCATTAACAGAGGGATACAATCGAGATCAAGGGAGGTGCTAATACCACTCTATAAAGCCTTAGTAAGGCCACAACTAAGAGTACTGAATCCAGTTTTGGTCACCACATTATAAAAAAGGTGTTGAGACTCTAGAAATAGTGTAGAGAAGAGCAACCAGGATGATGAGGGGACTGGAGACCAAAACATACCAAGAATGGTTGCAGGAACTGGACTTGGCTAATCTGGTGAAGAGAAGAACCAGGGGAGACAGTCTTCCAATATTTGAGGGGCTGCCCCAGAGAGGAGGAAGGGGTCAAGCTATTTGCTAAAGCGCCTGAAAGCCAGACAAGGAATAATGGATGGAAACTGAACAAGGAGAGATTCAACCTGGAAATAAGGAGGAATTTTCCTGACAGTGAGAACAATCAACCAGTGGAACAGAAATTGCCCTCAGAAGTTGTTGCAACTTCATCACTGGAGGCTTTCAAGAAGAGACTTGGACTGCCATTTGTCAGACATGGTATAAGGTCTCCTGCTTGGGCGGGGTTTGGACAAGATGACCTACAAGGTCCCTTCCAACTCTGTTAATCTATAAATACATCCTTGTTTGGCCCGAAGGTCCTCCCCTCCCCCATCCCTTTCACATATGTCATCTGCAGCTGTCCAGCTGCTTTTGGGCCTAAGGGCAGGGCCCTTCCTGCCCTTCTTCCTTACCAGCCTTGAGGAACTCCACTTTCTGAAGGTTTGGAGGCATATGTCTCAGTGCAACGTTTTTGAGATGGTTCTCTGTGTTTGCCATGTACCTGAAAAGAAGAGATCGTTTCATTGTAAAGGAAGGAAGGGGTTTTCTATTTAACTTGAGCTATGCAGAATGACAAAAATGCAACTACAAGGAAATAAACAGAATACTGGAGTAAACAGAATAAACAGAATACTTAACAATACTTAAAATACTTAATGCTTAATAATATACTTAATAATACAGAAATACTTAATATTTAATAATACAGAAATAAACAGAATACTTAATACTTAACAAATACTTAACAGTGTTTGCTCATCTGTGCCCTAACTACCCCCTACACTGCCCCCTCCCGCCCCCGGGGGGGGGTGATTTTTCCTAAAACAATCAACTTCTACTTTGAAGTTTAATGTAAGCCTTTGTTCCAGGGTCCTTCCTCCAGGGGTAATCCTTTTGAGCAACAGCAATAGCCCTTAGACTCATATACCGCTTCCCAGTGCTTTTACAGCCTTCTCTATGCGGTTTACAGAGTCAGCCTGTTGTCCCCCAACAATCTGGGTCCTCATTTTACCCACCTTGGAAGGATGGAAGGCTGAGTCAACCTTGAGCCGGTGAGGATCAAATTCCTGAGCAGTGAGCACTGAGTTAGCCATGGTAGCCTGTGCCACCAAGGCTCTTTTAATTGAAATTATATAGATATATAAATACCACTCATGCATCATCACAAAATCTCCAGAACTGTAAAGCCTCCAAACTTGAAATTTAGCACATATGTTCGTCTTGGCTTCTAGGGGCTCACTAAGAAAGGATTTTTTGGAATGACCATCAGAGCATTAGCATTTCCTATATTATTATTATTATTATTAGGCTCTGATGCTAAGGAGTTCTACTCCCCCTCCCCACCTGAAAAGAAATCTGTTCCTAATGCAAAACACAAGCAGAGGAGGAGTTTCAGTTTCACAGGGCCAAGCAGCTTTAGTGCAGAACAGTTGAGCTAAGCCATCTCCAGGCTCCTTGCTGTCTCCTTCACACAGCAAAATTCTTTCAGTTTCCAAACAGCCCTCAACTCTCTCACACACTGACAGGATGCTAGCCAGATGAATACCAATGGATGCTGATAGGCAGAGGCAGAATTTTCCCCCTTTATTTTCCTCCCCAAAAACTAAGCCTGACCACATCATTTCGTAGTGAAACATGGGTATCCAGGTAGTTTCAAATAAATCATAAATTAAATCATGTTTCTTCTCTTGGTTGCCTAATTGGGGTCCAGCATATTGAGGCATGAACCTAGAACCCGTAATTGGCCATCAACCCTCTCCTCCTCCCAAATCTTTACTCACTCTTTGGCAAAGGCAAACTCTTCTGGGGACAAGATGGAAGGTTCTCCTTCTGCTCGAGTCTTTTCTTTCTCCAGGACATGGGGGAAATATTTCTCAATCTTTCAGAGGAAATAAACCACAAAAGTAAGAATAGACAGGCACTTCAACATTGCTGAAAGTCAGCAATGGAACAAAAAATCTCTTATTTCCTTGGCTAATGTCCCTTTGCTCTAAGACTCTGGGCTCAAGGAATCTACCACTTGTTACTAACAATGCTTCCCATTCTTCAAAGTCTGTTGATCATAACATCTACTACAATAGTAACCATGCTGGATGGGGTTAGTTTAATCTAGATTGCACGAACACAGACAGAAGCATCAAAAAAACATGTGAACAAGAAATATGTAGAGAAAGGAGAGAAGACTGTTTTCAAAAACATTATAAGCTACCAAAGAATATTGATTTCATTCTCGGCTTTGAAGAATATTTGAAGATTATTGAATTATTGCAACCTTGAAGAAAGAAACGTAAAAACATAGCAACAGCTCCTGATAGTTTCAACAGGAAAAATAATTGCTTGCAAAGCTATCCTTGCCTTGGTAAGCAAGTACAAGGAAGAGTCATGGAAAAGAGCCCCAAGCAAGAATTGAATTATTGAGAGTTAATTTGGTACAGTGGTTTAGGGGTTGGTCTTATGCTGCCTGGGAATTCTGGGAATTGAAGTTCCTAAGTCTTAAAGTTGCCAAGATTGGACAGCTCCACATCCTGAGGACTTTGGACTTCCTACATTGATCTACCTCTTCTAGCCTCCCAGACTAGAGTTGGGTTCACTTGCCTAAACCCAACTGGTTTAGGCAATACGGTTGCCATGTTCAACGAGTTTACTATGACCAATTTAACCGTATCCTGTGTTTGTATAATGGCACAACAAATGTTAGGCCTCTGATTACTTCAACTCAGTTTGTTGTGTGAATCTAGTCCAGATTAACCTTACATTCAGAAATCATGGGTGCTCCATCACTGGAGGTTTTGAAGAAGAGACTAGACCTGTGATGGTGAACCTATGGTACACAGAGCCATTTGTGCCAGCGTACGAGCTGCAGGCAAACTTGCCTCACTGCACATGTGCGCGCCTCACAGCTGATTTTCAGCCAGTTTGAGGCCTTTTTCGGCCTCCAAAAGGCTGGAGGAAAGTTTCTGCAGGCTTCTGCAAGCTTCTACAAGCATTGTAGGCTGAAAACTAGCCCCATTTTGTCACTTCCGGTATTTTCGGAAAAACAGGAAGTGATGAAACGGGCCTAGTTTTCAGCCTACAAAGCCTGCAGAAGTTTCCAGAAGCCTTCCTCAAGCCAAAAAAAGGCCTCAAACTGGCTGAAAATCAGCTGTGAGGCACAGTGCAGATAAAGTGACAGGGGGTGGGTGGGTGATTACACACGCATGCATAGAGAGGGGGAGGGGGGGATGCGCATTGCCTTTTGGTTGCTGGCACGGGAGTGTGCAAGCGTACGCACAATTTTTGGCACAGGAGCCCAAAAAAGGTTAGCCACCACTGGACTAGACAGTCACTTATCTGAAATATTATAGATTCTCTTGCTTGAGCAGGGGGATGAACTAGAAGACCTCCAAGGTCCCTTCTAGCTCTATTCCTATTCCTTTTCCACTCCACACTACTAGATAATTTAACAACCTGCAAAATGAAACCCGCCAGTTGCATTGATGCCACTATCCTGAGATTTTTAATAACAACTGAAATGCCAGGAAAGAGACAATGAATATTTGGCTTCTGCCTTAAAAACAGACCACAAGAGCACTTCTAAATGCTTCTGCTATTCACAAACTCCCTTGGATTTTCAATTAAGTCATTTACCTTCCGGAGTCGGCAACGCAAGTAACTGCTGAGAACGTAACGGATCCTTTCTACTTCCATGCGGTGAATACTAATTTTTAGGTCCCCTTGTTTGGCTCGTTTCAAATTCTCTTCCTACGGGACAAATAAGGATTAAAAAAAAATCACTGTAATGTTTCAATAGGCCAGGTTTAGGATTAGGGTCAAATTTTATTACCACGACCCTTGAAAATGATTGGATTTGTCCGATTTGCTCCATTTGAAACAAATGTGCAACAGGCAGTCTTTGACTTACAATGGAGCCAGTGGTGGGATTCAATTTTTTTTACTATCAGTTCTGTGGGCGTGGCTTGTTGGAGATGGCAGGGGAAGGTTACTATAAAATCTCCATTTCCTCCCCACCCCACTAACCTGCTTTCCAGCTCCGTTCTCCTATGCAGGCCAACCAAAGAAGGCCCAGCCAATCAGCTGGGACTCAGGAGGCGGGGAATAGATGGGGCGGGGCCAGTCAGAGGCGGTATTTGCTGATTTGCCAAACTACTCAAAATTTCCGCTACGGATTCTCCAGAACTAGTCAGAATATCTGCTGAATACCACCTCTGATTAGAGCCAGCACTGTTCGAAGACGTCTCCGTGGTCATGTGGCCGGTGGGACTAAACACCAAAGGCGCACAGAATGCTTCCCACCAAATTGGTCCTTATTTTTCTACTTGCATTTTTTTATGTGCTTTCAAACTGCTAGGTTGGCAGAAGCTGGGACAAGGAACGGGAGCTCACTCCATTACGTGGCGCTAGGGATTTGAACCGCCGACCTTTCTGATCGACAAGCTCAGCGTCTTAGCCACTGAGCCACCGCGTCCCCTATTTCTACTGTATAGCGCAATATTAATGCAGTATCAGGGGTTTTAATTCAGTTGTACACAATGTGAAGGATGTGTATTTGTGTTTTATTTTTATAGTTATAATGTACACGGAGGATGGCATTTAATTTCGTTGTCTGGGATGCAATGACAATAAAATAAACTGAATTAAACTAAACTAAGAGGGTTACTAGGCTGGAACAAGAGTGAGGCCTGATTGACTTTTTGAACTAAACCCAGTCTCCTTCCTTTTCCCTCTTTGGATGCCTTACCATGTGTTCCAGCTGCTCCATGACACATTCAACAATTTCCGTTTTGCTTTCTAGAAGCTCCGGGGAAAATTTCTCATTCATCCAAGCCTGGAGAACAATAGCAGAAAATGGGCATCGTGGTTACCTCCTGAAACCTTTTCCTGGTACTCGTAGTCCTCGGAGCTTCATGCTCCCAGCTCTCCAATGCTTTTCTTATGGTCCCAGGTAGGTCCCTTCTTCCAAATCAAGGCTGATCAACAGCTCCCATCCTTTCAAATCTATATAACCAGAAAGTCCAGGGGACTCTTGAAAAAAAAAAAAAGCACCTTTGGGATTGCATGAAGTTGTTTTGTTCAGGACCAAAGATGCTTGGATGGGAGTGAGGATGGACACAAAGACGAGTTATTCCTTCAATAAATGAAGAAACGGCTACAGCTAGAGAGCCCCAGACTGGCAACTGGCTGCTTCTGGGGACTGCTGATTGCTAACTGCACCAGAATAAAATAGAGCTGAAAGGACCCTTGAAGGTCTTCTAGTCCAGCCCCCTGCTCAAAGAGGAGACCCTTTACCATTTCAGACAAGTGACTGTCCAGTCTCTTCTTAAAAACCTCCAGTGATGGAGCCACCCATAATGTCCCACCCACAAGTTACTCTTTTGAAGCCAGAGGGATAAATTGGTTAATGTTATATAAAGGCAAATATCTCTGTAATGGTAGCTTAAAACTCTGAGGACATCAGAGTTTTTGTCAGCAGAAGCTCAGTGAGTACATTACAAAAGCTCAGTGAGTACATTAAATGTACTTTTTAAGTTCCAGAGATTGCAGGATGTCTGTTTCTTCATATATATGTGTGTGTCTATATATATATATGCTGTTCAGCTTCCTTCGGGTATTATCCCACATCATTGTAGTTGTGCTTTTAAAGTTGTAGCAACATTTCAGCAGAATCTTATCTGCCATCATCAGGCTTCTGCATTGAGTTCGTCTGTATATACAGAATATATACAGAATATATATACAGAATACAGAAGCCTGATGATGGCAGATGAGATTCTGCAGAAACGTTGCTACAACTTTAAAAGCACAACTATAATGATGAGGGATAATACCCGAAGGAAGCTGAACAGCATACATGTAAGTACCCGCGAAAACCTAAGAAAACAAATATAAATATATATATATGTGTGTGTGTGTGTGTGTGTGTGTGTGTGTGTATGTGTGTGTGTGTGCTGTTCAGCTTCCTTCGGGTATTATCCCACGTCATTGTAGTGCTTTTAAAGTTGTAGCAACGTTTCAGCAGAATCTCATCTGCCATCCTCAGGCTTCTGTATAGAGTTAGTTCCTGGTTTCAAATTTGAGGCTGGTCCATTCTGATTGGCTGGGAGCCTGGATCTGTGTTCATTGGACTTGGAGTTTGATTGATTGGTGTTTCTGGTTTCTTCTGTCTGTTTTGTGGCTTTGATTGGCTGGCAACACTCTGTTCTTGTGTTGGAGGCTTTCAGTGCAGCTTGGCTCCGTGTGAAGGGACGGCTGCTCTTCATTAGCAAGCTGGGTTTCACCTGGGTGCCTGGTGGGGGGGGTGTTTGAGTTGGAGGCATCAGAGGGAGTCTGTTTGTGCCCAGGTGTTTGCCTGGCTTGTGGCATTATCCCACGTCATTGTAGTGTTGTTAAAGTTGTAGCAATGTTTCAGCAAAACTTGCTACAACTTTAACAACACTACAATGACGTGGGATAATACCAGAAGGAAGCTAAACAGCACACACACACACACACACACTTCTATCTATCTATCTATCTATCTATCTATCTATCTATCTATCTATCT
>BLBF01000065.1:4526475-4568156 GCA_015471245.1 Laticauda colubrina | reverse complement strand
AGAACAGAAATAGAATAGAATAGAATATTAGAATGAAGAATAGAATAGAATATTTGAATGAGGAACAGACTAGACTAGACTAGAATTCTTTTTTGGCCAAGTGTGATTGGACACACAAGGAATTTGTCTTGGTACAAATGCTCTCAGGGTACATAAAATAAAAGATACATTTATCAAGAATCATCAGGTACAACACTTAATGATAATCATAGGGTACAAATAAGCAATCAAATCATACCAGGAAACAGTCAATATAGATCTTAAGGATACAAGCAACAAAGTTACAGTCCTACAGTCACAAGTGGGAGGGGATGGGTGATAAGGAGCGATGAGAAGATGAATAGTAATAATAGTGTGGGCTTTGTAAATAGTTGGACAGTGTTGAGGGAATGATTTGTTTAGCAGAGGGATGGCATTGGGGAAAAAAACTGTCCTTGTGTCCAGTTGTTCTGGTGTGCAGGGCTCTATAGCGTCGTTTTGAGGGAAGGAGTTGAAACAGTTTATGTCCAGGATGTGAGGGGTCTGTCGATATTTTCACAGCCCTCTTTATGACTCGTGCAGTATGCAGGTCCTCCATGGAAGGCAGGTTGGTAGTAATTTGTTTTTTCTGCAGTCCTAACTACTCTCTGGAGTCTGTGTCTGTCCTGTTGGATTGCAGAACCAAACCAGACAGCTATAGAGGTGCAGGTGACAGACTCAGTCATTCCTCTGTAGAGCTGGATCAGCAGCTCCTTGGGCAGTTGGAGCTTTTTGGGTTGGCACCGAAAGAACATTCAAAACTTAAGGAGAAACATTTCATGAGGAACATAATAAAGGCTGTTTTTACTTCCCATCATCAGCGAAGGTCACAGGAAACCACACCGACAGCAAAATGCCTTAAAATCTGGAAGAATGGATGTAAATGCCACTCCTCCAGATTCGTACAATTGTGACAGACACAAGTACTGTACATTAACAGATTAACAGAGCTGGAAGGGACCTTGTAGGTCATCTAGTCCAATCCCCCCCACACCCAAAAGGAGACCCTACACCATTTCTGACAAATGGTGGTCCAATATCTTCTTGAAAGTTTCCAATGATGAAGATCCCACAGCTTTCAAAGGCAGCTTCTGTTCCATGGATTGTTCTCACTGTCAGAAAATTCCTCCTTATTTCCAGGTTGAATCTCTCCTTGTTCCGTTTCCATCCATTGTTCCTTGTCTGAGATGGTATGGTTTCTTCTGCTTGAGGAGGGGGCTGGACTAGAAGACCACCAAGGCCCCTCCCAGTTCCTATTCTACTCTAACGTGGGAGGGGAGAGAGGCTCCCATTGACCCACTACTAGGTTTTTTTTATTGGCGCTTTCCCACATGTCTGCCTGCAAGGCATTTTCTTTTTTTGAGAGAATCCAGCTTTCACACACTCCAAGACATGGTTCAGGGCTCTGACCTATGAATAAAAGAAGAGTTGGAAGGAACTTTGGAGTTGTTGGAAGAAAAATCCAGGTCCAGTTTAAAAGAAAATAAAAATGCAAAGAAGAACAACGAAGATGATTAAAGGCCTGGAGGCTAAAAATATAATAAGAACGGTTGGAGGATTTGGGTTTGGCTAGTTAGAGAAAAGGAGGACTGCGGGGGATATGACAGCAGGATGTCAATATTTGACGAGCTGTCACAAAGAAGAGGGGGTCAATTTATTTTCCAAAGCACCTGAGGGCAGGACAAGAAGCAATGGATGGAAACTAATCCAGGAGAGAAGCAACTTAAAACTAAGGAGGAATTTCCTAATAGTTAGAACAATTAATCGGTGGAACAGCTTGCCACCAGAAATATTGGGCGCTCCATCACTGGAGATTTTTAAGAAGAAATTGAACAGCCACTTGTCTGAAATGGTTTAGGTTCTCCTACTTGACCAGGGGCTAGACTAAAAGATCTCTAAGATCCCCTTCAGCTGTATTCTGATTCTGATTCCAAGCTGGGAATAAAATGGAGGTTGCTTCAAGGTGGTGTGTTGATGAACAGAACCAACCACTGCTTGCAGCTGACAAATTAGCTTTAATGAATGCAAGAGTGTTTTTTTTTTTTAAAAATAGAATTTACAGTATGTGCTTTTTATTATTTGATCCTATTATATCCTAAAGATCATGTTCTGTCTTTCTGAATCCCATCAGTTGGAGCTGAAGGTGTTTTGCTTGTGAATAGATTGGCCCGGATTTCTTAATGGGCACAAAATACCCAGCTCTGAACACTTCAGCAATTTTGTGCTCGAAGTGGAAGAGAATGAAACTTTGATTTTGGGTTTTACCAGTTTAGATCAGGGGTCCCCAAACTTGGCAACTTTTAAGACTTGTGGACTTCAACTCCTAGCCGGAATTCTTTCTGGGAGTTGAAGTCCACAAGTCTTAAAAGTTGCCAAGTTTGGGGACCCCTGAGTTAGACTGATCGATGCTTATAAAATGGCTAGTTTATATTATGATGAAAAAAACCAACCAACCCAAACCGTTGTGGTTTGATATTGATGTTTTTACTGCAACAGGAGTCGGAAGCCAACTTTTTTTCCCAACCCTTCCTCACTTCTCTTCCTCCCCTTTCCCCTCATGTTTTCCCAGTTACTTTTGTATTTTGCATCTTACTTTATAACTCAATAAAATGCTCGCATGTAAAGACTTCAGGAATCTGCAGGAGGCTGTTGGGGGTTGCTTCCTGCTTTTGTTCAGATTTTTCTCCATTTCTCCTTTTGGGGAAAATATATTTTGCTTCTTTTAATATTCCCCCAAATATTTCATTCTCTAGGAGTGGGGTCCCACAGAGGTCCTCTAATCCAACCTCCTAGTCAAAAAGGAGCCAATTTCAACCCTGACTTGGAGTCGTCTTGTAACTCCCCATACCCTGTGGGGAAAAATGAGGCCTGCACCCAGGGCACATCAGGACGGCCAAGAAGCTTCCTGGCTCTGATCACGGAAATCATTTATCATATTCTTAAATCATAATTAATCGAAGCATCCAGAAATTCACAATGTAGTACACATTAAGTAGAGGGGTTTGGAAACAGGACACCGAATCTTGAAGGTTGGGCTACTGAAAGTCTTCATCAGGTGACAATCCGGACTGCAAGAAAGACAATTCAACCAGGATCTGGTGAGTGGGTTGGATGGGAGACCACCAGGAATCCAAATTGCGGATTTGGAATGGTATGTTAAAGAGAAAACACTGAAGTGAAGGCATCTGTAACTCTTTTCATTTTGTGCTTGAGGCTGACTTGGACTCTCCAAGAGCTCACAACCAATTGCATATGGTGCCTTCTGCATTAGCCCAAGGGGACTATATATCCGTGGCCATGATTTTTCCCCCCTTCTCTTTAGTTTTTGGTTCATAGTGTTTGCTTCCAGTTTGTCCATTCTTAACTGATTTACATGAAACTGACCAGAATAGAATTATTCTAGGATTAGTTGTGGCTAACACAAATGCCCTCTGGATTCTGCTTTGGTTTTGGTGGACTTTGCTTTGCATTTTATTTACAAGGGTGTTCCTACCCACCCCCTCATATAGCAGGAAACAGTACTATTTTCAGCAGAAAGGCAAAAACCAAGAAATTATAAACCTATAAATCATTGGATGTATTTGCAACCCCCCAAAAATATTGTGTGGTTTTTGACCCTGAGAAGTTATCCGATTACTCTGGGAGTAAGTTAGGTGGCTTTGTTGTGCTGTAAATACAACAGTAAGACCAGTCTTCACAATCCTAGTCCTCAGTGATGTATTGCTGAAAAGAAGGTGTTACAATGCTTGTATCAACATGTAAAGATACCCGTTTTAGATTTCCTGAATATGGATCTTCCAGACTGGGCTTGTAAATAACATTTTTCTGCATTGAAATAATGAAACTCAAAGCTTTTTGGCATGTGTAAACTGGCTGGCTGGCAAATTACCTTTTCTCTCGGTTTTCAGCCAGAGATGGCAGAGAGAGATGGAACCCAAAAAGTACATTGTTTTCTTCCTAAAAACTGCCCCAACTGCATTGGCCAGGAGGAAATGAAAAAAATAATGGGCAAGGGGGATGGGGGAAGTTAAATGTTAGATCCTATGCCCTACGGCAGAGGTCTCCAACCTTGGCAACTTTAAGACTTGTGGACTTTAACTCCCAGAGTTAAAGGATCAGACAATGCAACATCTTTTGGTCTGCCCTCTCCTACCAGAGCCATGCACTGTCAATGACTTGGAGACTTTCAACACCAAAGCCAGATCCTGCGCTCTGCACTGGACAGGACTTGTGTAGTGACTCGAGAAGAAGAACTCCCAGAGTTCCTCAGCCAGCAAAGCTGAGTCCACAAGTCTTAAAGTTGCCAAGGTTGGAGACCCCTGACCTATGGTTTGTCAGGCCATAGGTTTTATTTCTGGAACGGGACCTGGGAGTGAAAGCCAAGAAGTACTGTACCCTCATTGTAAAGCCATGCTTTTCTTGCCCATTGAATACCATTAGCTGGAGATTATAAGTCCTGGTGGTTGGCTTCAAACAAATATGTGCCCCAAACAAATCACATGGCTTAATTGCTACGGCGTGCACATTGCAGCACTTGGGCGCTTCAGATTGAGTTAGGAACAGCCCACGAGAAATTGGCCACCAACCTTGGCTGAGAATGCCAGGTGTCAGGAAGCAATGAATGATAAACACAAGTCCCAGCCAAAATTCTGATACATGAATTCCATGAGGATCACATGGCATTTAGGGATACCGTACAGCTGATTATGCAGTTTTGTCACTTCTAGGCAAATGTGAGTGGATCTAACAAAGCTGTATTTTCTCTTCTTCCTCCTGCCCACATGGAACAACTTTCCATGGGGTGGGGTGGGGTGGGATTATTTCTAGAAGTTAATTTGGCATGAATTCTGCTATCCTGCCAGTGTGTCACTAACGCTGTTGTTAAAATACTAATGCTCAACTCCTTCATACAACTTCAAGATGTAATTTAAGGATTACACAATGACAATATATTCACTGACCTCTTCAGACTGTTGTAGTGTAAACCCTGCTTCGCTTTGCTGTCAGAATAAAGGACCTTTATTCTTACCACCCATTTCACTGTTATGAAACAAAAAACAGCCTGTATTTTACACCAGTGCTAGCAAATGACCATTTATTTAAGAAAAAAAAAGGTTACTAAGCCATTATTTCCCAAAGTCAAGTGTAACGGGTGCAAAAGGCAAAATACTGTCACAGATTAGAAAAACAGCTCACGAGTTTCTATATATATATTTCAAATATTAAACTTTTAAACAGGATAAAGAAAACAGTGAAGAGAGGGGACTGGAGAATTATACACCTGAAAACCTTGATCCACTATTGGTTCTCTTCTATTGCTCAAAGAAAAAAACGAACAAACGAACAAACTATGCCACCAGTTTCAAAACTGGTCTTGTTTGGCAAACTCCTGAATACCTGGTCATGAGAGAAGAGCAATCTTCCATGCAGCAGAATTACTTTGCCGTTTTAGAGTCAAAGAGATACAGAGAGTAACCCACATTTGACAGAGAAGAGGGAATGGAACAAAGAATCTTTGATTATTATTATTATTATTATTTTTGATACGAGGTAAAATGTTCCAGGTATTTTTGTAAGCATCACGCTGGAATGTCGAGCACAAATAGAAGTACTGCAGAGATGACATCTGGGAAAGGAGAAATAGCTGACACACTGAACACCGTTTCCAAGTTGTTCTCAATCTGTTTGCCCTAAACTAAAACATCTATAAAACCCCAAAAGCATATTCATTACCTACATTTACATGTTCAACATTGAAAGGCAGAGGAGGGCCGAGAAGTGACACATTTGCTAACACGACATATTTTGGGGCTGCCACCTCTTCCTCATGTTTTAACCCATGGCTGACGGCTTCTTCTCATCAAATGTGCACTGAGAGCAGGAGGCTCCATATCCCAAAATATGCCAGCAGTAAAAATGAAAAACCCTCTGCGATTTCTTAGCGGAGTTAGTCAGCAAAGATGGGGGCTTGGGTCCCTTCTTGACAAGTCAGCAGGTTGTACTTCAGAAGGATAGGCCTCATTTTCGGAAACGCAACACATGGTTGCTTTCTTCTCCAGAAGCGGATAGAAGCCTAGAGTTGACCAAGTGTTTTCCCACTGCATTGAGGTCATTCCCAGTTGGTCTTCTGGGCCAAAGGAATTGGCCACCTGAGACGCTGGAGCTTCAGGTAGAACAAAGCAAGACGGATGCTGCCCACCTGTGCTGGGCTTCCCCACGAAAGAACAGGAGTCTGAAAAGTTAGTCCTTGTGTAAATGGCACCGTGGAGTTCAGGAAAGCAGAGGAAAGGGTGCTAGGACAGAAGAAAGGAAAGGAGCAGAAACCGGTTCGCTGGTCCCTGGAGAGAAAACAAAGCTTCATTAACAAAATTTGAAAGCACAGCATGGCTGCTTTCAGGACCTTACATCATCCTCTTGGGACTGTTGGAAGGTATGAGCAATACAAGGCTGTGGCATGGCTTGGCCCCTTGTTAAATGGAAAAAAACCACAGTAGTTGAAGAGCGATTTGAAGTTTTGAATCCCATCACATTAGAAAAGAGGGAATAACCATTTTATCACGTTGCTATTAATATTATTTCCTGCTTATCTTATTGGGAACAAATGGATGGTTTAAGGGCAGGGTAGTCCAACCTTGGCAACTGTTAAGACCTGCAGACTTCAATGACCAGAATTCCCCAACCAGCATGGGTTAGTCCACATCTTAAACTAGCCAAGGTTGGACATCCCTGATTTAGGGAATCAATAACCAGGCTCTTGAGCACATACAGTTGCAATTGTGCTTCTTTCCAATTTGCTTCTTTCGGTAGCAATTTGACAAAGACAGCAAACTGAACAAAGAGCTTGCTTCCAGCCTGTGTTTTTTCTCACAGATTCGTTTCGTTGCCAGCAGTTCCTCCTTTTGTTAAGGCCTTCTAGCATATTTTATTATGTATCCTAAATACATTTTTAATTATGTCTGCTACTGATGCCGAGGGCCCATAAGATATTCAATATTTGGAAGTATTATAAATTGTCTCTTCAAAAAAAGGCTACCTTGAACGAGACTGAATCCTTTTTTTCCACAAAGAACCGATTCACACGAAGTTATGATTTAAATACAGTTTGCTGGGCAATTCATAGCTAGTGGGGGGGGGGGGGGGGGACAGGGTCATAGGTGACCGCAAATTACATCTTGCAGAATTGGCTTGCTGTCAGGATTCCCATCAATCACATTTTCCAATGAAGGCATTTTGTGGGCATAAGATCCAGTAGCCTAGGCTACAATCTTTATAAGATAAGCATGGAATGTACTTCCTGGTTTTAATTCCCATACTGCTCCTTCAGGTTGCACCCCATCCCTGCTTATGGCAATTTGAAAACAGGCACAGGAATGCTTTACAAGTTGACATCTAGATTCACAAATCATATTAAACCGTAAATCATTATAAACCAATGACTGATTTTATGCCTTCTGGGCAAAAACTCCGTTAGGTATGTTTTCTTTCCTCCCACTGAAATGTATTTCTGATTCTTGGAGATTGCCTGGACAAGAGATTCTTGGAGATTGCCCTGCAGTTTTCTCCGCTGTTTTTTTTTTTTTTTCCAGAAGTGGCTTGCCATTGCCTCCTTCCTAGCTCTGAGAGGGAGTGGCTGGCCCAAGGTCACTCTGCTGATTACGCTTTTTAGTTCAGTTCCAACTAGGGCGCAAGTCATGCAAGATGCCCTCTACTCAAGCTCTTCCATCACCCTCCAGCATGGCCGTATCGCATCCAAACTCCCAGAAGACACCTAGGTCCACCTAGGTTATTCCAATTCAGACGAAGCAGAAAAGCGACATATCTCTAAGTCAGCAGACATGGCTTCAGTGTAAAATTAGACATGAAAAGCTAGAAAAGGATTGCAGGTAATGCCAACAATGTATATTGCCCCAGGCAAATGGTCTCTTCCAGGAGAAAATGAAAAAACAAAATAGGTAGTTTTTGACTTATAACCATTGATTTAGTGACCGTTCAAAGTTATAATGGCACTGAAAAAAGTGACTTATGACCGTTTTTCACACTTACGACCATTGCAACATCCCCCCTGGTCACGTGATTTACATTCGGATGCTTGGCAACTGGTTCATATTTATGACGGTTGCAGAGTCCCAGGACGATGTGATCCCCCTTTTGCAACCTTTTGACCAGCAAAGACAATGGGGAAGCCAGATCCACTTAACAACCGCAGTGCTTCCCTTAACAACTGTGGCAAGAAAGGTCATCAAAAGGAGCAAAGCTCACTTAACAAATGACTCGATTAGCAACATAAATTTTGGGCTCAATTGTGGTCGTACATTGAAGACTACCTACAATTAAGAAACCCACGATTTAAAAGGCAATATAAAATGTTAAAAAGTCATTTTCGAAGCCCCTATTACCAGGTCCTCATTTGGAGAGAGAGCAACCAGAAAAATGAAAAATCAGAAATCGTTTTCTTTCCTCTTCTATTGCCCCACACTTGCCAGTGGCTCACAGAATTATAACATAGCAAAGTTTAGGGATAACAACTACTGGAGCGAAACCAATAGCCCATTATCAATCTGGAATTTCCAGGTTATTCCTGGCCTAAAAAGCACTGACAAATCTTCAGCCAGCACAGCAGATGGAAAACAGGATGGTTTCCAATGGGAGTAGTTCAGTCAACAAGAGTTGGGACTGTAAAACATGCCAGGAGGACAACATTTTTAAACTTCAACCCACAGGAGTGTGCCAACATTCATGCACACAAAATATAACATAGATGTCAAGATCTTAAAACACCAGTCACTGACACTTTATCATCCCATAAGATCCGTATATACCATCCCTAATGTGCTTTATCCTGGTTTTTAACCACATCACCTTCCATGCAAGGGTGTAATTAGGTTCTTAAAAAAAGACTTTCTAAGTTAAGAAAAGTATTAATTGTTAATGAATTACTGAGACTTTTATGCCACTTCATTCCAGAATGAGGTGGCTTTTTGTCTACCTAAAATCCTCCTTTCTGGCTACGTTCTGTTCTATTCAGATCATTTTAGTCAAAATAAATTATTTAAAAGTAAAAAAAAAAAAAGGTGGGCTTGGAAACCAACTGCTTTTTCAAGTTTTGGCACGCCATTTGCCAGAACATCTTGAAACATCTTACTGGCTGTAATATAGTTTTCCAGCAGTTCTTTGCGATTTCTTTGGAAAGACCAAAAATTTGCTTGAATCCGCATTTTCAAAACCTGAGCATCCTTGTGGTGCCCAAGACAGTTTAAATGGGGATAAATACTACCACCCCTGCCATTTATTGAGAGTGCTCCTGTTATTTTAATTTGCAAGATTTCAGTCCAAGCCTCATAATCTCCACTTCCTCAGCCAGTCTGTATTTCAAAGACTGACATGGCCAGGTTCTATGCTGTGCATGTTGGCAAGCTGAAGATGCAGGTAAATGGTTTAGACATAATATCATGTATTAATTTAATTTATAGTCCACATCTTCAAGAACAGGGGAGAAAAGGAATTCTGGCCCATGCAACAAGTAAAAAACAGCAATAATTCATTCCGCGGCCACTAAGTGGCTCCTTGAGCGTATTAGAATTAATGGCTCTTCCAAGCTCAAAAAGCAGATGTTTTTTCCATAACGGGGTTGCCAATTGAGGCAAGCCTTATGCAACTGTACATTAAAAACCAAGACAAAAATGTACGTACATGGTTAGAAGCAAATAAAAAAATTCTTTTTCACTGGGGTAGTTTGAAATAAAGACGCCCGTTACCCGCTACACCACCACTCATTAATATTAATGGTGAATCATTGTACATTATTGTAGCAGAATTTTGGAGGTTTTGAAATGCCTAGATTTTATCAGTTATTGGGGGCATATGAGTTACATTCTAATTTATTTAGGGCACTGCGAGGGGGTGTTTGTTCCTTAAGAGTGTTGGTAGAATAGTCAGATAACTGGAATTTTGGATAGGGAGGTTTTGGTGAAGCACGGTTCAAGTTCAACAGTTACGTATTCATAATATTTACCTTTGACATCAAAGGTTTATCTTCCACTGCTCACACCTCTGTCTTCATAAATGGTAATTTCGACCTGTAGAGAACATCTATTAAGGAACATTGCCAGGGTTCCAATTAACCAACTCTAACCAATAAACTCCGAGACAGGCATTCCTCAAAATTCCATTTTATTAGAGCTGTCATATTGACACACCTGGGAAAAACCAAATCTGAGAGTTCCGGGTTTTCTCCTTCCCAAAAGAGAAATCAAAGATCCATCCCCTGCACCCATCAGTCCTTTACATGGTCTAATCAAACATCATCCCAACTGGAGACATCCCTTCAGTCACTCCCCTCCAGGTGCAACATGTCCTTGACTTCTAATTGCCCAATTTTCTATGAAATCCCCCCTCCTGAATTCCCAGGCACTAAATGTGGCAGCCTTGAAGCTTCTAAGTGAAATATGGCTTCCAAGGCTGACAGAAAATATCCTGCAGAGCAAGTCAGGAAGATGAAAGAAACGGAGGGAGATAATAGAGTTTAATCTAGATTTATAACTTGACATCCTTCAGAAGTGCTGGACTTCTAATGTTGACATGGAGGCCAGGGATTTTGGAAGCTGAAATTCAAGCTCTAGGGATGCTACCAGGAGAGAGAGGATTGCTGCATTTCTCTTTGCAATTGTTTCTTCATGTGTAAATAGCAGTATTACAGTATTTGAGAGGCTGCCACAAAGAAGAGGGGGTCAAATTATTCTACAAAGCACCAGAGAGCAGGACAAGAAGCAATGGTTGGAAACTAATCAGAGAGAAGCAACTTGAAATTCAGAAGAAACATTCTAACAGTGAGAAAAATTAACCAGTGGGGAACAACTGGCCTTCAGAAACCATGGGTGCTCTATCACTGGAGGTTTTTAAGAAGAGACTGAACAGTCACTTGTGTGAAGTGGTATAGAATCTTCTGCTTGAGAAGGGGGACTGGGCTAGAAGACCTCCAAGGTCCCTTCCAGCTCTATTCTATTCATTCATTCTCCTTCTGGTGACAGAATTGCCCCAAGAAGCAAAAACACACACACTCCCTTGGTAGCAATCTTGAATATTCAGAGATATGGAAGGGCATTTCTTCTAAAAGTCCATAAGCTAACCAGAATCTAATCATGGCATCTTAAATGACAGGCCTGTTAATTGGGGCTGATTACGTAAAGGGATGTTTGCTATAGAATTAAGGAGCAGAACTGAAATAAATAAAAGTAACCATCACAGCATGAATCCTGGAACATCAAAGTCATCAACAATTTCACCTTACTCCGTCATTTATTTTTAAAAAGCCACAATGTGGTTTTTCAAGCGCATGAAGAGATGAAGAAAGAAAGTCAATCCACAAGCTAGCAAATGTTTAGGAACCCACAGGAAAGGATACAACTCTTAGACCCCGCTCAATGGGGTCAGTCAAGAGGAGGCCTTGTGGAGCGTAGATCTTCTCGTTTTGCTCCTGAATGTACTTGGCAATTTTCTTTAGAACCTGGAATAAAAAGACAGATGCTTGTTTCAATTCCAGTTGTTACAAACTCTTGGTAATGCTTTTAAATGAGGAAGGTCTGACAAGAGGGAGATTCATGAACATGTTTAAGCAAATCACTCTCTCTTACAATCACCCTCACAGAATTAATTATTGTTATGGGAGCCCTATATTGTGATTAAATAAAACACATTCCAGATAAAAATACTGGTACTCAACTCACAAGCTTCATGAGCAAAGGTTAAATCATTAGTTGCTATAGTAGCAGGGAATCATTATATAATTTAACATCATTCTCATAGAATTTTTTTAAAAAACCCACGTGCTTTCTTATCACAGGACATTCTTGTGTTTAACTAACTAACCCAGCCAACTCACCCACCCATGATTTAATGATCTGACTCAATTGTCTTGGTTTCCACAAGACTGAACCATAACCTCAATGTACACACATTACACTGGGCCACAAACTGGAGCACACCACATTTTAGCTCAAAATACTGTATACAATATACATTATGCCCAAATATAAAGTAGCCCAGAACACCAATACAATTGTTTACAGCCACTAGGAGAAAAAAAGTTTTCTACCATCAAGGTCAACTCATGGTAATGTCATGGACACTTTCTTGAAAAAAAAACCCTATAATTTTCCTAGCAGCAATGTGGAATACTATTTTCCATTCTGCCATGATATTTGTTTTCTTAGTCTAGTCTATATCCCAATAGTTCCCCATCCAAGTATTGGATCCTGATTATATTTAACTTCCTTACGCACAGAATACCTGCAAGCTATTCTCACAAATGACTCTAATCTCTCCCTGCAATGATGGTATGATGTTGTACATAATTGGGCACACACATAAAATATTATTCTCTTGAGACAATGCTCCCAACAACTACAATGGCAAGTGCACCCTTGCCACCAACCCCAGTGGAAAAACTGAAAGGTTGTTTGACACAGAAATGGATGTTGCCTGGATCACAACGGAGTAGCCACAACATGTATCACTTAAAATCTTTGTAAAAGGTTCTATTCAACTAGAGACAGAAGTCAGAAGACAGAAGTGGAGTGCTTGGAAAGTATTTTATCCCAAGTTCAGAATAGGCAACATTGTGAAAGCCAACTTGGCTGGAATAATTGTGTTCTGTGTCTATTTTCAAAAAGAGAATACCACAAAGGCCCTCTCAGTAGAGAGACCTCTGAGTAGCCACAGACTGGCACAAAATCCCGATGATATAAAATCAGGAACAGAAGCTATTAGCGTGAAACTGATACTCCCTGGCAAAGTCAGAGTACCCTGTCATGCTGACTTCTGAGAAAATATGACCTTTTCTAAATTTTCTACAAGATCATTATCTGGCCAAAAACAAGGCTTTTAAGGCCAGGAAAATGGTGGGTGGAAAAAAAAATGCCATTCATATTTTTTTTCAGGAAAGCCACCCTGAAATGTTATCAATGGCAGGAAAGACAACTAGCTAGTAGGGGCAATAGGAGTATGGAATGGAAGCAGCAAAAGTTATTTTCGGTGGCTGAAGTTATGGCAATAAAACCCTAAGTGAAATAGAAGGAGGATATCCTGCTTGAGGCAGCTCAAGGCAGCCTTCATAGCACCATGCTGTTCTCAAAAGGAGCCTGTGTACTCAACCACACAATTCATTGGTTGATTTTAAACCAGGTTTATTTCTCTCCTGTTTTACAAGGCTCCTTGTAGAAGCACAAAAGGAAGATTCCACAGGTATTCTGGTTCTTTAAAAGAAGGCAGTAGAAAAAGGAGTACGAAGAGCCTTTCTCCAATGTATTGAAGTACAACTCTAAGAGAGATGCAACCTAGAACCAAGGAAAAATTTTCTGACAGTTAAAATCAGTGGACTGGCTTGCCTTCAGAAGCTGCTATGTAAATGTTCTTTTGAATCATTCACAATTGACTGAAAGCATTGTATGAAGCCATAAATCATGGTTTATAAGCTGGAATGATTAGGTTCACACAATACACTAACTCTGCTTAGCAAAATGCAGGAACAAGATTCCACTGTGATTATCTCCTGGCCATACCCTTGTTTTCATATTCCATTTGCCTACTGCTTTTATAGTTATTTGTGTTTTTATCAGTTTTTATAATTTCATTGCTTTGTAAGATTTTCATGTTCTTGTGAGATAAACTACAAGAAGTCTCTTTTTTTAATGTTGCGACATATCAACACAAGAATTAAATAAATTGTATCTGCCTTGTCTAGAAGGAAAAAAAACACACATAATGGAACATTTCCCCATCTAAACAGAACCTGTGCTAATCTAGCCTTCCTCTTGATGTAGTTAATTTTTTCATAGGAAGACACTTTAATTTATACCAAAATATTCTATCATGTGATACAGCTCTATCATAGGGAACAGATGCCGGAGAGTGAGTCCTAATAGATGAAGCTAAATACATCTGTAACTACTATCAAAAAATCAGAATGGAACATGACATTCTTGACCATAGAATAGAAGCAATAAACCACATCCTGTTCAGGCTTTAATAAATGACGTTTAACAGGATGTCTTTCCAATATTTTATTGCAAAGGGATTAGATGCTGTTCCTTCTGCGGAATTTTTTTTTCTGCCATCAAGCCTCCAAGTTGATATACATTACCCTTTTTTTTCTTTTAGGGATAGGAAAGGAAGTCAGCTGACCTTTTCATAATGTGTCTCCATGCACAGAAATATAGTGTAGGCAGTCAAGCAAGCCAAGCACCCTTCCAGATAGGACTGGCTCCCAAGTTTCTCCGCTTCAGCATAAAGGTTATTCAGGGTCCTTACAGTTTCTTCAAACTGCTGCCTGTCAATCTGAACAAAGGATCACATTTAGAAACAAACATTCAGTCAGGTACAAAATCTACTTTCTTGAATGGAAACAACCTTCAACATATTTAGATGAAAGCCATATGCAATTTCAATGGCTCAGATTCCCAAGAAATAGAATTTGACTTCTTGGATGAAAAATTATATGTTGGGAGCCTCGTGTGCAGAACTGGGGCTAAGGAAACAATTACAAGTTTTAAAATAGTCACAGAAAGAATGCAATTTCCTTCAGAAAAGCATTTCAATATATTTTTTCAAAGCTGCTCCTGGCACAGCACAATTCACAAAAGAAAGCAATCAGCTGCTACAATGAAAACAGTATGTTTTTCCTTGGTGGAACTGCTGATCAAAAGATTAAAAGGAGAAATCATATTTGCCTTTGCTTTCAACACTGATATCCACCCAGCATAAGTCGCCAGTAAATTAGAGTATTTGAGAACAAAAATACCAGAAAATTCTCAACAGCAGAGAAAAGCTTGACCCACGTAGCAAGAACAGTAATTCCAGAACATACAAATGTTAATTATTCTTAAACCATTAAAGACGACACTACCATGATTAGATTTAATATACAGTATTTTTTCTCCTTTTCTTTCACTTGGAAGCTGAAAGGTGTTTTGAGGCAGAAATCTCAGGCTAGATCCACTTTGTTATATAATTTATTAATTTTTATTGTGCCTTTATTACTTACTAGGAGAATTGTTCTACACAATAAAGTTTACTTCTTAGCAAATATAAAGTTTACTTATTCGCTGTCAGATTCCTAGTTACTTATATCACAAATTTTGATTTTCCTCCTGTCCGGTTTTATTCTTTTGGCTAGTGGCAGATTCAAACCTGAATAATGTAACTCCAAGAACTGAAGCCCAATTGAGAGATGCTGGGACAGGATGTTCTGTGTTGTTTTAGTTACCACTGTAATAAAGAGATTTCCACAGACAACACTGGCTCTTGTGTGGTTAATTGCTTGCGCTCAGCAATCAGCCGGACAAACCTGTTTTGCATACTTCTTAACAGGAAGTAGGCACCATCAAAGGGTTACAGCTCTGAGACTTCACATCCAAAGCTTATGTCTGTCGTATAAGCTTAAATCCAATCAAAAGTTACCATCCTACGAAAATCAAAGGTATGAGAAACCAAAGAATTAAATTGGTAGAATTGAAATATTTGCCTGTCACAGAAGAGAAATAAAAGGAGGCTCTGAAACTCTTATTAAATGATTCAGTGGTTTCTATAACAGCTCTTTCAAAATGTGCATGGTTATAGGATTTCAGTTAAAACAACACTACTGATCTCTCATTTGTTGCTCTAGAAGATGATCTCCCATACTTTGCTTTGAAAAAGATGGCTTTTTTCTGCACCTCTGTCACTATTTATTTCAGTTTAATTATAAATATAATTTACAATCTTGAGTGTCAAATTTAAAAAAAAAAATCCCAAAGACAGAATGTTAAAACAGCTAAAGACAACTGATGCAGAAATCCAGAAGAAATAAAGTCCAGAAGAAACACAACTTTGCAGTGAAGATTGTGTAGGAGGAAAGCCTCATTAGTCTACAACAGGTCTTCAGATTTGAGCTTTAAGACTTGTGGACTTCAACTCCCAGAATTCTTCCACCATTCATGTTAGGTCAGGAATTCTGGGAGTTGAAGTCCACAAGTCTTAAACTTGCCAAGTTTGAAGACCCTTGGTCTACAATCACCCAAAACCAGGAGATTGGTAGGATTTTTTCCAACCAGCAAATTCCATTAAAAGACATAAATTGCAGCCGATCAACTTGCTAGTCAGAAAAGTTGCTACCATATTCTTTTTGATTCTATGTAATGTCAACTGCATGAAATGACAATTTTAACTTAAGGGAGAATCTATCCTTTCCTTTCAAAAAAGTACTTTCATTGCTTTCAAAAAGCCAAAAAATGTTTTCATACCGAGTGATTTTAGTTGTATATAATTACTGCTCTGTCATTAGCCTTTGTTTATAAAAGGGACAGCAACATAGAAATCACTGTTAACCCTTCCTCTATTCTCTGTTCCACCCAGCCCAAGGCAACAATTAATGATGGGGGTTGGTGTTCTTTGAGCTTGGTAGTTTTCTTGCAGATGTTTCATTATCCAAACTAGGTAACACCATTGGCGCGAGTAAGGAATGGAGTTTGCTCTCTATTTATATTCTTGTGGCTTGCCCTGTCATTGTTGTTGGGATGTTCTTAGAGATTTAGGTTCTACCAATCTCTAAAATCCACCTATACTTAGTATTATCAGAGCTAATTTTATGTAACTTGGCTCTTCATTTTTCATAACTGTTGAAGCAAATACAATATAACGTAGTGCAATTTAATGAAGCCTTTGTAGCCCTTTCAATAAAACAGCCTTAGATTGGGCATGAGCAACTCAAAACTCTCCCATCAATGATCGTTGTAAGACAGCTAGGAACTGGAGTTTAGTAAGTGACAAATCCTAGTCACTGAAGCCAAAGCATAAAGGGGAGCACGGAGGTTTCCACAAACATGGGAGGAGAGTGCTGCTAGTGGATCCACAAAGAGCTGAAGCATCTGCTGTGTGAACTCTTGCAAAGTTGCTGATACAAAAGACACAACTGACAGAATGCCTTCACACTAACTGTCCATCCCTTGCAGCAGAATACTCCCAAGTAATTCTTTGCTTCGGATCCATGCTAGTTCCTCACTTTTTAATTAAAATACCTACCGTAGTAGATACAGATTCAGCTGAGATACAGAACCAAGCAAGCCACTATGAAAGGTGGAAAATTTGGTCCCTCAAGCACAGTGCGTTTTATTTTGATTTGTCAATCGCTTACAAGATAATAGGTACAAGTATATACATAGTTATGAATACATGAAATGGGTACATATAAGAAAAATAAAAGAAACAATAGGACAGGGACGGTAGGCACATTGGTGCGCTTATGCACGCCCCCTACAGACCTCTTAGGAAAGGGGTGAACAGTCTAAGGTTAAAGTTTTGGGGTTGGGGGAAGAAACCACAGAGACAGGTAGAGTATTCCAAGCATTGACCACTCTGTTTGCTGAAGTTGTATTTCCTGCAATCAAGTTTGGTGCGGTTTACCTTGAGTTTGTATCTATTGTGTGCTCTTGTGTTGTTATGGTTGAAGCTGAAGTACTCATTGACAGGTAGGACATTGCAATGTATGATTTTATATACCATACTTAGATCGGACCAAAGACAGCGTAATTCAAGGTTTTCTAGATCTAGAATTTCAAGTCTGGTGGCATAAGGTATTCTATAACTAATAGAGGAATGGAGAACTCTTCTTGTGAAATATTTCTGGACTTTCTCAACTGTGCTAATATCAAATAAATAATGTGGGTTCCAGATCAATGAGCTGTATTCAAGTATTGGTCTAGCAAATGTTTTGTATGTTCTCGTTAGTAGTGTGATATTGCCGGAGAAAAAGTTACGCAGGATTAAGTTAACAACTCTTAATGCCTTTTTGGCTATGTCGTTACAGTGGGCTCTAGCACTTAGGTCATTAGAGATGAGTACTCCAAGATCCTTGACAGAGTTTGGATCATCAACAAGGTCTTGACTATTCAGCTTGTATTTTATTTTCTGATTTTTTTTTTGCCCATATGTAAGACAGCATTTATTTGTTGATATTTGAAGTTGCCATTTGTCTGACCATTCTGACACACAGTCAAGATCTTTTTGAAGGGTAGCAGTATTGTCAGCGGTGTTGAATAGCTTTACATCGTCAGCGAATGCAGTTGCTCTTAATATGATCACAGAGGTCATTTGTGTAGAGTATGAAAAGAGTTGGTGACACCACTATTGACAGGTACAGAATTTGATAGGACACTCCCAATTTTGACCACTTGTTGTCTGTTTGACAGGAACACTTCTATCCAGTTCTATAGTTTTCCAGAGATATGTTATATGGATCCAGCCAGTTTTGGCTTGTTAAAGCTAGGGATAGTTTAAAGCTAGGGATTACTCACCCGATTTTCCAACTCTGAGGGGAATTTGGTCTGGAACTGGCACTTGGTGCCACTGCTGTAGTCCCTTTGGATGAAGACCTTGCTGGCAACAGGCGGCTGCTGTGGCCTCATCTCGCAGCTCAAACTGGCCAGTCTACGTGTGAAAAGACAGATAAGGTATCAAAGTATGTCCCACTATTATCAGGTCACTCTAGTTTTATATCCCGTGTGCTGGCTGCATTGGAACATGTGCCTGGCTGATCAGCTCTCTGGTTCTACACACTGGGCAACTATTATGATCAATTAAACAGTCCTATACATTTGGCATACATACTAAAGGCATTATTCCCTCTACTTAAAAAGGATGAGTATTTAATATGTATAACATTGTTCTAGTTATGAAATACAAGTGATGTTCAACATCCTGCTTTTTGTACTGTAATCTTGAATGTACTCCAAGATGGCTCTTTGAAACATAATTCAGCTCTCCTTGCAACTCAAGAACCTCACTGTTGTTGTTTTTAAGGTCAGTGAGGAGAGATTGAAAAGACTGGGAATATTTAGATAGCAGTTTCCAAATGTATGAAAAGAATGGGCCTTGTTTCCATCATCCCAGAAGGCACAGCATGGATCGGTAATCTGAAGTCAGAGGAAAGCATATCCCAACTGAGTGTTAGGACAACCTTTCTAATGATAAGAATTCAGCAGTGAAAGCAATGGCCTAGGGACTATGCCTATTTTAAACAGATTCAGTGGCTTCCAAGGCATATACCATCTCTAAGAGTCTATGCCAGTAAGAGGTGCATGATCTATTGCTAATTTTCTCTGTCTCAAAGATCCAGAGCTTGTTCCACCGTTGGCTCACCTCAGCACTAAGAATTATTATTTAACATATTGCAATTGAATCTTTTAGCTTAAGAATTCCCATGAATGTACTGGTGGAAACAGGGCTGGTGTAATCAGAGCAAAACTGCTCCCTCTTGACGCAGGTCCAACACCCCAGTTCAAATTGCCTCTCTGCCCCAAAATTTATTTTTTATTTACTTATATGTATCCTGCCTTTACTATGTTTACAAATAACTTAAGGCAATGAACATATCCAACATACCTGCCTTCTCCTATTTTCCCCACAACCACCACTCTGTTGGGCTGTGAGTGAGTGACTGGCCTAAAGTCACCCAGCTGGCTTTCACAACTAAGGCAGGACTTGAACTCAGTCCCCAGCTTGCAACCCTGGTACCTTAACCACTAAACCTAAACTGGCTCCCATCAAATCATAGAAAGGGTGTTGAAATTCATGCAGATAAGACAGGTTGCCTTAGACCAGCCAATCACAGCCCAATCATCCGTGGTGGCATAGTGGCTAGAGTGCAGCATTATAGACTAACTCTGTCCCTGCCAGGGGTTCAATCCTCACCAGGCTCAAGGCTGACTCAGCCTTCCATCCTTCCGAGGTCAGCAAAATAAGGACCCAGATTGTTGCGGACAATGGGCTGACTCTTTAAACCGCTTAGAGCTGGCTGTAAAGCACTCTGAAGCTGTATATAAGTCTAAGTGCTATTGCTATCAACACCTGACATGAGCCATTTGATGGCAGCTGATGCTGGAGACAAAAATAGCGTTTAATATAGGCTATAAGTCTCCAGCATAAAGGGCATAATACTTCTGGGCAAACAGCTCAATTGCTTAGGTACCCAGAGTAAAGCATTACCCTACTCCTATTTTTGATGTCAGCAAAATGAGGACCCAGATTGTTGGGGATGCAATAAACCACTTAGAGAGGGCTGTAAAGCACTGTGAAGTGGTATATAAGTCTAAGTGCTATTGCTACTTGTCTCCCATCTAAATAGAAACCGGGGTATCTTGTCTATGGTTTCTTTCTCCCTGATGTGGATGGATACGAAATGCCAATTTTTTGATAGCTTCAGAAGAGGCTCTTATTTAAAATCATTTTCACAATTGGAGAGACAAGAGCAAAGTCTTTCCTATGGTGGCTCCCCATTTTGATAGCAGTGCTTTTCGCCCGTCACAAGCTATTGATACCCTCTTTCCATCTTTGAACTCCAAATCAAATCAAATCAAATCAAATCAAATCAGGACAACTGCATCCACGAAGCACTTTAAAATGCGCCCTATGCTTTCGATGTCCTCCTTTCCTTTTGAGACCGACTTTCCTCCAACTCCCTTCTCCAGTCCAAAGCATCAGGGAGTAAAAGAGGGAACCCCAGGTATAAAGCCCAGAAACCTACAGTCCAGAAATTTATACCAATTTCCCTCTCTCTTTCCTACAACTGCAAAAGCCAGGGGTGAGGTATGGGTACGCTTTTCTATGTGCCACAGCCTTGCAGGGCATCGTTTCCTGCCCCATCTCCGTTTTATGCCCTGTAACAGATAACAGATTAATCAGAGTTGGAAGGGATCCTGTAAGTCATCTAGTCCAACCTCCTGCCCAAGTGGGAGACTCTACACCATTTCTGACAAATGGCAGTCCAGTTTCTTCTTGAAAGCCTCCAGTGATGAAGCTCCCACAACTTCTGAAGGCAACTTTTGTTCCATGGGTTGATTGTTCTCACTGTCAGAAAATTCCTCCTTATTTCCAGGTTGAATCTCTCCTCCTTGTTCAGTTTCTATCCATTATTCCTTGTCTGGCCTTCGGGTGCCTTGGAGAATAGCCTGACTCCCCTCCTCTCTGTGTAAACCCCTCAAATATTGGCAGACTGCTATCCTGTCTCCCCTGGTCCTTCTCTTCACCAGACTAGCCAGGCCCAATTCCTGCAACCATTCACTGTATGTTTTAGCCTCCAGTCCTCTCATCATCCTGGTTGCTCTTCTCTGCACTTTTTCTAGAGTCTCAACATCTTTTTCATAGTGTGGTGACCAAAACTGGATGCAGTACCCTAGGTGGAACCCTACTCCTATTTCCGAGGTCAAAGAGTCCTTTGTGTGTGTGTGTGCGCGCTTTTGTGTTTGCACTCATGCACAAACTCTATGGCTCATTTTTCACCCCTTCATATATTTCAGATTGACACCACACCCCAAAATAAGAACCATACACGATACAAAAATGATTCCATCCACGCCACTTCAACCCAGCCTACCTCGAAGAATAAAAATAAGGATAACATTGATCCATCCTCTAAGAGACTCCCGTGTGTGTATGTGTGTGTGTGTGTGAATATCCATCACTTTGGAGAAGCCTGGCTTATGCCAGAGAGCCAATATAACCCCCCCCCCAAAAAAACACCCTCTCCTCCCCCCCCCAAAGAAAAGCAAAGCCTGGGGACTCTTCCTAAGCAGCAGCCCCTTTATATGGCAGCTCAGGGGCTGAAGTCCATTCCGCCAAGGACAGGGAGGGCAGGAAGGAAGGAAAGGGAGGGGGGGGGATTTAGATGTTTAAAGGTGGGGTGTGTGTGTTTTAAATTAGACATTTTCGCCTAAGGCGGCTGCCCAAAAATCAAGGCCATAAGGAGACCCTCCCTCACCCCCAGGAAGCCCCCTCCCCACCCCCCACCCCTCTCCCAGCGCTACAGGGCCAGCCTTTTTTTTCTCACAAGTTTAATTCCCCCCCCCCTTAAATTGCCATGGGGCTCCCCCCTCTTTTCAGCCTCCCTTCCCCCCTCCCAGGAAGAAGTGCCCTGAAGCCCCCCACCCAAGAGAGACAGGACCACCGCCCGGCGGAGAAGGGACGCCCCTTTCCGCCCACACGGCCTGAGGGGAGGGGGTGTTTCCCAGCCCCGCCTCAGAAAAAGAACAACAACCCTCCGAGGTAGGCCAGGCCGGGCTGTCAACGAGTCGGATTCCCGCCAACCGACATTTCCCCCCCCCCCCCCGCCCCGCCCCCCCCCCCCCCCCCACCGGCCCCTCCCCCCCCTCCCCCCTTCTCCCCCCCCCCCCCCCCCCCCCCCCCCCTCCCGCCGCCCCAAAGCCCCCCCTCTCTTTCCCCCCCCCCCCCCCCCACCTCTTGCCTGAAAGTTTTGAGGGCGGGGCAAACTCTTACGGCCGCTGGGCTTATGAGGCCCGCGTCGTAGATTTATACTTTGTCAGGTCTGTACGAGAGCGGTCCTCGCGCTCCCGAGTGGGTCGCTTCCGGGTTCCTCTGGAAGGAAAAGAAAGGCTTTGTAAGGCCCCACCTGGCCAACCTTGCTTTTTTTTTTTTTTTTTTTTTTTAAGGACTGGTGGTGGGTTTCAAAGCCTTCTGGCCACATTGGTAACTTGAGGGGAAGAGAGAAGCTGCTGAACGAGGCTTCCTTGGGATGAAGGAAAGCACTAACCTGCTTTCCACCTCCATTCTCCTGTGCAGGACAACCAAAGAAAACACAGCCAACCAACGGGGACTTGGGAGGTGAGGAATAGATGGGGGCGAGGCCAGTCAGAGGCGGTATTTGCCGGTTCTCCAAACTCCTCAAAATTTCCACTACTGATTCTCCAGAACCGGCTGAATGCCACCTCTGCATACGATGAACGGTTGCAGGAACCGGGCCTGGCTAGTCTGGAGAAGAGAAGGACCAGGGGAGATAGGAGAGCAGGCTTCCAGTATTTGAGGGGCTGCCACAGAGAGGAATGGGGTCAAGTTATTTTCCAAGGCACCTGTAGGCCAGACAAGGAATAATGAATAGAAACTCAACAAGGAGAGATTTAACCTGGAAATAAGGAGAATTTTTCTGACAGTGGAACAATTCCACTGTGGAATTGTATAATAACAATATAATTCACCATGGAACAAAAGTTGCCTTCAGAAGTTGTGGGAGCTTCATCCCTGGAGACTTTCAAGAAGAGACTGGACTGTCATCTGTCAGAAATGGTGTAGGGTCTGCTTTGGCAGGGGGTTGGACAAGAAGATCTCCAAGGTCCCTTCCAATTCTATTATTCTTTATTCTGGACCTCAGTGGAGCAGAGTATAATATAATATCTATAGATCTATAAAGCCTTAGTAAGACCACACTTAGAATACTGCATCCAGTTTTGGTCATCACACTGTAAAAAAGATGTTGAGACTCTAGAAAAAGTACAAAGAGCAACTAGGATGATAAAGGGACTGGAGACTAAAACATGAAGAATGGTTACAGGAACTGAGCATGGTTAGTCTAATGAAGAGAAGGACATGGGGAAACAGGATGGCAGTCTTCCAATATTTGAGGAAAGGGTCAAGAGAGGAAAGGGTCAAGCTATTCTCCAAGGCACCTGAAGGTGAGACAAGGAAGAATGGATGCAAACTGAACAAGGAGAGATTTAATCTGGAAATAAGGAGAAAATTTCTGAGAACAATCAACCAATGGGACAGAAGTTGCCTTTGGAAGTTGCGGGAGCTTCATCACTGGAAGCTTTCAAGAAGAGACTAGACTGCCATTTGTCAGAAATGGTGTTAAGGTCTCCTGCTTGGGCGAGGGGGTTGGACTAGATGACCTACAAGGTTCCTTCCAACTCTATTAATCTGTTAATCTCTTGCTAGGTGAAGTATTTTAAATATTGTAATGTGGTCTTAGTAGGCAATTGATATAAAGCCTCCTGACTTGTCAGACCAACCTGTCAGGAATTGGACCAGAAAACTTCTTCTAGTCCAAAGAGAATTGGGGACTAAAACACACAATGAACAGTTGCAGTCACCGGGCATGGCTAGTCTAGGAAAGAGAAGGACCAGGGGAGACATGATAGCAGTCTTCCAGTATTTGAGGGGCTGCCACAGAGAGGAGGGAGGTCAAGCTATTCTCCAAAGCCCCGAAGGCCAAACAAGGAATAATGGATGGAAACTGATCAAGGAGAGATTCAACCTGGAAATAAGGAGGAATTTTCTGACATTGAGAACAATCAACCCATGGAACAAAAGTTGCCTTCAGAAGTTGTGGGAGCTTCATCACTGGAGGCTTTCAAGAAGAAACTGGACTGCCATCTGTCAGAAATGGTGTATGGTCTCCTGCTTGGGTAGTGGGCTGGACTAGATGACCTACAAAGTCCCTTCCAATTCTGTTATTCTGTATGACACGGGTTGCTGCATGTTCTTTCCATTTGGAAACAGATGCAGTTTTGCATGAGTTGGGACCAGATTTGGAAAGAGGAGCAAATTTATTTATTGCTAAGAATGGGAGACTTTAAAACCACCATGTCCCATATGCATCTGGGATTCAACAAATTTTCTATTTTAGGCAAATTTATTTAGGGCTAAGAATCGGAGGCTTTAAAAAACCACGGTGTCCCAGAGTTTTCACTGCACCAATGAGTGTGCCATTTCTTTTTTACCACACCTCTTGGACAATTTTTATTTTCAAACTTTTATTTATCAAAATATAAAATAGTAAAATACAAAGAAAAACGAGAAACATAGGAAAATAGAGAAGGAGAAAGGGGGAAATGTGTTAGGGAAAAAAGGAAAAGGAAAGCATTGACTTCCAACTCTTTTTGGCACAGACTAACATACGTTTTACTTTTAAATTATAATATATATTAGCCATTTCTTTAACAAGCCTATCTGATCAGCAAAACCCAAAATCAAAGTTTCATTTTTTTTCCTTCTCAAGCACAAAGTCCAAAAGCGGTTTCAAAGTAGAAACAAAATTGAATTGTATTCTTCAATCAAACACTAAATTTAGCCATCTCTGCTAATGCAACCAACTTTTGCAGCCATTTGTCCATTGTGAGAATCAATATCTTTCCATTTTTGTGGCCTAGAGTATTTTTGCTTCTGTCACTTTATGGATACTCCTGAATGTAGTAATTAAGGCGTTGGCTTAACCCCAAGGAAATTAATTTTTGAAAAAGTCTGATTAGAGTTGTGTTTTCACTATTACAATGAGGAGTCATTCCTTGGAATATAGAAGGGAAGATCCACAGAAGCCAGAGCCATATTTAGGGAACAATGAAGACACTTTTCTAGTGCTACACATGGCATCAATCAGAAAATTGGAAATGTTGGCTTTCCAAAATTAGCTGATACATTTCACTTATAGCACGTATTAAATTAAAGCTGGAAATCCCACCTGGTGGGTAGGCTTCAATTCCCAGAAATTCTTGGCCAGAATGGCCATTGCTAAAAATTCTGGGATTAACATCTACATACCTAGAGGGGTACTAAGATTGGGACAACTTGATCTGACCAATTAAAATCGAATCCCCACTGGTTGTTTTTCAGTATGTTGGGTTTCTGCCTTGGATGAACAATTCCAGAGGAGGAAGAAATTACTTTGAAAACAACACTTTAGGTTCAAAAGCGTTGGGTGAATCTAATAATCTTCTCTCGCTCAATGTTTTCTGACCAAAATATTAAGAAAATCCATTATCCACTTGAACAGGCTGAAAAAAAAAATATGACTCCAAATTACCTCAAGGTGTCACACTTTTGCAATAATTGGTGCCTTCTGCCTAGTTCTTTGCAATCAAACCTTTTTAGAAATTGGGGTTTTAAAGTTTAAATACTTGGATTTTTTTCACTTCCCTTCCCTGGCTCTCTGACACTGAATGCAATTCTCCTCTTGCATTTTTTACATAATTGTCTTCTAGACGCCAGAATCCTGGTCCCAGAAAGGTATAGACCAGGGGTCTCCAACCTTGTCAACTTTAAGACTTGTGGACTTCAATTCCCGGAGTTGAAGTCCACAAGTCTTAAAGCTTTGCTGGCTGAGGAATTCTGGGAATTGGAAGTCCACAAGTCTTAAAGCTGACAAGTTTGGGGACCCCTGGTATAGACATAACATGCATAACTGGTATTGGTGCAAGCCGTGGACATTGTCAGTTATAAAGTACAGTCTGCTTTTTTTCTTTTCCCAAGGCAGGAGGGTATAAATGGAAATCATTCTCTATCATTTCAGATAAATTCTAGGTCTTCCATACACTGTGCCAACTATAGTCCATAACCGGCTGCCAAAATTTATATGGCCACGAGGAGGCGCGATGAGAGTTTTCTATATTTTTTGATAATCAGTCTAGATTTTTCCCCCCAGCTAAATTATCTTGGTTTTAAGCCAATTTTGGGTAACAATTTATAGTGGTCACCTCACATAACACACTATGCCCACACTTTGGCCCAGTAACCCACACTGTTAACATGACAGGAGATGCAATGTCTAATGTTTCAAATATTTAATATTTAAGGAATGTTCTTCAATTCAATTTTAAAGAAAATAATTTTTTTTGTACATTTCTGAGTATTGGATGCGGCCCTTGTTATTTTGCCCTTGTTATGCCTCTCAATGGCTGAGAGCCCTTTATCCCAAAAGACAGGATATACTTTTTTCCATAGATGGTAGGTGATTTGCCCCTTTTACCTTAAAAAAAGTTTTTCACATAATTTCCACAATCAAAAATGGGAGGCAACCAACTTCTCCTAGGTAGAATGATCAAAACAGTCTGGCCAGCTCCAGTGGAGATAAGGAGTCCTGGCATCAAGTCATAAAGAGCTTTATAAGTCCAAACCAAATCCCAAAACACTGTCTGGATGAAGATGGCATATTGTCATTTTCTGATTGGAGATTCTTTTCCCTGCTTGTTGGTTCTGTATTTTTCACCACATTCTCTCTAGACTATAAATCCTTTCCCCATAGGTCAAAAAACAATATCCACCTGACATTATGAAGCTAATCCAGAGCCAAAGATGGATGTATTTTCTCAGCAGAGAAGACAACCCAACTTCTTTGGTTTGTGGCTAACAGGAAATGGAGCCTCTGCCCAAGAGCATAGCTATAGACTAAACTGTTTCATAATAGCTTCCAAATGCACAGGGCTTGGGCTAATCTGAAATCTGGGTTTAATGACATTTATATAGAAACTTTTTAACTTAACACAAAGAAGAGGAAAAGAGGAGTATGCATAAGTTGTTTCCAGCTCTAGGGAGCGCTGCTCACCTCCATTACAAAGCCAAAGAGCCAGTGCTGTCCAAAGATGTCTCCCTGGACGTGTGGCAGGCAGGATTAAATGCCTTTGAAGGCGTACAGAATGCTGTTACCTTCCCACCAAAGCGATCCTGATTTTTCTACTCGCATTTTTTACATGCTTTCAAACTGCTAGGTTTGCAGAAGCTGGGATAAGGAACGGGAGCTCACTCCATGATGCAGCGCTAGGGATTCGAACCGCTGACCTGCCGACCTTTTGGATCAACAAGCTCAGCATCTTAGCCGTTGAACCACTGCATCCCTTCTGTTCAATATAAGCAGTGTCAAAGGACCCATCAAGTGGATCATCTTATTGGTTGGAAATTATGTGTGTAAAGCAGAAAAGGAAATGTGGGAGGTTGTTTTTTTTTTAATAAGAAAGAAGGCAAAGAGTAGACAAAGAATGAATCTGTCCACTGACTATGTCCCCAGTCCTTCTGTCCAAGTGTTTTCTTCAGACACTGGTCCAAAGTTTGCATGAACAAAGTCAAGCAGTGGAGCAAATTTAACATCCTTCACTATATTCCTATACACTATACACCCCCTATACACTATTCACTATACACCCCCCTATATTCAGGCGGGCAGACATCTTAATGGATTGCCCAACTGCAAGTTCCTGTTTCGTGGCCTCTGGATTCGTCCAAGGTTCCATTTCTGCCTTTGGCGGTAGACGGCAAACCCACAAAGAAAAGTGGATAATTTAACACATCTTGAACACTTAAGCCAAAGAAAACTAATGGAAAAGAGGAGAGGGGAGGAAATGTGCTTTATGCTTTGTGGAGATGTGTCTATCCAGACCCTCACAGTCTGGGGATACATCACCCTGCCTTATATTAGACCAGCAGTTTGGCAGCTGGGAGTTGGGTGGAGCAGAAGGTGGTCTTCAGCCAATTTGGGCCGGTAACAGAAATTTTGACTGGTTCAGAGAACCGGCAAATACCACCTCTGGCTGATATGGCCGATCAGATGCTAACACAGCAGCCCTGCAAGCTATTATCTACAACCGTGTAGGGGATATTGGACTTATCACAACAACAGCCTGATTAATATCATCATCCTCAATAAACATACAAGAAGCCATAATTTCATATAACATAACAACCATTCCAATATTAGGTCTACTAGCCGCAGCTGCAGGAAAATCTGCACAATTTACCATACACCCCTGACTCCCCTCAGCCATAGAGGGTCCAACGCCAGTTTCAGCCCTACTCCACTCAAGTACAATAGTTGTAGCAGGTATCTTCCTACTAACTCGATTTAGCCCCATATTACAAAATAAGACTATTATAATTATGTGTCTAGTCTTAGGAGCAACTACCACAGTATTTGCTGCTGCCTCAGCAATTACCCACTTTGACATCAAAAAGATCATTGCATTATCCACCACCAGCCAACTAGGACTGATAATAACTATGATTGGATTAAACCAACCATCCCTAGCCTTCCTACATATAATTACCCACTCATTCTTCAAAGCACTTTTATTTCTATGCTCCCCATGTGCCCCATTTTGGCTCCCAGGTAAGTGCAGGGAGGTTTACTAGGCCCAAAACGGGGTGCGGGGGGACTCCAGAATTCATTTTTGCTCCCAGGGGATGCAGGAGACTGAGTGCTGCCTGCAATCGGGACTCCCAACAAATCCACCCCCATTCAAATCATAAGTCTCTAGCCGCATCTCTCAGAAATGATAAAATTGATTTATTGGAAGTGGCCATGTTGGTGTTAGCTGGATGCAGCCGACACTAAAATACATCATTTCCCCCTTGACCTTGGTCTTATCCCCACCCCCTGGATGTATATTCTCCAGTGGGACACATCCATAGCCAAGAGCCATCAATCGTGCTTCTCCAGTAATATTCTTGTGCTCCAACAACTTTGGGCTGCCAGGATGATTATCTAGGCACTTAAGGAATGCACTGTTTTCCCCCACTCTCTTTTTCTGGCAGCTAAAAAGACCAAAGGAGTATCTTTTTAGTTGACACCAGAGGTGGTATTCAGCAGGTTCTGGAGACCAGTTCTGGAGAATCGGTAGCAGAAATTTTGAAGAGTTCGGAGAACCGGCATATGCCACCTCTGATTGGAGATTTTACAGTGTCCTTCCCCTGCCACGCCTACCAAGCCATGCCCACAGAACCGGGAGTAAATTTTTTTAAATCCTGCCACTGGTTGACACCTGTCACACACCCCTGGCCACACCCACCCTGGCCACAGCCACCCAGCCGTTCATTAGGGCAGAGAACTGGTTGTTAAATTATTTGAATCCCACCATTGGTGTGGACCATTGCTTGCTGGGCAATTCCGGGAGTTGAAGTCCACCCAATGTTCAAATTTGCCAAGGTTTCAAAATCACTGCATTCATATTGCGCAGGTTGAATCAAAGGACGCACAACCTTTGAGTTATTTTGCTTCTCTTTATAATATTTTCTAATATTTGCAACTATACAACTAGATTCCCCCCCCCCCCCGATTGATTGGCTGTTGAGAGGATGGGAAGGGAAGAGTTGCTGAAGAGTTCCAGGTTGGTGGATAAGTTGTAAAAACGGAAAACCTCGAGTTCCTATTAATTTTTCAATTTGGGAGCCAGGGAAGAGGGGGTCTGTCCAGATTTAAGATTGGTCATTCATGAGACTTTGGGCCTTTCTTTCGTCTCCCTGGCAATTAAAAAGGCAAAAGCAGCAGTTTAAAAAAAACTTAAGAGTGCTTAACAAAAAAACAAAAAAACACCCTTCCTTTATAAGAATGAATGACAAGGAAGGCTGGGGCGGGGACTATGGGATTGCTTCATAAAAGCACTGGAAGCGCCCCTGTTTCACTGGAAGCATAATTGGATAATTCTTTAAAGATAATGTTCTGAGTGCCCTGGCCAAGAGGGTTAATTGTTTGTTTAATGCGAAGCCTTGTTAGTTTGAAAAGTATTTACAAAGAAATAGGACTGTTAGTACTTCAGCCAATGGAATGATTTAGTTCATTCCCGGTGACCATGAAAAGGAATTCTTCTTTTTAACACGGCTTTCTTCCCTGCTGAGCGGAGTTGGAGTAACATTTCGTGAGAAAAAAAATAATTTGTCTTTTAAAAAAAACCCCAAAAGATATGCAAAAGAAAGACTGTTTTTCTGGATAAATAGGTAGATAAAATTGGCTCCTCCTCCTTTCTAACCTAAACCCTGGATTAAAATGTATTGTGTTCCTCAAATAGATAGACACTCTCACAAAAGATGTGAGATGTGGGGGGGGGGGGGGGGGAGGGAGAAAAAGAGAGGGGGGGAGAAAAAAGGGGGAGGGGGAAAGAGGGGGGGGGAAAGAGATTGAGAGAGAGAGAGGAAAAGAGAGAGAGAGAGAGAGAGAGAGAGAAATGCTTTCTTGTTGAACTTCTGAAGCCTCCAGACTTCAACCCAGCCTGGTTCTTATCCCTGACAGTGAGAGCAATCAATATTTTCAGAAGTTGTTGTGGGTTCTGGAAGTTGTGAGACCAGACAACCATATGTCCAGAATGGCACAGGGTGTTCTGCTCAAGTTGGCATCCCCAATGTCCTTCCAACCTATTATTCTAGGTTCTGTTTGGGGCATCTGGAGGGAGGGGTGAAAAATAAAATCAAGATGGCACCCACAACAATGTGATCTGCTCCTTTTCAGGTGTCACATGTGGGATGCAAATGGAGAATCGGTCTTCAGTCATATTGGGGTGGGTTCAGTATTCCTGCCAGTTGCATTAAGCCTCCTCCCACCTCTCTCAGGTGCATAGAAATAATAATAAAAAAAACATTGAAAAGAGAGAAGGAAGGAAGGAAAAAGGGAGGAAGGGAAGGAAGGAGAAAGATGGGAGAAAAAGGGAAAGAAGGAGAAAGATGGGAGAAGGAAGGGAGGGAGAGAGGACGAGGGGGAGGAAGAAAGAAAGGAAGGAAGGAAAAGGGAGGGAAGGAAGGAAGGAAGGAGAAAGAGATAGGAGAAAAGAAGGAAGGAAGGAAGGAAGACTTTCAGGATTAAGAACCATAGGTTATCCACCTCTATAGTAGATCACTAAGCATCAGAGCAGGATTTATAGTACATCCTTTTGCCCCAAAATCAGATTTTCTAAAACTGGCAGCCATGATCTTATTGAATGGGCATGCCTTAGTCCATCTGGGGCATTATCTGTCTTCAGCCTCCTCCTCCTCCTTCCTTATTGCACCAGAGGAGCTGAAAATTCATCTGTAATCTCTCCTGGCATCTGAATATGAATGAGAATGGAAGATTGGCATCCAATCTACAACAATAAAGTAAATCTGCACCAGGAACAAGGAAGCACAGACTTGCAAATGCGTGTGGCCAATCCATCTTAGCATCTCAGCCAATGTGATGGGGAATTCTAGGAGTGGTGCTTCACTAATATCTGGTGGACCTGATGCTTTTCTAGCACACCAAAACAAGAACAGTTGATTCCAGAATAGGCTTAAGCACTAGGATTTACAACACCCTACCAGGCTGGTGAGACAGATTTTCTTGGCCACCTTCTTCAAGCAATGATTATATTTGTCACCAGGTCTTCTTGCATCCCGGGGCAAGAATGAATCTCAAACAATCCAACCTGCAAGTGTGTAATCTTTTTAACTTTTCTGTCTGCAAGAGGAAGTAGTCCTGTTTTTTAAAGTTAATAGACAAAAAGAAAGCAATATCATGTAGTGTTTCTTGGATAACTTGATGTCCTGCTCAAGGGCTTTAATAAAATAGTAATTTATTACTGGTAGATAAAAATAGAATCATGCTAGAAATTTGAGATGTTTGTTTCTGATGCATGCAGCATGTTGGTTTTCAGTCAATGAGAGGACAGCCCATCATTTGAAAGTCCCCTCCAGATATGGAGGCCTCCACTACCCTAAAATTTGGAAACCCCAATCAGTTAAATTAGTTGGTTAATCAACAAATACCCATAGTAGAATAGAACAGAATAGAATAGAACAGAACAGAATAGAATAGAGTTCTTTATTGGCCAAGTGTGATAGGACACACAAAGAATTTATTTTGGTGCAAATGCTCTCAGTGGACATAAAAGAAAAGATACATTCATCAAGAATTACAGGTATAACACTTAGAAGTAGTCATAGGGTAGTATAAATCATACTAGGAAACATATAAATCACACATGTACATGTCATATATATACATATATGATATACATACATCATATATAGGAAACATAAAACATAAAATACTAGGAAACAGTCAATAAAAATCATAAAGTTGTATCGTAACAAAGTTACAGTCATAAGTAGAAAGAGATGGGAGAAAGGAAGGATAAGAAAATTAATAGTAATAGTAATAGGAGTGTAGACTTAGGAAATAGTTCAACAGTATTGAGAAAATTTTCAGTGTAGGAGTTTTCAGACTTTCTATTGGAAAGACATACTGCTGTTCTGACCCAAATCTGGTTCCAAGAGAGTAAACACCAAACAAAACAGCACAACCTTTTACTGCTTCATTTACAAATTGTGCTTCTTCACAGATAAAAGGCTACTTCCAATTAATTAACTCTGACAAGAAAGAGCCTTGCCAAGTTTTTGCAAGGCTGCCAAGAACAGCCAACAAATTTCCTAAACAATAAATCAAAGAGTCTCCAAACACCAACTCGGATATTTTAACGTCCATCAGGCTTGAGTATCAAACTTTGCCTTCTGCAAAGAACTGCAGTTCCTTAGCTGGCTTTTATTTCTTAAGGGAGGGGCCATTACCATGCAGACTTACTCCCGAGTCACCTGTGCTGCTGCAGCTGCTGTTTCCTTCGAGCAGCTCTGCACGCATACATGCTGGGCACGGGCTCCTCGGGGTCCTCTTCATCACTACTTCCAGCCTCCACAATCCCCAAAGGCAGCCCTCCACTCCCTGATGGTCCTGGCCCCATCCCTGCATCACACGCAGGCCCCTCATCTGAGTCCTTACTCTCTGAGACCTCAGCCATCTGAACCTGCTGCCGGTGAACCACAACATGTTTTTTTAAAGGCAGAAAGCAGACTTTCTTAATAGCCCCCAGCAGATATTTTATGCCCATTAAGCAAGATTGGGCCAGCCTATTCAGAAACCAGCCCCAGTTTCTCTGCCCCCAAGCAGAAACTAAGAAGGCCAGCCAGTGTGGGATTCAAAGTTTTTTTACTACTGGTTCTATGAAGGAAACCATATCCCCATATTGCTTCACCTATTCTACCTTTTATTTTATTTTATTTTTTTGAGATTGAGGCCTTCTTTTACGTTTTACCTTTTCCTGAAGAATAGCTAGATGAGAACGAAGGAAAACCAACAGACTCTGGCATTGAGTTAAAAGTCATTTCTCCTTTCTGGGTTAATCTGCTGCTCTCGTTTTATTTACTGTACTTTTACTCAGGCTGGAAGCTTTTTCCTAAATGTCAGGGAGTATAATCCCAATGAGCAAGCAACCCTTTAAAACAGGGCTTCCCAAACACCAATTACCCAAAATTCAATAAAACTGGAACCAAAACCATGACTGACTCACAAAAGGGCACATTTAAAGAAGGACTTTCTGATCAGCATTTTGGGGTAATGAAGGAAAAAGATTGAAAGCAGAGCCTTAAAAGGTGCGAGCCAACTTCAAGTATTTTCATTTTCCAAGAATTTGAAAAAGCTGCCTTAGCTGAAAAGCTCATACAGCTGTGGAGTAAAGGAACCCCTATAAATATTTTTATAAGCTTCTGACACTTCCATTTACCAGGGACAATCCTTGTACTAAAATGTTATCACTTCCCTTCCTAATATATACAATTTTCAACTCCAAAGAAGATTAGCAGAGTATATCTGCAAGGATTCAAAAAACCAAAGTTACGAGGAACTGCACCACACCAAATGACCAAACCCCTTTCCCTTTTATATCTGCATCACAGGAATTGTGCTCCCCGTGTTCACTTTTTATTTTTGGACAACACATAAGATATTGATGGATTGATTAGCCTACAGGCCATATCAACATGCAGGTTCAAACACATATTACCAATAAAATTCCAAACAATTTAAAATGAGTTTAGGGTAATGTTGTGATTCACCGGCAGCCTGTGCAGATGGCAGCGGAATCGGACAGTGGGGAAAAACAGGGACCAGTCCAGGAATCTGGGGAGGAGTCAGACGAGGTTCCTGCATCCGATGCAGGGATGGGGCCAGGACCATCTGGGAGTGGGGTGCTGCCTCCTGAGTCTGCGGCAGCGGAACCAAGGGAGGAAAATAAGGAGAAAAAAATTCTGCTTCTGCCTTCCAGCATCCACCAGTATTCATCTGGTTAGCATCCTGTCAGCGTGTGAGAGAGTTGGAAACGGAGCTGTTTGGAAACTGAAACAGTATTTGCTGTGTGAGTAAGAAGGAGACAGCAAGGAGCCTGGGTGTGGCTTAGCTCCACTATTCTGTACTAAAACTGCTTGGTGCTGCTGTGAAATTGAAACTCCTTTCCTCTGCATTTGGAACAGATTTCTTTTCAGGTGGGAAGGGGGAGTAGAACTCCTTAGAATCAGAGCGTGTTAAGAATAATAATATAGGAAAAACTAATGTTCTGAGGGTCATTTGGAAAAAATCCTTTCTTAGTGAGCACCTAGAGGCCAAGAGGAACCTAAGTGCCAAATTTCAAGTTTGTAGGCTTTATGGTTCTGGAGATTTTGTAATGATGCGTGAGTGGTCTTTTGCTTTTATATATATATAGATTTAAGGTCAAGCTGCTTCCCCCAGGAGGTGAAAGTAATTCAACATGAGGTGGGGACAATATCTGCTACTTGCAGGAGACATTGGGCAGGACGCCTCTCCAGGTTATGTATGTAGCAGCCATGCTGGGCCAGATTACACCCTTTATCTCCTTTATCCTCAAACTGTCTAGACTTCAGAGTCGAAGCACATGTTCAGTTAGATTAAATTCCTTTTGCACTGATTTCTGAAATCGCAGCATTTGCAAGAAGGCAACAGCAGATTATCTGGTTCAAAGCTTCCCCAGCTCTAGGAAGAAGCCTTGATAAGGTGAATGATTTGCTGTCATTTTTCTTCTTCTCTTTCAGGGTAAAAATAAAGGAGAGGGGAAAAAAGAGTGGGAAATTGCTTTGCTTTTTGAAAACTCCACCTGAAAAAAGTTGTTCTGAGCTGACTTAAAACATCTTGAGTGAAACAACCAGGGCAAAACAAGCAATGAAATTATTTCTGTTTTGTAGGAAAGCAGGGGAAGGGAACTTTTGCAATCTTTCCCTAACCAACTCCAGGTCTGAATGAATGAATTTTCATCCTGGCACAACAGTAGGCTAGCCTTAAATTTAAAACTAAACGGCTGTGATAGCCTGACTCACAGACGAATTCAATACAGAAGCCTGATGATGGCAGATGAGATTCTGTCGAAACGTTGCTACAACTTTAAAAGCACAACTACAATGACGTGGGATAATACCTGAAGGAACCTGAACAGCATACATGTAAGTACTTGGAAAACTTAAAAAAACATCTACATCTACATATTCGTAGATTTTCACGGGTACAGGTATGTAGGTCTAGGTGTGTTTGGGTTTTGACAATGCAGGACCCAGGATATCACAGCAAAAGAACTCACAAGCCCATCACACAACCCATTACCCAAGCCGTTAAAACACGAGAGGCTAATGGAAAAAAGATCACTACAAAACAAACGACCCAGGAGATTACAGCACAAGATCCAGGATATCTCCACAACAAAACTCTCAAGGCCATCACACAGCCCTTTATACCAACAGAAACACCAATCAATCAAACTCCAAGTCCAATAAACACAGACCAAGACTCCCAACCAATCAGGATGAAGAAAAAAACCATCCTGGCACAGCATAGGCTAGCCTCAAATTTAAAACCAACGGCTGTGAGACTCAGACCCACATACAAACTCTATACAGAAGCCTGATGATGGCAGATGAGATTCTGCTGAAACGTTGCTACAACTTTAACAGAACTACAATGACGTGGGATAATACCCGAAGGAAGCTGAACAGCACACATGTAAGTACCCGCGATAACTTAAAAAAACATATATATATATATATATATAAATATATATATATATATATATACATATATATGAGAATTTATACAAACTATAGGTGAGTACTACGGAAATGAAGCACAAAAGACTTGTAACCAACTGACACACTGTATGTAACTGGAAGATGGTTTTATGTTTTGTTTGTGTATTTTTGTTTAAAAATAAAAATTCTTTAAAAAAGAAAAAATGAGATCGAACTAAAGAAACAGTCAGATAATAAAAAAAAAAAAATCAGATTTACCCACAGCAGTAATGGAGGTAGGCAAGAAACTTTGAAGAGATCTTCCTTAGCTTTGGAGCTGTAAAGGGTTGGTAAGGGAGAGAAATACTTCCAGACTTGCAAGATTCTGTTAATATTACTTGACAGTAAAGTAGAATTAGTTCAACTGCTCATGTTTACTGTCCAGTTTATCTCATAAAGCAGACACAGCTCTTTAAGGATTTTTTTTATATTGAAAAGGATTGAAAAGTTGGTATTTTATGGATTTGCTAAAAGGTAAGGAATGGGTTATGGGATGAAGAGATAGCTACTTAATCTTATAGGGATGAAGAGTTGTTAAATTTGTTTATGCTCCATGTAATAAAGGTTGAAACTCCCTTCTTGATATATTTTCATTTTTTTTTCTCCTTGATAAAAAGAATTCCAACAAAATTCTCAAGACCCACAAGAAGGTAGAAAAAGAATTAAAAAAAAACAAAACCCACCCTCTTTTGTAAGAAAAGAAAATTGCTGGGAATACAGGCAGAGGCAAATTCAGAATGTAATCTTATGTGCAATATTAATTTTTATAACTTTTTGTTGTTTAATGGATCATCTTTGCAGTAAAATTTTGCTTTTTATGATTCGGTTATTTGGATCTAGAATATTAAATAAGCCCCCTTCTTTCTCTTGCATATTAAAATCAAGTTTATATTGATTTTTTTTGTCCCTTTAAACAACTTCTGACTCCTTTTAGTTAATTTCAAAGATGTTTGGAAGACAATTCTCCAAATAGGCATTAAAAAAGCAACTACCAAAAAGACCCCCTTGAAAAACAAACTTTATTACACAACAATAACAACAGTATTGAAAAGCAGCCAAACAGTAAAGCCTCCAGCAGTGACAAATTGAATGCACATTGTTTACATTAGGGCTATAATGTAAACCATGCATATTTTAATAAACTTCTGATACATTCAGATATACAAACATTTTAACTTAAAGGGTCTGCTTTTTTCTTTCCTCTGGGCAATCCAAAATTCCTGTTGACAGACATGGTAGCTTTTCTCCTCCTCCTCCTTCCTTCCTTCCTTCCTTCCTTCCTTCCTTCCTTCCTTCCTTCCTTCCTTCCTTCCTTCCTTCCTTCCTTCCTTCCTTCTTTGTGCTACAATAAGCTAAGCTGGTTTAGCATTAAATAGTTTTTATTATTTTGCTATTTTGTGGATTTTTTTTCATGGTCAATGGATTGTGTGAAACTATGTGTTAATTTAGTAATCAGGTTAATGTGTGGTGAAAATATAATCTTGGTATCCACATAATTTCTAATTTGTGCAGTAATCCACCAATTGACTCCGTATATTGCTACTGTATTGTAATTTGTATTAGGATTGTAGAGGGAAGGATCAAATACAGAGAGAATAATCATATGAATCGCCTTGAATCTACTTAAACTGGATTATTTCATTTTAATTAAATCAAATTCATATTTTCCCCTCCCTCTTTTGGCCTTGGAACAATATGACCCAAATCTGCTTGTTCCCCACAAGAGACAGGGTTTACTCTGTTCTGGTCTTGAAGCTTTTGAGCTTCACCTTGATTGGAACAAATCATCTTAGATAAGCTCAAGTTGAAAAAACCCTGAATGGAAGTCATTGTTGCATAGGATCCAGTGGGATCCTACTGGAGAATCTTGTAGTTGGCTCTCTGGGTCAACTGACCCTTACTTTTTTGCAACTGAGGCTTCAACCAGACCCACAGAGCTGCCACAAGCAACAGTTTCTCAATGGATATTGTATAAGGGATAGGAAGGGTAGGAAATATTATCAATACCATATGGTCTCTCAGGTAAAGGTTCCCCTCGCACATCCATGCTAGTCGTTTCCGGCTCTAGGGGCAGTGCTCATTTCCGTTACAAAGCTGAAGAGCCAGCGCTGTCCAAAGACGTCTCCATGGTCATGTGGCTGGCAGGACTGAATGCCAAGTGTGCACGGAACACTGTTCCCTTCCCACTAAAGGGGTCCCTATTTTTCTATTTGTATTTTTACATGCTTTTGAACTGCTAGGTTGGCAGAAGCTGGGACAAGGAACCGGGAGCTCACTCCATTACGTGGCGCTAGGGATTTGAACCGCCAAACTGCCGACCTTTCTGATCGACAAGCTCAGCCTCTTAGCCACTGAGCCAGCCTTCTATATGGTCTCCACAATACCATTAAGCTATGTGACTGCTGTGTGTCTAGCACAATATGCCAGCGATGGTCAAAGCTATCAGAATGCGCTCAGTAGTGCAGTCCCTGGTCATCTCATGGTTAGACTGTTGTAATGTGCCCTACATGGGGTTACCCTTGAAGAGCATCAGAAAGGACAGAGCTGGGCAAGGTTTTTTTGAGGGGGGAAGCTAGAATGGCCCCAGTAACACCAGTGCCACATGAGCTCCATCGGTTACCGGTCTGCTTCCAGGTGCAATTCAAGATGATCACCGTTAAAGCGCTTCATGGCATGGCTCCAAGTTATTTGAGGGAAATTATATACCTATACATGTACAATTATTTATCTTTTAATTGTACCTTGATAGATAAAATTTTATGACTGTAAGCTGGCTGGAGTTACCCTATGATAAGATGGGTGGCCAATAAATCTATATGTGTGAAATGCCACTCATGCATCATCACAAAATCTCCACACCTGTAAAGCCTACAAACTTGAAATTTGGCCCATATGTCCCTCTTGGCTTCTAGGTGCTCACTAAGAAAGGATTTTTCCAAATGACTATCAGACCATTAGTATTTCCTATATGATTATTATTATTCACATGCTCTGATGCTAAGAAGCTCTCCTCCCCCTCCCCACCTGAAAATAAATCTCTTCCAAATGCAAAACACACAGAGAGGAGTTTCAGTTTCAGTTTTAGTTTCACAGCAGCACCAAGCAGCTTTAGAACAGAACAGTTGAGCTAAGCCACACCCAGGCTCCTTGCTGTCTCCTTCTTGCTCACACATCAAATACTGTTTCAGTTTCCATGTTTCAGTTTCCAAACAGTCAACTCTCTCACACACTGACAGGACGCTAGCCAGATGAATACTGATGGATGCTGACAGGCAGAGGCAGAATTTTCCCCCCTTATTTTCCTTCCCCAAAACTAAGCCCAATCACAAAGTTTTGTAGCGAAGCAGGAATATTGAGCTAGTTTTATTAATAAATACATAGCCCTCAGGAAAAGATTAGTTGTTAACCTTCCTTGATACATACATACACATACACACACACACACACACACATACCAATCATGTCACAGTGATAAGTGTCCTGAAGCAGAACCATGACTTCAGAATTCCTGAAATGGCACAGATGGGCTCAAACCATCTAAAGATTCCCTGTCCAATGTCAAGCATCACCAATTTTTTGTCTTTCCTCTTATCACATGCATTAAGTGAGAACAGAGAGCAGACAAAGCACTTTGCACAGATAAAAAGTGATATGCTGTGGCCTGAGGCTTATCATCTGGGAAAAGCTCAAAATGGAGTAAATAGATAAATAAATAAAGGAGATGGAGAAAGGGAAGGTTTCCCCTGGAATAGGTCCAGAAGGAGCTGGACGCAGCGTAGCCTGAGAATGAGAGATAAGAAATATTCTTAGCTCAGAAAGACAGTTCCAGGGAAAAAACAGTTCCATATGAAAAGCAAATGAGGCATGGCAACTTCATTACAACACACACACACACACACACACCAAGCTTCACTATTCGGTAGATAAAAATTAAATTACTCTTGATGTTATGCTACAATTAGCAACCCAGTAGATACAACAGATCCAGAATGAGAGTGCTGGAAGAAATATCCATCTGGTTCAGTTCCAAGCTGGGGAAAAAGACACTGGAAACATGGAGGCTGATTGGAAAGATGGTTTAATGGTGAAGCAGAAGCACATGGGTAGTTCTGGGTAGCTGACCACATGGGGTCAAGAATGAGGGGTATTTATACCTTCTCCTGGGCTTTGCCCTTGAGGTTCCTGTTCCTGTGCAAGAACGTGCATTCTATTGGCTTCTTCAGGGGGTCATAGCTAACTTTGTAGGTTGTCTTGAGTCCCAGGTTTGGTTGAAGTTTGCTGGGTGACGCAATGTCCCCAGGTGATTGTGCCATGCGGTGAGCTCTGCTGCTAGTTGGGTTAATCCTATTATGTCCTGAAGGGTCATGTCTTAATCCCATCACGCTGGAGCTGGAGGTCTTTTGTCTTGTCGATAGGCTGACCTTGTCTTAATGGACCCCAAATATTTGCTGATGGCTGGGAGCTGGCGTTCCCTTCGGATTTTTATTTCTTTCACAAGGGAAATATTTTATCCTACTTTTTTAATATTTCTCAAAATATTTCATTCTTCCAGGAGCAGGATGGGTGCTAACTCTCCACAAGAGAAAGACACAGAGAGAGAGAGGGAGGGAAGGAGGGAGAGAGAGAGGGAGAGAGAGAGAGAGAGAGGGAGAGAGAGGGAGAGAGAGAGATATCTCCTGTATCCTTTTCAGAGGTGGTCTTCAGCAGGTTTTGACCATTTCTGGAGAACTGGTAGATAAAATTTTGAGTAGTTTGGAGAGCCGGCCAATCCCACCTCTGACTGGCCCTGCCCCATCTATTCTCCACCTCCCGAGTCTCAGCTGGTTGGCTGGGTCTTCTTTGGTTGCCCTGCACAGGAGAACGGAGCTGGAGAGCAGGTTAGTAGGGTGGGGAGGAAATGGGATTTTGCAGTAACCTTCCCCTGCCATGCCCACCCAGCCATGCCCACCAAGCCACTAACCCTAACCCTAACCACCGCTTTGCTTGGCAATGGAAATCCTGGTTCCAATATTTGGTTGTAAGTCAAGGACCACCTGCACAAACAGAGGCACTACATTTGAATGGGATCCCAAAATGTCAGCATTATACAGACTACTATCAAAGTTCTTTCTGATAGGTAGAAACAGAATCCATCTCTGCTTATATGTCTAGTTTTGCAACCCCACAACAACAAGGAAAAAAAAAAAACCCGCTGAGAAATGAACCCACAAGTTATGGGTGGGCCACACTTTCCTAACACCTAACTGTTTCCTAGTATGATTTGATTGTTGATTGTACCCTATGACTATCATTAAGTGTTGTACGTTATGATTCTTGATTCTTAACAAATGTGTCTTTTCTTTTATGTATGCTGAGAGCATTTGCACCAAAACAAATTCCTTGTGCGTCCAACCACACTTGGCCAATAAAGAATTCTCTTCTCTTCTCTTCTCTTCTCTTCTCTTCTCTTCTCTTCTCTT